>CM076657.1:21609681-21778450 GCA_038496675.1 Rachycentron canadum
GCAGGAAACGATTGCATAGCACAATAAATCATAATCACCTGCAGTGTATTGGGAAGAAACAAGAGCCAGATCTCCTTCAACCTGTGCAAAAAGAACTTGATTACCGTTTATTTATTTGTTTTTATTAAATTGGGTGAACTGCCCATTTATGAAATAACTGTGGAGTTTGACGGCATTTGTTCAGTCAGGTTCTGATTGACAAAATCCCAACCCTTTATATGAGGAAAACAAAAAGCAGATGCTTCGCCTTGTTTCTGTTACCAACAGGGTCCACTTCATATTTCATTTTCCATGTTGCACATTCCTGTTGCTTAACTTGCCACAGATGCAAGATCGCTTGACACTGTTTACCTCCTATGACCAATTTCACCTCCGGCATTTTCTCTAGTTTTGTTTTCTTGTGGGAAACCAGGGTTTTCCTCGCTGTGAATGGTTGGTTGAGCAACATGCACTTAATCTGTCCCTGTATTTTTCTGGTAAGTTGAACATTTTTCACTTTTGGAGACCAAAAGTGCCAAAAATGAGCAGCTTGTCTTTGTCTTACATGTAAAACAGGCAGCAGCAGTTAAAGACATTGAAAGTTTGTGGCTGTGGCTGCGTGACTGACACATGGTCTTTACAGATATTATGAATTCCCATGATCAAAGCAATTAAACAAGCCTCAATTGTTAATGACACTGTAGATGTTGACAAGTATAATTGTCTTTGTGTGTAAAATAAACAACTGGAAAGGAAAAGTTTCAACATCTCTTAATTTCTTCACCACACACAATGTTAACCCTGCCTGCCTTTTAACAAACACACACCTGCTGTGACAAAGTGTGTGCGAGACCCTCTTTAAATGCCAGGTCTCCTGGGTGTATCAGTGATGCATGGAGGGGCTATTAATTACCCCATTACTGTTTTGTGTGTGTGTGTGTGTGTGTGTGTGTGTGTGTGTGTGTGTGTGTGTGTGTGTGTGTGTGTGTGTGTGGTAAAACTCCATATGGGTGGGGAGATCACCCAAGCAACCCTCTCTTGTGACCTGGGTTAGGAGCAGTCACACACATCAGCCCATCTCATAGCAGATGTAAAGGAACCATGACACACACGTGCACACACACACACACACACACAGAATAGGCCACACAAGTTTGTGATTTATGTTTTCTTTGAGTGCACACAGCTCAGTTTATTACACAGAAACGCTCCCTGAATAAGAATATATAATGCATAATATGTACTGTATATGTATGTATTGGGGTAACACACTAAAACACACAATTTACAACTGCATTCATCCACACACACACACGCAAAGTACAGACCTAACAAGGCAATGGGGAGACATAAGTCTGTGGACTAGAACACCTCTCATTGCCCAACACATGTATGTATGTGTGGGTGTGTGTGTGTGTGTGTGTGTGTGTGTGTGTGTGTGTGTATGTGTGTGTGTGTGTGTGTGTGTGTGTGTGTGGACCTGGTCACACAGGGCAGTGCAGAAGAGGAGCATAATGAAGAAGCCACACACTTGATAGTGATAGTGTAGAGATGGAGTGTGAACTTGTATATGAGCATGTATATGAATGAGTGTATGTTTATTTGAGTATGTTGGCTTATGCATGAGGTGTTTTTTTTTTATCAGATTACATTTGAATATGTGAGAATACAGTATTGAATTGTGTGTGTGTGTGTGTGTGTGTGTGTGTGTGTGTGTATGTGTGTGTAGGGACACCTGTCTGGGAATAACAGGGACCAGAGCAGGGACGTGATCAGGAGATGAGTGTTTCCAAATGCCGCTCTGTCAGTGTGCTGGAGGGGCGGCATACAAATGACATGTGTTCTTCTGTGGAGGACAAGGAGTCTGAGGGGAAATCACCGCCTGTGTGTGTATGCAAGAGAGGAAGCATGTGTGTCTCTCACATATGCAGTGCCAAACTTCAGCCTTGATTGTATTTTTCTACCATAAATTCATGCCAAATCTCTTTCTGCATCCCAGGCAACTGAGCCAATGTATTTTCTTTCCTTCTACTGTATATTTCCCTGCCACAAAAACCCTTTTTGTTTTCTTCTTTACATGGGGCTTTCATTCAGCACCTATACATGTAGCACTATAGTAAGTGAGCAAACAACTATTAACAATCAAGTCACAGGTGTCGAAAGTTGATATAAAAGCATGGAAGTAAAACCATGATCTCCCAGCTTTAGAAGTTAGAGTGATGTAAATACGTGAGATGGTTTCACAAGAGAAGTGGTGAGTCAGAGTTTGCCTTTATATCTTTATATGCTCAGAAATATTACTGTTTTATCACTATTGGGAGGACGGGGGGGAGACTCAAAACCTTGTCAGTACAAACAGTGAGAGTTTGAATTCGCACAACCATGAAGTACGGGCCAGTCGCTGCCAGTTACCATCTAACAAACGGCAAATAAAAGACACTAATTGTTCTGATACACTCCCAATCTGAATCTCGGACTGAATGAGCCTCAAACATGAATGGGAACTTTAAACAAACTGCTTTCAGGCTAAAAGGTTGACATTTCATGATAATATAAAATTGCTCCTATTTGCATTTATGTTACTGGAGGAGAGTTATTAGAGGAGAATATGTCTTTCAAATGACTGGTTTCATATTCTGTTCAAGATAAATAATAAGATCAACTTCCTGCTGCTGAGAGATGAGCCTGTGTTTCAGTTCATGTCCAGACGTGACATGAAGTAGATTTACTGTATGAACGTCCCACCTCAGTAGATAAGGTTACTGTTAATGACGGCTATCGATTTACTCTATATTTACTTATGCCTGACGTGGGATCACTTGATAAGCAGAAACACTGAAATCACCTGAGACGCCTGTTGTTGTCTGGCCTTGTGTCTCTTATGAAAAGCATTAAATCAGAGATGACTTGACACTGACGCTCACCTTATGTTTGTGTTATGATGTTATGATTTTCCATTAACTAGATTCACTCCTAACCTTATTATTTATATTGTAATACAAATGTCCTCTGCACGGTACACAGAGACGGTATCTTAAATTAAATAGAGTGAAAGTAAATCAAGCAAATTAAATATAAAAACATATTGAAACAAATGTAACAAAGAAAAATATTGAAACCGTGAAAGGCTTCCTAATTTTCTTTTTCCACAAAATACTTTTTGGGGGGCTGTAAATTATCAGGGTTTTTTTCATAGATGACCTAAAAAAAAAGTCTGTTTCACTTTCACCTCTAGGTTGTTTTCACAGATGTTTTTTATATATATATATATATATATCTTTTGCGGGGTTTTTTTTTTTTTTTTTTTTTTTTACAGATTTCGACAAGACAAATTTTAACTTGCCTTTCACGGCTTCTACTGAAAAGCAAAAATACACATGAAAGGTTTAACCTTGAAACTGCTGCTTAGATTTAATACTGGGAGGAAGAGGTTTCTGCCACCTCACACTTCAAAACACTTCAGTAGTTTTAAAAAACAGACATGGTTGCGTTGAGGTCATTGCATCCTTCAGTTATCTCCTTGCAGCTCCTGCAGGACGTCCTGACGCCCTGAGCTCTTTCTCCTGTTTCCACTGCTCACACACCTGCTCCACATCTAAAGTAAGAACCGAGTGAAACACCCCTTCATACCCCAAGAGGTGGGGTACCTCAAATATAAGGAGTGAACCCACACGCTGACAGTTCTGCTGTGATAATTGGATTGGACAGTTTCAGATGTTTTTGTTATCACAGACATCTGATAAATTCACATCATTCCTGATGTCATAACACGTTAATACGACGGGGCGGCACGGTTGCCTGACAGCAGGTTCTGTGTTCGAACCCCGGGCCTGGGGCCTCGTGTGGAGTTTGCATGTTCTCCCTGTTCCTGCGCTGATTCCCTCCAGGTATTCCGGCTTCCTTCCACACATTTTATTAATTGTTGACTGTAAATTACCCGGAGGTGTAAGTGTGAGGGTGAATGTTGTCGACCCTCTGATGGACTGGCAGCTAGTCCAGCGTGTACCCTCCATAACCCAATGTCAGCTGGGATTGACTCCAGCCCCTTTCTTCAACCTTGCACGGATGAGTGCTATAGATAATGAGTCGATGGTTGGAGGTTAAAGGTAAATTGACTTTTTTGCAGCTCAGTAAAACTCATGAATGTGAGGTTTGGGGTCCTGGGGACAACGGCTCCACTTTAAACAGCTCAAAAAACATTGTTAACATTGTTTTATCACCTTGATGCTTCATGACTTTTGCTTGTTTCACGGCAGTTGCTCATAAACATGATTTTGAGCTTGCGCAAAAAAAAAAAAAAAAAAAAACATGCTTCTGTTTGGACTCCAGCTGTCAAACAAGATCACATATGGATTTTCATCTACTTCAACTGTTAATGGAGCAGTTTATTTTTTAAAGGGATCTAACAGGAAGTTCTGGCTGACTTGACTCTTGCTGCCGGTAATTCCTCAACTCTGTCCCATTTCCTGTCACTCTGCACTGTCCTATAAATAAAGGCAAAAGGATAACATACATTTCTTTATGTGTTAAATACAATACATAACATTTATATTCATTTTACTTGGTGCATTAACAATCCTTGCCTTTTCTTTTCTTTTCTTCTTGTGTTGTGTTTTTTTTTTTCTCCATCAAATGTGTGAGCTCAGTTTGGGGCAGAGTTAGAGTTACCACTAGGTTAATTTTGTAATTATTTTTATTTTCAACACATATAGCACTGTGGGTTCTGTGGGACCCCAAAATTTAGGAGGCGAAGCCAATGTCAACAGAACACACGGGTAACTACCACTCTCTGGATGAAGACTTATTAAACTTCATATATTTCTGCAAGTTAATCTACATGTTGCCCCCTTGTCGTCACGTCCCCTCAAGTCATATCACCTTTAAAACTCACCTCAGCCAATGTGTTTTCCCCCTCTCCATCTACAGTATCTATAATTGTCGAGGAAATCTAAGAATAACACTCATGTCTTAGGTTTTTTCCCAAGTGTTAAATCAACAAGCCCTAACTGTTAGCACTACTGTATACATCCAGGGGCCTGCTCTGCACATTTGTCAAGGGAAGGGGAGGGTGTGTGTGTCGTGAATATGTGTCAGCAGGGCAGGAAATACCACACTTGACTGGCAATGAGTGCTGCTGATGGCTTGTTTGCCTGCTCTGTGTTCGAGCATGTGAATATTAAAGTTTTTGTCCCTGTGCGTGTGTGTGAGAAGAGTCGTCTGTGTCTGTGTGTGTTCCCCTCAGACAGCTGGCTGATCTCGCTTGTCATACGCACTGTTCCCCGGTAAATAAAAGTTTGAAGATGATTGATTATGGCGGCCTACTTCTCGCGAATACGGTTTTGTTTGTGTGTGGTACACAAGGCAACGAGCAGCACGACGCTCCCATATTCTCAGCCACATATGGTGAAACCCCATGACACATTACAAACATTCACATCCCATAAAAATCACTGTTGAGAAATAAAACTTGAATTAAAATCACTCCTTGATAGTTTGCATCCTTTGGTTGAAACAGTTTCCTCTAAGTTAATAGGAAACAGTTCATTTGCTTAAAAGGAAATAATGAAACACTTTCCTGTAAACAAATAGATTTAGTTTTGCTTCTTTATCATTTGTAAGCTTTTCCATTTGTACCTGGTGTGTATTAATGATAACATTTTGTTTCAAATGAAAGAGGAAAAAAGAGAACAGGATTCAGGTTTTATCCAGCTTCTTCGTTGGTTTTGGTCCAAGTTCTGTATCGTAACAGGCTCAGAATGAAACTCTAGGTCTAAACTGCTTCAACGCAAGTTCATCTATGCAAACCACTTAGCTAATAATAGTCAGCAACAATGTTCATACCATAGTTTGGCATCAATCCGACATGCATCAACTCAACATAATATCACTCTGACTGTTTTTACTTGTTGTCCTGATACGTTGCTTTAAACTGCATGTGTACACTGTAATATAGTAGTAGTAAGTATAAAAATCATCATGATAAACCTCAATAAATAACATATAATAACAATAAATCATAATTAAAATATACATATTTTAAAAGGATTCCTCAGAGAACTTCAAAATGTTTCTCAAGTAACATTAAGAGCAGTTTTTTCAAACCTTTTCTTAAAAGTTGCTTAAAACAACTTAAGAGCTTCCTTTGAAGGTGGAAGAACCTCCAAAAGTTCCTCATGGATCTTTTTGTCTCAACAGTCAATGGAGATCTAAAGTGGAACCAGATCTTCCAGCTTCTAATCAACAAAAACAATAATAATAACTAAATATCCTTAATGGAGCAGAGTCTCTCTCTTGCTTCATATTACGTCTAAATAAGGATGGTAGGTTTTTGAAAAATATTCTCATTATTTGTGTTTTCTAGTAACCTTTGTGGTTACTAAAAAACAACATCTATCAACATTTCCCATAAGCCCTCTAGACAATTTCAGGCTGAACATTACAGCTGAATCAATGAAGGGCTGCGGTTAGCTCAGTGATACCAGCAGGACAACGAGGAGCATATTGTGTTGAAGGTTTAGACAGCAGAGCTCACAACTAGAAAATGAAGAAAATATGGACATGGACCATGAATTACGATGAAGTCAGCTCCCATGCTACCGCAGCTGTAAGCGTGGCATAAAACTGCACTGAGTTACTGAGGCTGGTGGAGCAGCCGGGACACGATGAAGGCTGGAGTCCTCTGCTGATCACAGACACACACTTAACAGTCTGTGGTGCACTTGTGTGGAGGATATACAGAACTATGACATGTCTGATGATGTTGAACTGGTTGTTTACTGAAGCAGACACACACTCTAGTCATGTGAACCACAGATGTGGTCTATTAAACCCTGTATCAGTCGCCATCTTGTCTCTTATGTCCAAAACACATCTTGTTTTCCATCAGTGTCACACGCTCCCATCAATCTCTCTTGTCTCCTTTCATCCCCTTCCCTCTCCGTCAGCGTTATTCCTCCCACCTCACTGACAGCATCACTCTATAACTTCCTGGCTGAACCTTGACCCTCTATCCATTTCGCCGCTGAGAGAAGCCGGGCCTCGCTGTCATCTCCATCCGTCAGCAGTCACACAGGCAAAATGTAGACTCCTGCATGTAAAACCGCATTTCCTGTGTTATTGTGCAGCCAGCAGAGACTATAGAGCTAACTGAAATGCTAAATGTACTGTGTTGGCGAGAAAAATATGCTAATATATGTAAGGCCAAAGGTTACACAAACTCGTCAGCATCTATTGTTGAAAAATCCTCCCTCTGATACTTTTATGCTGTTAGATTTCATCTGATATTTTGCAACGTGTTAGTGAACTTTTTTTCCATGTGCCCACTTACCCTCAACAAGCTTCCTCTTGCTTTCCTACAAACCCCTGAGAGAGTAATAGTAATAGCGCAGTGAGGGCAAAGGAGCAAGTTGTTTCAGTCAAAGAAAAGCAAACTCATTCCCCCTTATTTTAAATGCAACACGTCTTGTGGTGTTGAAATATGTAACACAGCCTCTTCAACAGTGCCTTTCTTCCTCTGAGGCCGTTGAACTTCAGTTTAAAATGGCTGCTCTCCCATGATGCCCTGACTTCTCTGACAAGCGGACAGCCCAACCTGCAGGAATGATATACCATTCTTCACGTACGAGCAGGTTTTTTAAAAAACGCTGTTAAACCTGATAACAAAAGCTGATCGACACACAAATGCACAGAACGAAGTCATCGCTTTCAGAGACTTCTCACACACAGAGTGGAGAAAGAGTGAGCTGTTAGCCACCGTGCTAACTGATAAAACTGATCTGTCATATCTTCAATTGGTGAGTGTGTATTTTTAAAACTTATTTCAGGGCTGCAGCTCACTCACTCTCATCCCTGAGCTCAGTGTAGCCGCGGTGTCTCTGTTGTAATAGCACTGTGCTGGATATGTGACAGGTCTGCGTCTGTGCTCTGCAAGACGTTATAGAAGGAAAATCATTAGCCATTAAAATATGATATATACATATTTATACAAATAAACATTTAACTTGTGTCTGAATGCCGATTGTAGCCTTTTCCACTGCTGACAAAAGCCTGATGAAAGTGGATCTTAGCGGGTTTTTTGACCAGTGGAAAAGAAGTCACAGAGAACTACGCTGCAAAATCTCTGATCTTTATTATTATCCTTGTTTGACCAAGTCCACATGAATGAGAAAACTACACGACAGAAATCGTCGCAGCCGGAGACGCAGCTTTTAGTCTCCTCTGCGGTGGGCGTTCACGCTGACACCTTATCCTGGTGCTGCTTTATCAGAATTACGGAGTGTAGTTTGAAATCTCAGGCCATTTAACTTCCCAGCACTGTGTTTAGAAATGATCAGGTTAATTGTGCGAGTGAGAAGAACTCCTCTGTGTTCTCTCTGCCGACAAGAGATAAGTAATGACTTTTGCTTTGTCCTGCTGCTTTGCTCATTATGGTGAATGTGGCTTCTCCCTCACACGTTCTCTGGATACAATATAATACTACATTATACATGCCTGTGTAAGAAACTGTTTACATAATGGAACCAATAATGTCTCCCATAGATTACATTTATAGACAACAAATAGATTTTTGGAGGAAAAAGGGATTCACTGTTTAAACACCTAGGACCTGCTCAGACCATAGACTGTGGATGAAAATGGACAGAGAACGCTAAAGTGACCCAAAGCTGCATTCTGTCAAAGGATCATCAGGGGGCGACGCCACAGTTTGTACCAAGAAGTCAGATTGTATTAGAGTCTATGGGAAAATGGTCCTACTTTTCCCTTGATTTATGACCCCAGTAAATGATTTTCTAATGAGTTTATGGTCCAAGTCTAGTCTAGTTTCAAATCTTCTTCAATACAACATGAGATTTAAAGCAGGGTATGCATTAGGGCGTGGCTACCACTACCTGCTTGACAATTAGGATAGAGTACAGAGTAAACCAAATATGTTTTCAAAAAAAAAATGTTTTCGACAAAATTAAGAAAATCAGTTCACAAACCAGTGAGTGATGTTACGATGGGCTGGCGCTTGCTCCTGACCTGGCATTTACATCTATCTCAACTCATCTGTGGAGGTGTGAACGCGCCCAGGACTCATTGCCGATGCATTTGAGATCCCATCACTCAGACCACATCTGTCGGTCTGGGCCACATTGTTTTAGCAGTGTGAATGAAATACATCTGGGGCCACTCATCTGTCTGCTGATGAGTGGTCATGAATGATATAATGGGTAACTTTATTCAATTTGTCGCTGTATTCATCAACAATGAATGCATTGGCGTTCCACAGCCGGTGGAGACAGGTCACTGCTGGGAAAATGTACATGCAGTCAATTTGATCAACATGAGACGTCTATATGGTGACATTTACTTGGACACTCCAGTTCCCAAGTTATTTTAATAATGTTTGATTTTGATTTTCCTCAATCCACATAAATAACACACTTGCCAAAATACACACAACACAAAGAACACAGATTCAGGTGGCGCGTGTTTGTCAACAGGCGGCATCTGTTGTCGCAGCAAAATGCAAATGTTCTTTTGCTAATACCAGCTTGTCTCTACCACAGACATAACATCTCATCATAAAACTGGGTCCGTGATGGAAAAGACGATGAGCAAATCCATTCTGCAGTAAAAGACGAGGGGGAAAACAACGAGCAGAAGTCTGTAATTGCGAGCATCCACATGCTGTTCTCTTAAAAATGTTGAAAATGGAAATTTCTGGTGTTGAGTTGTTCCAAAAAGACAAATAAGACTGCTCAGATAACAAGGATACAGCGTTTCCCTTGATAGTAAAACAGATTCCAGTTCTGCCAGAAACTCATCTTGTAAAATACTAAAAGATTGTAAATGTCTGCAGCAAATACAACAGCTCTCTTGCTTTTCCCCTTGAGTTAACATGTTTCCCTGCAGCCCATTGTTATCAACCTTTCTCTTGTTGATGCTAGAGCAAGTCTCAGAGGTAGTTAATCTTTGCACCGTTTGTTTGGACAGGCCCTCACACTGCGCGTTCCTTTTTGCCTTTTACTGGACACCGAGCTTCAGTAATGTAAGGAGCGAGAGGTAAAAAAAAAAAAAAAAAATGCAGGAAAAGTGGCGATCTGGTCAGACAATAGTCCTGCAGGAAGCTCAGTAACACACACATACACACATCAATGGAACACAATTGGAAGCCAAAGACTCATGGCCATTAAAGCCGAAGTAAAAGTGGATGGAAAAGCCAAAATAATACAGTTAGTCATGACAGTGTGTTCAATTGTTAATGACTGGATCAGGAAATATGCCATCTCTCCAAATCAAGCCTTCTTGATTGCACAGAGGAAGGACAATCAGGCCCAGACAATGCGTCCCCCCCCGTCACCAGCGGCAGCATGCATCCTGATATCATATCCCAAAGAGCAGACTGGCAGAGGAAAAACCAAGTGCTCAAATCTCCAAATACAGTCGGATAATAATCTGAATTGGCAGCCGGGCGGCATGAGAAATAAGCCAACGATCTGGAGTCAAGTGTTCCAGTTTGGAGAGACATGAAGTGACTCCTGGGTGTGCACGGCTTCTCTGCGCTCTCATTTCTTTTCATGCTCTCCTCCTTCTTGCTCTAAAACTTGACTCGTGTGTACATGCATAGGCGAGTTCATGCACAGTGACACATGCAAAAAAAAGGATCAAGTTGTGGATTTCAGTACCTAAAGGAAGAGATGGGAAGCATCTGAAAAGGGTCGGGGAGATTGATTTGCTGCCATCTATGTATGAGCGAGACCGGGAACTGCCAAGGGCCCCAATTTGGAGCAACATTAAGTATAAACTCCACCATACAAGACTCCCAAGTACTTCTTTTTCCCTCTCCTGCTCGCTCTGCTGCCATCTGCTTCACTAAATGGACTTCTTTGCCCACACACAGTCGGAAAAACAGCATTTTTAGACATGAAAAAGTAATTGTGCTGTCCTTTCTGTCCTTATGAGGCCTAAATAAGGATAAAAATGACCATTTTATGAACGTCAGTGCAGTAAATAAAGTGCACTAATGCATTGTGCAGCTGTATCTATGTATGTGTTGTTGTGTGTACACTCCTTATAGGAGTGTAGGCTGTGACATATATTGCTATAAAACTGGCTTACGCTCTTTAAATAGAGCGTTTTATGTTTCACCGTGTCAGGGTCAGAGCGCACAGAATTATGGGCTGTCACTGCGACATGTCATCTATACGTGTGGGTCTGTGTGTCTGTGTGTGTGTGTGGACAGGGAAGGATGCTGGGATGTGGATGGCATTAATATTAGCCCCACTGATGACGCTGTTCACGATGATGGATGGTGGAGTTGAACAGAGAGAAAGTCTGGCAGAGAGCGTTAACCGAAAGAGAAAAAAAAAAAAAAAAAGCCAGAGACAAAGAGAGCGAGAGAGGCTTGCATAATTGGACTCAGGAACGTCTCCTGTCTGCACCTCGCTGTCTGTTCGTCCATCTGTTGGTGCTGCATCCAATCAGACGTGTCCTCAGATTGGCCCTGCGTCCATTCAAAGGGCCGGTCATCCCGCCGTCTGGACGTGTAGTCATTACTCTGGATGTAAAAAAAAGAGTGGAGAGGCTTGGGGAGCCAGGCTGTAATCATGTAGGTGTTTTGGGGGTTGGCCTACACACACACACATACACACACACACACACACTTAACATTGAAGAGTGAGTAAAGCCTGGACGAGGAGCTTGTGATTGCCAATCAGGAAATAGTGCCGTGGTGCAGTCTTAGGACTTCAGACTGAGCTCTTTCTTCTCTGGTTTCCTCTCTCTACAGCCCATTTAGGGTTTTATGGTGAAATTACCCTGTGTTATTGGTTGTCCTTTGTTGTGGGACACTGCTTTACAGAGTCATAACAAGCAAGCTGAACAAAATCTGTTTCATCTTTGTCTCTGTCTTGAAGTTTTGAAGAGTTGTTTTATGGATGAAACAATACAGTAAATACTTTATGCTCCTGTCATGTTTTTTAAGAGCTCTGCTGAGGCCAGACCGAAATCTCTGCACCATATGGATAGTTCAGTTCCCTTCCTGTCATGTGCCCTGAAGTGGATTTATGCATCTGAAAGTTTTATTTTAAGAAGCCACTATGTCTGAAAAAAAGTTCAATAAGCATGATTAGCATAGCAATGCTAGGATAATAAATGCTAATTGCCATTAACATTCATTTAATTTTATTTTATTTTCTTCTTATAATACAAAATAATGCATTATTGTATTAGCATTTTTACATATAGCACTTTTCAGCAAAAGTGCTTCACAGCTACAAATTAATGAATATAATCTCATATTTAAAAAGAAAGAAGAGTTTAACCAAAAAAAAAGAAGGAAAACATTTGCATACACTCAGGGTTTAGATTAGCCTGAAGCCCAGGGCAGAGCTCTGCCTCCTCACGTCCAAATCAATGTCATATCATCGTATTACACTTGTATTTTTTCAAATACAAATATCTTGAGTAATTCTCTAGATTCCTACACCCAAACCAATGTTAACAACAGCAGCAAAAATATATTATATTTATTATCATAACAAGCTTTAACATCACAGAGACCATTTGATCCATTCAGCTGATATGAACATAAATGTTTGTAGATGTGTTGTGATTTTTTTTCTTTTTGCTGCCGCATTTCTCAAAACCTGAACTCTGATAACCGTGACTCGTAAAAAAAAAAAAAAAAAAATCATTTAAAAGTTTTGCAAAGATCTGCAGTGTTGCTTTATAGGTTACTGCGATCGATAACCACACGTCATCACATGCACTCGTCATCAAACGCACCAGGCATGTACAGTCTCCAACGGCGGGTGAATAGCACCGTCTGACATTCAGTCTGTGCTGACTTTCCAGAAGTTCATCTCTGAGTTAGGTAACAGCTAACCATATTCTTGCCCCTCCCTTGTGGTATTCGGCCATTTCGATTTGAGAGACTAAAGTGCAGCTAGAAAATTCAGCAGGACGTGACCTTTTATTTTCAGCTAATAACATTGTACTCACTCAAGATAATTTGCCCACACTGTAAAAAAAATCAGAACAGTCTTTTAGCACTTTAACTCATCCATCTAAAGGTTCTTTGAACTTGCATTCACTCTTACACTCACACACAACTTCATACTGAAAGCATGTTCCTTTCTTTGGCAACACAGCTCAAGGGATGTGTTTCAAGAAAAAGCTCCTGATGCCAGAGGGGATGTCATTATGTAAAAACAAATTAATGCAGGTTTGAATTTAACAATATACAAAAGACCTTTGTCGTTTTCAGTCAATCTTTAGATCACAGCCTGTAGTCATTGACTTGTCTTACAATCTCATAGCTCCCAGTCTTTTTCCCTGTCTTCTCTGCCTCCTCCCCTCTCTACAAACTGAATTAAAACTCAGTTCGAACTTTGAAATTAAATACAGCCACAGAGTGGGAATGAAAAAAAAAAAAAAACACAGCCGAGGAAGCCTGATGACAGCGCAAATGAGAACGAGAGAAGGAGAAGGGGAGTGTAATAGATTAATAATGTGGCTGGTGGCCTGCAGGCTGAGAGAGAGAGAGAGAGAGAGAGAGAGAGAGAGCAAAGAGGAAGAAACGGGACAAACAAAGACAGATAGAGACACAGGAGGAGAAATAATCAGGAAGGGGAAAAAAAGAGGAGAGAGAAACATAAGCAAATGGAGGAAGAGAGAGAGAGAGAGGACATGAATAGTGTTTCCATCATTTCCCTCTCTTTCACGCTCCAGCAAAAGCCTGCACCTCCGACAGGGTGACTCGGCGGCGGCGGTGGCGAAAACACCCACTCCCACAATCAGCGGCAAAGGAAAAACAGTCCTGCCAATTTGTTACCTGACTCACTGCGGCAACTCGTAGCCCTGCTTTACTGCACGCTGCAAACTGCCTTTTAACAAGCCCGCAGGGTGATGAAGTGAGAAGTGTGTGTAGCTGTGCTGGCGTGCAGCATGTGTGTGGTGGTTAGTGCACGTGTGAGCGTTTTGTCCATGTGTGATGTGGCTGGTGTGTATCTCGTTTTTTTTGTTTTTTTTTTTATCAGATGCACACACTGTATCAGTGAGTTGGTCATGCGTGTGTGTGTGTGTGTGTGTGTGTGTGTGTGTGTGTGTGTGCACGTGCCTGTGCATGTGTTTAAAAGGGTGAATGTCTTGTGTTGTTTCTCTCTAATTGCCCGGACTTGTCTTAAGGGAATCTGATAGTCGACCCTGTTGGCCATTAAATGTCGCTGATCCCTTTACACTTCCTGGAGCTGCTACAATAACCCATTGAACTGCATCACACACACACTTTAAGATCCCACTCCTTCCTGATAAAAAAAAGTTCTACAACAGTTTGAGATCTCTATCTTCACTTTGAATTAAACGTTTGAACTTGTACTGTGGGAGGGCAATTTGGGGGATGAGCAGATAAACCAGAGGTGGAACAAAGAAGAAGAGAGTGATGAGAAGGAGGGGAAAGGAGGGAAGAGCGCAAACTCTCCATCTCCCACATTACTCACGAGTGAAATATGCATTGGCTGGCGTGAGAGAGGTGGGGAGCTAATGAGGCAAAACGCTGACCGGTGCCAACGTGCCATTTTTTAGTGCAGATGAAATTAAATTACTCCCTTCTCTCTTTTCTTTGTCTCATTTTCTTCTGTCCTGAATAGCGCTTGTACAGTGAACGTATAAACTTCGGCCTTGATGTGACACACTCGGCCAGTATCTTGTATTTCAATCCTTCTTGCTCTAGGGCAGTAAACCTGAGATGATGTTTTTTTTCTCTCTCTCTCTCTCTCTCTCTCTCTCTCTCTCTTTTCTTTTTCTGTCTTTCCGTTTGGTCCTCTTTGGACTCAAGTGCTGCTGGCAGCTCTGATTTGAGTCGTGTCTGCCAAGAAGTAGACAGTGTTTTGATGTTTTTTGAGGACGTTTATTGAAGTTTTCTTTTTCCAGGTATGAAATTAATACTCCACCACTAGCCCCGCAGCAGACGGTTGGCAAGGGAGTTTTTTTTTTTTTTTTTTAATATCAACCATGTCTAGGGAAAAGTTTCTGTCTTACACAACTTTTTAGGACAAACAAAAAAAACTTTTTTACATAACAATTATGGATTTTTTGGCATCAACAAATAGAGTTTGAAGAATTTCATAAACAGCACAAGTGAAACATAGTCAATAAAGTGAGATATTACACACCTGTCTCAGACTTTATGGTGTGATGACTTAAAACAAAAGAAAATAATCTGTAAAAGAACATTTCAACATTAATATATGGGCTTTATGGGTAAGCGCAAGAAATACGAAGTGGTCAATTTACAGCAGGACAGACGCGGCCTAGCTAGCTTGCCATACTAATACCACTAATTCCACTTATACACCAAAATTAGAGCATATTAGCAGCTTTTTAAGTGCAGTTAAAACCACTAAAAGGCAGATTCACCCCTTCACACTGACAGCCAGTTTGGCTGAGACGACACAAACAACTGTATGTCACCACATGCTGTTACAGCACACGTGCACGCAAATGTGGCTGCAAGCGAGACAGAGGGAGCTGCTAGCTGTTGTGCTAACAGGTAAAATGGTTTCTTGTGCAAGTGTCCGAGCCTCAGTGTGAGACGCTTTCATCGCAGATGATGTGTTTTTGAAGTTTATTCCGGGGCTGCAGCTCACTCCTTCATCCCTAGGGAACAGAAAGGTTTAACAGCACCATGCTGCACAGGTGAAAGGGTTGTCTACAGTGTTTGTTCTCTGAAAGAAGGGGCAAAGATCGACGCGTTCACCTGGGTGTTGTGTTTCCATTCCTTCATTTGCGATGTCGATAAATACCTGTGATTACTGCAGAGTCATTTGACCTGGGATTGAATGAAGATTGTGCCATTTTCCACTGATGAAAAAAGCCAGATGTTAGTGGGTCTTCAAGGGTTTTTTGACCAGTGTGAATGGAGCTTAGATCTGCTGCTAGCCGTACCTCCATATTTAACACAACATAAGACACGAGGGTGGTATCAATCTCCTCACATAACTCTCAAGAAAGCAAGTACAAGTTATTTTCCAAAATGTCAAAAATATTCCTCAATGTCAAGTTTAATTTATTGAAGTTTATTAGGATTGTTGGAAATATAGCTTTCTCCAGACAGCAGTGACACATTAGTTCTAGTTTCAGAGCCAAACACACACACACACACAAATTTACACATGAACCCACATCCTTCCAAATATGTACACATACAGTATAATTACACATCCTCCATTGTTCGGAGCCAGATGCTGATAGCCACAAGAACACTATTTCTGGGGAACATTCGGAAACACTTAAACATCGCCCGCTGAATCAAGCCCATACATTTCCTGTAGATTGAGCTGCAACAAA
This sequence comes from Rachycentron canadum, assembly GCA_038496675.1. Classification (NCBI taxonomy): domain Eukaryota; kingdom Metazoa; phylum Chordata; class Actinopteri; order Carangiformes; family Rachycentridae; genus Rachycentron; species Rachycentron canadum. Next base: position 21,625,993 of record CM076657.1, read on the forward strand.
AACAAACAGTATTAGGACTGTTTGCATTTGCCTGGTCACTTTACTCTTCATTAGCTTTCTCCTTTGTCATTGAACTCCTGTATTTAAATATGGCTCCCGTCTGTGTGGTCATATCCTGTCGGCTCAGACATTTAACCAATGGATGGTGGAGGATATGCTTTGATCCATTAGTTTCTGCTGGGGCCAGGTGATGAAGGGTCAGTTCCAATAACAGCGGGGGGGAATGAAGAAAGCAGCAGGCCCACGAGGAAACCCGGAGGACTGTTATTGGGCTTTGAGGTTTCAGCTGTCCACCATTTTATGTAGGGGACAATATCTTTTCAAAATGTCGGCTTAAAATCCTCTCAACATTTGGCTCACAAAGTCACAAGAACCCATTTACTGGCAAGTAGACATCTGTTCATCAATGCTGCCAATTCATGTAAACTAGCTAACGTTTTCAATTCATGTAATGTGTTTGGGCTCAGAGGAGACTTTGTTGGTATCGGGCTCATTCCTGAGTGGACTTGATTGACATGGGCTGAGCAAGTTGGCCCCCGTGTGCAGGTCCTGGAGCCTTTTTCCTGCTGGCGTGCTCGTGGCTCAGAGTGGCTGGTAAGTAGTGATTACTGGACTTGGCCCGAGCAGCAGCTGTAGTAGAGCGAAATGTGGCAATGTGGCCCTGGAGAAGCCACACTTAATGACATCAGGAAACACCGCCCAGGTTTACCCACAGCACAACGTCTGGAGCGTGTGTGTGGGTGTAGCAGAGAGAGAGTGAGAGAGAGGAAAGTGGCTGAAAATAGGGTACAAGGAAGCCACCATGTGTGTTCTGACATGACTATGATAAATGTTGAACAGTGGGTAATGTAGTGTGTGTTCGGAAAACAGCATAAGGTGTGTGTGTGTGTGTGTGTAAATGCTACTGCAAAAATCAGTTTGTTTCCATGCACATAGAAGATGAATTGTTGAAAGGCAGGGTTTCTGTGTTTAAACCTGTCAAAGGATTATTCTGATCATAGTTTTCAGTTAGTTTACAACTTTTTGATCAATGATGTCTGAGAATTTGCCCCAGTGGAATCCTATGGGCAAGATGATCTAGCAGGCTGTAAACAAGCCAACGTTTTTAGTCAATTATATAATTAAATAATGTGAAATCTAATATACTGTAATAATGTAATTAAATTATGCAGTTGAAAGTGGGTTTACAGTAACTGTGTGTGTGTGTGTGTGTGTGTGTGTGTGTGTGTGTGTGTGTGAAGTGCCAAAATAAAAACCTTAAAAATAAGTAAATTTGTTAGAAACTGATTAAAGGTGCCCTGTGTAGCTTTCTTGTAAACAAACAGCTTTGAATGCATTCAGTGTTTTGCATTAATCATAGGGGTTGAGTTGTGTGTTGTCGGTCTAATTGTGAGTATGAATTTAATGGATGTATACTGATCTATATTTGGGCATTTAGGTATTGTTTATAAACCGATGGGACCCCAGGAAGGGTGGCCACTTTTACACTGCAGTGGCTAAGCGGGATCTAACTAAACTCAATAAATAAATAATATTAATGTTTGACACAAAAATGTATTATGTGTATCTGTGAGGGTAATTTAAAAATGTGTTAAATGTAATTTTCTTCATCATAAAACATTTGCAAAGCAGACTTTCCATGAGTTATTTAAATTGTTCATTGCTTACGTCCACTTTAGCTCGCTCACGGGTCACCGCCTCACCGCCTCTTTATGTGTTACCGCCACCAGCTGTTTACTCGTAGACTGGTGAGAAACCAAAGGCAGGAACTGTGTATCACGTCAGTATTTGTAGGTGTGAACATACATTTGCATGTCCATTCGCAAAAACATTGCTATTAGGGGGGAACTGAGGATGGTATCAAGACTTTTTGAATTTCTCTGTTACCCGCAGACGATTTTGCATAGAGCCCCAAAACGTTTTCATAGTAAACCTAAATCGGTCTGCTAGTTGCCCATACCATTTAAAGATGATTACATATTACACATCATTCACAATATTTATTGAAATGGAAGAATTCAGATGTTGCAGCTGACCCCAACCCCGGGGACACAGATCAGGGACCATTGCAACATATTAGAACAACATTACATTTCATAATATACCTTTGTTTTATGTCTCAGTAGACACAGTTTCCTTGAAAATATAAAAATAATATGATGTATGTATAATTATTTTATACAATAACACTGCCGTGCTTTTTAACAATTTATCAAAGAACAGTTGGCAGTTGCAGAGTTGAGAGTTTCAAAATGAATGTGACCGATACCTTATCATGTGAAATGTACATATGTGTAAGTGTAGTGTAATTACACCGATAAAAGTGTGAACAACAATATTTCTTTAAAGAAGTAGGTGCTATACAACAAGCACTGAGTGTTCTGTTAAGTGCTAACGTAACCACATTTTTACTGTGCGCAGTTTGATACACACAGCAGCACACACACACACTGAGGCCAGTGTGTGTTTTGAGTTGTGGGCAGTGAGCGACTCTGTGTGTCTGGAACTGTCATTCCCTCCCCACCACTTCGTTCCTCTAAGCCCGTCTGGCCTTTTAATGAACGGAAAGAAACACTTAAAAAGCAATATGAGCAAGCAATTACCATTAACAAAATATAATCCTAATGGTTTTTGGCTTTATTAAACTTCGCAGACAAGTCTGCTATGTCACAAATGTTTTATGATGCTTGTTTCTTACCATTTTTTATGAATCAGAACCCATTTTTCCATCCCTGGTGACTGTTTTTATTTCAGCCTGTGTCTCCTTGCCACAGTTGTTCTGTAGCTCCAAAGCCAGAGAACGGCCTTGGGTAAGCATTATCTGTATTGCTGTAAAACAGATGCACTGCCAGCGAAAAAAGCCACAGCCAGCATGAGCAAGAGAAGAGAATGAATGAGGGAGACAGAGCATCCTCCCTCTATCCCTCCCTTCCTCCCTCCCTCTTCTCTCCACCTGTCTCCCAGCGTATATATCGAAGCAGGCCTCGGGGACTGTTGAGGCAGAAGAGGAGGAGTGTTTTCTTTTCTTTTCGGGGAAGGAAAAGGGATCGATATCTCTCGTAATCGTCCTCTCCACGTTGACATTTCTCTGCTTCTCCTTGGAGGCCGTTTAAGCGTTGGATGAATAAAGCTGTCACGGCCCATTCCACCCCTTGTCCTCTAAAACCCCCGCATCCCTGGCAGCCAGCCCTCGCTAACCTCCATCATCCAGCCTTGCCATTGGCTCGGGCGGCATCAGACGGTGACTAATGGTGCTCCAGGATTGGTCTAGGCTGACATGAGGGCTGATGGATTGCCTCTGTTGATTGGCCCCAGCTAATTAGAGACCTTTTGAGACAGGGTGATGGATGCTTTAGGACCGCCCAGTTCCCTCCCTTCCACCCTAGGTTTCTTGCTGCTCCAAGTGATTTGTCTCGGGATGTTTTCTGGTTGTGTTAGCCACTAATTAAAAGTACCTAATCAAATGATCAACATTGGCAGGTCTTGAGGGAAATAGTACCACGGTATCTTTGCTCTTCAGGCTCTTCCAAGCTGCCACACAGCATAAAACATTAACTGAATTAAATCTGCAGTGCTATGCAGTGACCGCTGTCTATCCTTTCTGTGGTTTCTGAGGTTCTAAATACACAATGATATTATTTTAATATTGGATCTATAGATTATAACACATTGGTATAATATGTATATACACAGTAAAGCTGTCATTTACTTGTCAAAATAGCAAGTAACGTAATACGTAAGATCAACAGCTAGTCAGCTAGAAACCTACATTTATCACAGATTTTTTCATATCTAATATCATTAGTAATAATGGTTCTCAACAAACATAAGCATGAGCTGTGTAATAAGCCTCAGCAAGCTAGCTATACCATGTAGCCAAGATTCAAGTTAGTAGGACAGATTTAGCGTCACATGACGTGAATTATGTTCATTTTAACACAGATTTCCACGTATCTAATAATTACTACTACTACTACTAAATATTACTAACAATAGTTCTTGTCAACATCCGCATGAGCTGTGTATTTACCTTCAGCAGGTTAGCTGTAGCAGCTTTCTAATGGTAAAAAGAAATTTTACCACAGTCACACAAGATTTAAAAAAAATTTAATTTAATTTGTAATTTTAATAGCACCTTCAATACAAACATCACTTTTCAAGTTACCTAAATCCTCTAATTGTGCAGCATTTTCAGATTTCCCTGATCTCTGCACCTCTTTTGTAGTCACTTAATTCACAAAGCAGTGACAAGACACTGAAATGGGTTGTTCCTGCTCCCTTTGGAGCAATGATTAGCTTTGCAGGTAGAACCATAGACATTAGAACCAAGTTAGACTTTAGCTCATCAAACAGCTCCACATTCAAACAAAGGTATTTCAAATAATAGCAGGGTCTTTAAAATCCAGGGTTTTAGAAAAACTATGGCCATGAGTCTATGTACCCCAGTATTCTATGATATTTTATGCCATATTCATGCAATAATAATAACAGACTAATCACACTGAATCAGAATCAGAAGAAATAGGTTAGATTCTGTGTCTTCCTTAATTTTTTGACTTGATATCTGTTGGTTTAAATCAGGATCAGTTTAGGAGTTAAATGAAAAAAAACGAGTCGAAACATGTATATTCATCTGAGGGATTTGATACAGTGTATATTCACAGCCCTTATTCCTTATGAATTCATTTTCTGTTGTCCTAAGGTGTAGTCATGTTGAAATATATTAAACTTATTCGGAGTCAGCTTTTGAAATGTTTCCTAAGTGTAATTTTTTTTCACTGTAGAAGATTAATGCCCTTATGCAGCTGCTATCAGCCCCCTCCCCCAGAATTCTTGGAAAAAGTGCCACGGACATGACCTGAGGGTCCTCAGCGTTAGCTATGGCCTTCGTAACTTCCCCTTTTGAGTAAAAAAGTCCGACTGAACCTTATTATTCTGAGGTCGAAGCTTGTTCTTGTGAAATAGTTTTTCTCATGTATTCAAGTATAATGAAATGACTATTTTCTAGGCTCATTTTCATCTTTCAGCCAGTGTTCTGCATTTTAGCCTTGACATGTTTTCTTAAAATTGCCAATTTAAGAGGATAGGATAGCGTTCTCTTTCATACATGTTCAAATTAATGTCATGCACACAACTGGTAATATTTATACTATGTTTCAGCTGCATTGTATAAAATATAAGCAATATAAAATGTTAGCTATCATGCATTTTTAAATTAGGACATGTGCCGACTGTTCCCATAATTTTTGGCTTTGGCGTTAGCCTGTCTCTGACTTTTATGTCCACATGCTTTGACAATTAGCCCTGGGTTAGCATTCGCAGATATGGAGCCTATATCTAAAAGTCAAACAGTCTTTGTGGACTCTAATTGAAACCAGAGTGTTTTTCTTCAATACGATTTGGTTATTAGCAGATCATAAAGCCCTGATGACATAATGTGGTTTGCCTGGTCACACTCTGGTTTACCAATCTCTCTCTCTCTCTCTCCCTCCTTTTTCTTTTCCTTAAGCTCTCCCTCGCTCTTTGGTGGGAGCAGTGAGCGGTTGCATTCCTGAACCGCCCGTTGCAATAACAGCTCAGCGCTTTAAGCAAACTCTCCACACCGCAAAACTCCCTCCACCTCCTCCCTCTCTTCGCCCTCACAGTGCCTACTCTTTCTCCTCTTCCTCCTCCTCCTCCATCTCAAATGTTCATTCCATCATCTCATCTGATCTGGGGGCAAGTTTTTTTTTCATTATAACCCAGTCATAAAGAACCAGCGTTGGCCGCGCTCCAGAGGCTAATGCCTTGTTTCCGACACACAGATAAGACACACAGAGAGAAGTTAAGCAAGTGCAGCTTATTTCATTCTTTCTTTCTTTCTTTCTTTCTTTCTTTCTTTCTTTCTTTCCATACCACCCTCACCCACAAGAAGAACTCCACCCAGGCTACTTCTCCAGAAAGGAAGAATGAAGGAAAAAAGTAGAGAGGGGGGGGGAATGTTTAGTGCCCAGACCATGAAAGAGAGCCTGTGGAGTATTAAGAAAAAAAAAACACTATGTCAGAAGATGGAAGAGCCTGAGTCTCTCTCTTGCACTCTCTCTCTCTCTCTCTCTCTCTCTCTCTGTGAGGCACACACACATACACTTGCTTTACTAAAAATGAGAGGGCCCCCACTATCTAGCGTGCAAAGTGGTGGAGAGCTGGGTATCTCTTCAAAGACCCCTGTTGCTTTCCCAGAAGACATCATCCGCGTGTCTAACTCCCTCCAGACCTGGCAAATGCTGTTGCCGCTGTGTGTGTGTGTGTGTGTGTGTGTGTGTGCGTGTCCGTGTCCGTGTGTGTATCAGTATTTGTGTGCACACACTTCAATGGTGTGATTAAGCTCCCAAAATTGGGGACAAATTGCTCTCAGGTGCAGATACTTTTGGATAAGATGATTTTTCTTCACCACTCTCCGCACTGTTGTCATTCACTCTCTCTCGTCCCCCCTCCCCTCTCACCTCTCACCCTCTCCCCCCCTGTTCCTCCTGTAGCCCTCTCGTCCACTCTCCTCTCATATCCTTTTACCCCATGCCTCTCTTTTCATTCCATCACGCTCTCTGTTTGTGTCCATCCCTTTTTGGAAGGACTCTCCACTGTAGGACGAGTGCAGGGCAGGGAAATGGCTCCCTGTCTTTATACATATAGAATAGATTACTTCCAACCGGGCTCAGAGAAACCTTCTCTTCAGCAATATCAAAGCCTGTTTGCTTCTTTTGTGAGGAGACAGAGTGGAGGAGCTTTTTCTCCCTATTTCTCTAACATAAGAGCTCCTTTATCCACTGAGTGTGTCTGTCTGTGTGTGTGTGTGTGTGTGTGTGTGTGTGTGTGTGTGTGTGTGTGTTTTCCAAAGCTTGGTGGGTAATTCTTGAAGTGGTGCTCATGAGGTATTAAAAGCACATTGCGAGCGCATGGTAATTATAATCAGAGCATGATATAATAAACATAATGTTATGCAAAAACTGAAAGAGTTTAAAGCTGCAATTGTCGGCTTAAAGCAGGAAGAGGAAACTTTGCACTTTGAGAACTTTAGTATCCACTGAGCCTGGAAATGTTAACAGACACGGGGTGAAAATAGTCAGTAATTGCTGTTAAAGAATTTCCCACTAAAGTGGTTTTTAATAATGACTCATGCCTATTGAGTTATTGTGCAATAGCTCAATGGGCAGTGGAAAAGTTTTGTTTTTCTTTATTACCCAGGGAAAAAAAAATACTGCAAAATAACTTTTTATTGTTTGACATCACAGACGCATTATTTATAAGTGACTGTCTCTTTCACACGCTCTGTTGACAACAGCTCTCTGTATTTCATGGTCAACGCAGTGTGCCATAGCATCATTGTAGACATAACAGTTTGGTCTTTGGCTCATTGATATGTCTGTGGACAGGAGCTTGTCAAGTTACATTAACTCAATTACTTTTCTAATTGCTTAACAGCAAAAGTAAAGCTACATCACTGGTTAGTCTTGTTTTGTTAGTCAACAAAGCTTCATCAAACTTTAAATTACTGCAAATCCTCCACGTCTTAACATCATGTGCTGTGGCATTTAACAGAAACACAAAAGGAGACATTATGGTTTAACAAGCAACTCATTCAGCTCTCCGCAACTTAAGCTATCAAATTTGCCAACTTCAGAGCCGTCAACGTAGCTGAGTGTTAAATGTGGTTAGTGATTCTTAATGTAGGGTAAAAAAAAAAGGGGGAATATTTTATTTTCACTGTAATTCCACTGTAATTGTGATGACTTTGGTCATCGGTTTAAAATACTTCTGTGGTCTATTTTGTGTCAGTTTAAGGATGTAACAAAGTGTGAGAACCACTCAGTTAATAATGATGGAGTTACTGAATATCAAAGAAAAAAAACTAAAAACAGCATTGTTTGTACACCCAAATGCATCAAATAATCTCTGTTTATGCATAATTAACCTCCTGCAGTTGGTCATATAATGACTTCTCTATGTAGCACCATGTGCACAATCCTTAGCCAAGCAAGGAAATCTTTACTGAGCGGCATTTGTGAAATTAGTCATTTCTACATTACCAGTGGGTTGGTCATCTGGGAATCCTGGAGAAAGAAAGTCAACAAACTCATTGAGACTCCTGAACTAAGATACACGTGGTTTGTACTATGAGGCTGAAGTGCAGAGCAACACCAAGACTGCTGTGACCACACGTGTAAACATACCTTACCAACAGAGGCAGCAGTCTGGAAAATAACCATACTGTATTTGCAGGTCCTTGTAGAAGCTTTGCACTGATAATTTTCCTGACTTGTTTGGGTTTATGGGATTGTTGGGAGATAAAGTCCCTGCCCCAGATTTAATTTGTCAAGCCATATAGCACAGTCACCTTTTTCCCGTGCAGTCACCTACTATAGGCAACCAGGATTCACTCTGAGTTTATTGATCGTGAAATAACCTTCAGAATCTACTTATTTGGCAAAGTGCAAACCCCCCCCCCCCAAAAGCAGCAGGCAAAGAGCTGCTGCTCTTTGCCTGCTGCCTTTATAGTTTTCACCTGGCTTAATTACACAAAGTTAATATATAGCTCTTTTAATTTTAAACAGGTGTTGATTGCAGTGTGACGACCCATGAAAGAGATTTTATCATTAATCAACTTTCAGGTTGAATTTTAAGTTGAAAGGATAGTTCTTCACTACTGATATCAATGACATGGACATTAGCTCAAGGCTACAGCGCCGTGCCAGCAGCTTATCATACAAAAATGAACAGCATTACATTAAACGTAATACAAATAGATTGTTAAATATATCGATTATCCAGTTGTCCTCAAAAACATCTCTGCATTGTGGAAGTATTTGTTTAATACTTCAATAGTCAAAAATATATAATATACAATAATAAATTAATATATAATCCTTTTTAAAACTAAATTTTAACAAAATTTCAATATTTTGCATTTGCATGTGTTTATATTTGGTGAGTTTGATTCAGCCTTTAGTCTTTCACCACCACCATGTAAATCCTCTGCTGTTGTTGCTGTTTTGTCACCGGCTGACCTCTGACCCCTGGTGATGATTCCCTGCAGAGAGGCCGATGATGACTATCGACTGACTGAGCTGTGTGGTCTGTTTCCAGGCAGAACAGACTGTCATCTTCAAAGAGACACTCTGTCTCCTTACCTCTAACATCGCTATCTCTGCACCCAGCATCTATCTGAGCCTTTATCACTGCACGTCTGCCTCTCGCCGCAGCTATTAGGAGCCACTGAGGAGCTGGAGAGGTGCTTTTTGACAACAAACATGCACTTATATAGGAGCTGTTTGAGACAGAAAGCATATACATTTCTCTGTCATGTGAGAGGACATCCAGGGGATTGTCGGAGTTTGAAGTCTGAGTTTGATGTGTAAGAGCTGGAGCCTTGTGTGAAATTCAGGATGAAATAAAACTATATTTTTGTATGGCTAAGGTAGAGAAGTGTAGGGATTTGCTTTCTGTACATTAAACAAACATTCCTGATGTTATGGATTTTTCAGCTTTCTTTGTACAGACACAGTTTTGAACTGAAACCAGGATTTCATTTTATCTTTGTGTGTGTGTGTGTGTGTGTGTGTGTGTGTGTGTGTGTCTGTCTATCTTTGTGTACGTTTCGAGCAACATGTTGAGCCAGGTGTGCCTGGGACTCCCTCACTTCAGAGGCCATAAGTTCAGAGGTCAGATACCTCCTCTTAGCAACCGAGATAAAGGCACCATCTGATCCTCAGGGCCACTGGGTGCCTGGGCTCTGGCCGAGATGAAAGCCGAGAAGCTCGTTGAAAATGACTTTCTTGTCGCTGCTTCAACTTTTAATTTCCTTAATTGATTTTCTCTTCCCGCAGAGGTAAGGGTTTGCAGACACAAAACTAATTGATTTCAAATTTTAATCCCTCTTACCACTGAGCGATCGAGGGGCCTCCCCGCCATCGATCTTCAATCCATCCAAACTCAATTAATGTGCTGGAGACTGATGGGAGGAGAGGGAGGGGGAGGAAGAGGAGAAGGACCCCTCTCTTCTTAGGTTTCATTCTCCCTTATTTTCTCTCTTCTGCATCACACACAGATGATGCTCATTCTCTCCTGCATTTGGTTAGAGCCGTGATGGATGATGTGGTGCATACAGCAACTTTCAGCTTTGTTTATGCTCTGTATCATCTACTCTGCTGTTGTGTTATCTATATCCATAGATCTCTTTCACTGATGTTTAGAATATATTGCGGAATTGACTGTAAGTTACCTCCAACGAGGAGGTTATGATTTCACCCTTGTCTGTCTGTTTGTCAGCAGGACTGTGCAAAAACTACTGAACTGGTTTGCACCAAACTTTTTGGAGGGATAGGGCAGCGGTCAGGGAAGAACCTATTAAATTTTAGTACAGATCAGATGAGGGGGTAGATCCAGTAACGTTGTATCCCTCACCTCAACATTGCAAAATATGGCATTTTTCATCCATTTCTCCCCTTGACTGTGGTACACGATGTGCTGAGCAGTATTCCAGGTAATTCTAGTTAGTTGCTGTTGAGCTCTCTGGTCTTATGTGGCAAATGACGTGTATTATAATAACAATGTCATTCATATTTTTACTTTATACTTTTAATTTCCAGCCAGGGACGGATGTGTTTAGCTATCCCAACTAAGCTAAAGTTGGTCCACAACTTAGTTGAAAACACTATCCCCCGATGTCTTTTTAACATTTCCTTGTGAGTGAATTGCTGAATGGGATGTTGAATATAATAAAACACTTTCTGCTAAAAGACTAAACCTAAAGCTAACAGATTCCAGGAAAATGATCAGGTCAGCATCTTAATCTGTTCTATCTAGAAAATATTATCATAAAGGGACAGCGTGTGCTTGTATAATTTGTCGAAGTAATATAAAGAAAACACAAGGTTAACCCCGGTAATAACCCTTAGATAGCCACAGCAGTAGTTAGCTACTTAGCCAGACATGCTAATGTGTAGCACAGTTAAACATACCACAGTATCCACTCCTTATTTTGGTTTTATTTTTTTGTATAAACACTACCAATAAATTCATAACTTTATAGGCCTGTCGTGTTGAACTACAACTGTTAAACTATGACTGGGCAGTCGTTTGGGGAAGAGCTTTAGTGAACGGTCATTTAAATTTCTTCATATTGTGTTTTTTTGTTCTCAGGTCTGTTCATTTCATTGACAGTGTGTGGCATATTAATGAAGAGTAGGAATAGAAATAAAGTCTATAATGAACAACTTATGAGCCATTACAGTCTAATCCAACAGAAACTGCTTTTCCAAAGTTGTAAATCAATTATGATTTTGACACGAGGCACTGATAATACCATTATACATTTTCTTAATGTCCCACTAATGGATCAAGCTTTAAAATGTGAATTTTCTCTTTCAGCATGATTTTTTTTTTTTAATCAGAAGAAGAGTGAGGGAACAACAACTGCTGGAGGCATAGTGTTGAGATGAAGGATCAGTAGAGTCAGTAAAGGCAAGACTGATTAATGTGAAAGATGTGAATATCGCTTATTGGTAAATAAGGCACAGTTAAGTCCTGCAAAGTATTTTCTTAGATCCCTATGTGAAGGTGCCTCTAATGCCTTTCTTCTTCCCTCCCACTTTTTCTTTGTTTCTGTATTCATCTCTGTGTACATCTGTCACACCCTCCCTATATATCATATCCTGCTCTCTTGACCCTTTACTTCTCAAAGACAAAGCAGAAAGGGAACAACTGATTGGATATTGTTTCAAAGCAATTGAAGTATAAGAGATGCCAGAATTTTATATCCCCACAGTTGAAATCTCCTGTCAGTTTGTCCTAAATTGCTCTTTGCAACGGATCTGTTCTTCATTTCACAAACTGTACCACGTTATTCTGTATCCTCCCAGGCACCATAAACAGATGAATGTATGTCCTGAAACAGATTTGATAAATGCTTGGGAATGCTATCTCGACCCCAACCATCCTCTTTTAACTTCACATGTACAGAGCACTTGAAATTGATCTTTTTTTCTGCAACCCCCTCCCCCTTTTTCATTATGTTGTGTTTTTAGCAGGGCTTAATTTTATAGCTGTCTGAATGCTTTTGAAAGTCCTCGTGGACTTTGGCAGCCTTTGAGTAAAGTGAAATTAAACTAGCCCTCTCTTGCACTTCCACTCAGACTTCAAAGGCCCCAAACTTTGGCACTCGAAAGGCATTGAAATGAATTGTTAAAAATATCCTCCCGCAGTAGTTTATGATGAACATCGTGTGTGTGTGTGAGAGAGAGAGAGAGAGAGTGTGTGTCTCAGTGGCTAAGGGTTGACATTAGAGCCTGGGGGAGAAGATTTATGAGTGTGTGAATTAGGGTGTGATTATGGCCCAGATTTTAGTGGTGTGTGAGGGAGACGGAGCAGATGCCCATATGAAAACCTCAGGTCAACCTGACCAGACAGAATTTCATTTGCTGCTAAGAACAATGTTAACAAAGACACACCCTCAGCTAATGTGATATGTGCTAATGAAATAACCTAATCTAAAACCACAAATATGTTAGAATAGCTTTCTTTCATCCCACATGATGCAGAGCTTATTCCTGGACAACTGTTTTCTCACATTCGCTTTCAAATTTCACCTTCACCTAGCTGAATATTTTTTATTCCAATAACTGAAGTAAAATTGAAAAAGAAAATGTGAGAATGACCTTTTTATTTTAGCGACCAGTGTTAATATCATGAAATAAGATCTAAATTTTAAAAAATGTCTTCAAAGGTCTTCAAAAAAGATTGTGAAATGGAAATGAAATAAAATACAACTACAACTAATACAACTGCAAAGGCAGATTTCATGAATATACCTATTTTATATGATATTAGTCATAAATTCAATCTGAGATTTAAGGTTGGGGGGGTTTATCTGCTGGATGGAGGAGTTACAGTTCTCTATTTAATAATACACTAAAATTATTTGATTAATATCACCTACTTTTTTTATTATTATTATTCAGCTATTACTATTACTAATACTATTCTATTAGTCCTATAGTACTATCATGTTGTACTATAGGACTAGTAATACTACTAATATAATCCACCAATAATACAAGTAAATTTGAAGTTTGGCTCATAATCTGTAGGTAAATTGGGATATTTACAGAAAGCAAGGAAGCATGTTTTAAAATGGCTGAAGCTTTAAAAGACCCTCACCCTGAGTTTTTATAAATATTATTTTCACACAAAACAATAATGTTACATTGACCAATATGGAAATGACAACTCCCTCAACTTACATACGTTATGGGCATCTAATTACTGCTATGAGACAGATTTGAAACCTGAATGAACATGTCCTTTATAATGTTAATCCACAACCCTCTATATTAGAAGACCACAGTAAGCAGTTTTAATCTTTAAAATCAAATATGGCCACCATGGGACTGATTTCTGTTGCAGGTTTCTCCACTGAAAACTGATGTGTCAGACTTGTTGTTCATTAAAACTGAAACAATCCCCTGCTTGTTTATCTCAATGTGCTGCTTAACAGCATCCAGGATTTCTTTTTTACTTCAGTGTCTTTACAATCCACAGTTGACTTTTCCTGCTGCAGTTTGTATTTTTACTGTATTTAGTCATCTCACAATTGCCACAGTTTAATAACCCTTCAGGATCTGAGCTTTCCATTCTCAGTGTATTATTTTTCATTATGCTTCCAATAGCCCTCTACTTATGGCTTTCTTTCTGCAATGTTACACTGTTAAGGAGTCTATTTCTGGACCAGAGTTTGGTCCCTGTGACGTTTTCCAAATTATTGCCTGCCAAGTTGGTGATCACCGTTCTTCCCTCTCCCCAGTTTCTTTTTGTGACGGGAGCGATGGAGCTGATGGATTTGGGCTGGGATTGGGAATGACAGGGCCATTTTACTTCACTGTGAAAGTGCTGTCTCCAGAACTATCCCTGTCCCGAAGACCAAAACCACCACTGACGGCGCACCAATGATATGAGATGAGGAATGACACCACTAACAGCATCACAGAGTGTGCGCTCAGTGTACGTGTGTGTGTGTGTGTGTAAAACTATAATCTGGATTCTGTCAAATCTAAAAGTGCACAGGCATGAATTCACAGGTTTCCAGTGCGTGTGTGTTTCTCCGTCTCCACGCCAGTGCCTGCAAGCATCTGCTCCACTGTACTTTATGGCAGGATGTCAGCCACCGTTCACACACTGATCCTGATTGCTGTTCCCATTATAATATAAGAGGATACCCCCTCATATGGAAGCCATCAAATCATGGCCGGGCAGAACAATTGGCTCAAACTTCGAGGCAGACGTTGATGGATCTATCACGATCCAAACTGGAAGAGAATGGGGGGAGGTGGAGAGGGGGATTTTTAAAAAAAAAATTTTTTTTGTGCTGGATTCCAAACTTTAAAAAAGGATGTCATTTGTTTTTCCTGGCTGTATTTTGGAGGAAGACGTGTAACTCAAGCTCTGGCTGCAGCAGACAGGCATGGGCACAGAGGGAATGTACTGCGTGTTCTCTCCAACTCGGACGCCCTGTTGACAGAACTCCTGGGATCCTAGAAAACAAGAGTGTGGACGTCCAGGCAGGAATAACTGCCTGCCCAAAAACGATGATGGATCTCGGCCGAGTGTGTCGCAACTCTCCGCCGATGATGCTGTTGGATGTTTGCAGTCATGTATAGAGGAGGAGGAGCAGGAAGAGTTGGAAGAGAACATACAACAAGACGCCTTTACTGAGTCAGTTAAAATTTGGTATTTCTGGAAACAGTTGCACACTGTGTTTACATGAAATGCTTTATATCAACTGTGGAAATAGAAGGCAATAAACAAAATGCATGTAGATGACAGAAGATTAAAATATGCTGTCTTTGGCCAGTTTGCATCAGAAAATAATTTCTAACCCATTACGTGCCAACTTACTGTTTATGCAGCTTTCATAGCTGTTTTTGGCTCAGAATCTTGTATCAGACAATATTTGTCTGCTAAAGTCTGTTTGGATGTTTCTTTATCAGAATCCATCAAGAAGAAACAGGCCCAAATCTAAAATATGTGCATACTTACACACATACTTGCACTCATATGTGTTGCTCTCTTCATCTTTTCATGCATAGCCCATATTGTTTTTTTGTTGGGCTGGGGTCAGGGTTAGAGGTAAGAAAGTTCACCTTTAAAAACATCAGCTCGTCAATGAGTAGGTTTTTATTTATTAATATTAAGTGTGATTTTAAAAACTGTTAGTGTTGCTCTCAACGGTTAAGGCTGACAAAGTAAAAGCTGCTGTTGCTGTAACATCTATAATATAATGTAAAACAGTAAATATAAAAATGTCAGTAGGTCATATTTTCTTTAATAACTACTCTTTCTAGTAGTTTCTGGACATTATTGCCTTCATCAAATGTTCAAACCCAGTTTGAGGCAGAAGGATACCAAATCAATATTTTATGCATTTTGGGCTTTAATGAGGTCTGAATGTCCAGCTTTGTGGACTGCGGTTCACCAAACACTGAGGAGCAGAATTAACAAGGCTGATCTTTTCAGAAATGTTTAGGCTCCTCAAAATGTGGTTTCAAATCTTACGTGTGTCTGTGGCTAAATATGCAATCATCAAGACAGCTTTTGAAAAATTGATCCTTTGACTCATTTCTTAAGAGTTTAACGCTCAAATAAAATCACATAAACACATGACCCGCTCCATCAGGACTGAGTGAGTGTGAGTTGATCAGATTTGTTTGACAGTTGCCTGGAAAGCTCAGTAAACAACCACACAGCTGTTGATGTGTTTTAATTCAAATATTGATGAATCCTGATTGGTGCACAGATATACGTGGCAAACTAAGTTATATACTCAGGAGAGAAAGGACTCAATCATCTTCATCACCCTTACTGAGGCTCAGCAGACAAATGCAGGAGCAAGCAATAAACAAAGTGAGGGTGTGGGTCAGGGCTTGACAACAGGCAGACAGGAAAAACAGGTAAAAAGGCAAAGTCCATAAAAGAGAGGTTGAAAACAGGCAGGTAAAAACGGAGACACAAAGCTGGATCACTACAAACCAGCAGAAAACGGATCGAAATGAGCTAGTACATAGGGATGGAAATGATAAGGTAATTGTGAACAGGTGAGAAGGTGGGGGAAGAGGTGGGAGGGGCTGGGGTTACTGCAGGTCAGGGGGGAGTGGCAGGGTCTGAAATGACAAGAGAGTTAGTAGAATGGCAATGACAGGGACATAATGACTTGCATGACATACTCCACATACAAGTGATCAAGGTCGCACAATACAGAGAAAATCTTCTGTCACAGTACAGAATGTGTAATTTTTTCACCACGATAGGAGCATGTTTCATTAAATGTTCTGGAAGATCAATTGAGAAACGTTTTATGTTATGATAAAATAACCAGATGGTAATGTCTGTTGTTGGCTTATCCTGGGAATTGAATACCTGACAGATCATTCATGTAAAACCCCTGCAAATCCAAAGCTGCCATAAAACTGTCCAGCTGAATCATTTGAAACATCGTCTGCAATCAGGACTTAATACACCCAGAAATATTAAAAGTATAGATATGGTCTGTCATTCCATGGAATATCTTCACAGCACTCACTAAGCCCAGTTCCCAAATAACATCTGAAGTGTGTCACCACTGACTGACCTGAAAATGGCCCTAGATAATGACGACACTGTCGGTGATAGCGCTGCTGTCTGAAAGGAAAAAAAATAAGTACAATGGCGGTGTGCTGTGTTCTTTGTGAAAACTGCCTTTTTGGCAATGATGTGTTGTCTGATTTGCACCAGGCGAGGGAACGGGGGATGGGAAGACGAGGGGCAGCGGAGGAGGAAGAGCAGGACAGGGCTGAGAGAAAATATGGGAGCTATCAACACTCACCTCAGCAGAAAAACAGAGCCATGATGAAAGTGAA
Organism: Rachycentron canadum; assembly: GCA_038496675.1. NCBI lineage: Eukaryota > Metazoa > Chordata > Actinopteri > Carangiformes > Rachycentridae > Rachycentron > Rachycentron canadum. The sequence continues at coordinate 21,642,915 of CM076657.1, forward strand.
ATGCAGAGAGGAGGGGAAAGACTGGCAGACACAGACAGACAGAGAGTGAAGGTTAAAATGACAGAGAGACAAGTAGGTGGGGGCGCAGGGAGAACAAGGGGTGTGTGTGGGAGGGCAAAGAGTGGACAGCTGCGACAAAACGAGACTGAAAAGAAACTGAGGCAAACGCAGACAGACAGAGAGATATCTCCAGATATCAAACCCATGTGGATTCACCCTGGGGACCAACAATTTACATGGCAACAGATAAGAGAGGGGAGAATAAAGCAGACATTAGGTATGAACAGAAACAGTCACTCTAAAAGAAACAAAGCAAATGACCTGATAATAATGCAGTTTTTCTACGAGGGGAGGGCTGCTGAGCTGCCATTGCAGTTTCCCATTACTAGCTGGTGGCTCCACAGTCATTAGTAATCATCTGTTAATGTAGAGGATTAGACCACAAGCACCACTTCACCATCAAAGACAAACATGAGCACGGACATGCACCATGAAAAGGGATGTAAATGAGTATATTATATGTTATCATGTGATATGAACTGCACAGCATCCAAATTTCTGCCGCCTCTATCGAAACGCATATTTCACAGATTACCACAATCAGAAGTGTGTGTGTAGACTCTTTAAAATGGCAACTGAATTGCACACAACTTGGTTTACATTTAATATAAAAAAAACCAAGCTCTTTATAACACCAGAGCTTCCATCGTGAGACTATTAAATACAGGTGCTGGTTGTCTGTGCAGTGTGAACAGGAGCCATTAGTACCTGAAGCAACATGATGCAGATGTGCCAGGATGTAAATGAATATAGGATATAGAGTCAAAGCAGAAAAGTTTTGATGGGTTTGGTTCAATATTTAGTTTATCAACAAGTGGTGAACAATCACTTCACATCAGTTTTTGTTGGTCTGTGCAGGATGAAGCTTGACTGATGTCGCACAGGTGTTGTTTTTACCTCGTGGTCTCACACTGAAGCCTGACACTGTGCGTCACTTGAGAACTTGAGGTGCCAGAAAAATGATGAGCTCTGGGACACAAGTTACAAACCATAACAGAGAGGATTTTTATTTTTGTGTGTGTGTGTGTCTGTGTTTGCATTTCAGTTTCTACATCTGTATGAATATGTGAGTGTGTTGTGAGCATGTGTATCTGTGTAACCTGTCCACGAGAACTGTTTTCACAGGGGAAATGTGGGGCAGAACAAAGCAGCTGGTCATATGTGGTGTCTCTATTCATGTGTGTGTATCCGTGTGTGTGTGTGTGTGTGTGTGTGTGTGTGGTCGCCCCTTAATGATTATTATGGTTTAACTCCCATTTCATGGACAATGTCATTACACCCAAGATTTTTCCATTCTCCTGGCAATGGAAAGGAAAACATATTCCCCTCTGTCACTGAGACCTCGTCTTTTGCTCTCATGCTCAAACACACAAAAACATACACTCATGCACACACATACACACACACACACACACAGACACACACACACACACACACACACACACACACACACACACACACACACAGACATACCAATACAAACAGATGACAAACCAATATTTGGGTTTGCATGGTATCCAATAGTGAGAAGGGTTGTGGGGTGAGAACTGTGTATATGAAGACAACCAATCTTAATAAAGACCACAGACATGTATGCAAACACTCACATGGCGTGCTGTGTTACCATGGAAACCAACCACCGATCAGGCCCAGTTGTATTTAGACAATCAATCACCGTGACAGGCGGCTCCTAGCACCTTGCGGGATATTTGGAGGGGCGGGATCAAAGAGGAAAAATAGAGGAGTTTCCGGAAGGGGGGTGGGGGGCTGTGTCACTCACGTTACGGGGGCGTGGGATGTGTCACTCACGGTATGGTCGGTATGGTCATGATCACTATGACCTTTGACCTTCTAGAGGCAGTTTAATGACATTGATCACAGTGTATTGAACAGATCATAAAATGCTTTAAATTGAGCTCTGAGGTCAAGAGTGTACGGTCCGGACGTGTTAAGCCCTGACCCTACCTATGCTCTGTTTGATGTCTGATTGAAAAGACGCTGCACGCCAAACGGGAGTTTAGATCCTTTACAGATGAACCCGCCAGGTTAGAGGTGAAAGGTCAGACTAGAGGTGAGGTTGCTCGGAGACTGGGCCCTTGCACATGTGCTTAGGTTAATATTACTGGGTGATTCCAACAGCTTAGCAGCTTGAAGCGCAACTCATTATTTCTTATGATGACAAATTCTATTTTTATCAGCTTTAAATTGAAGGTTGCGCTGTTGAACAAGGTTGGTTGTCTACCCAAGGCCAATATAAACTACAAAATCCATCTTTCATATTGAATCCTATTCTCAAATTATTCATATGAACACTCACCCAGTCAATGAGCTTTATCAGCATTATGATATGATAACACAGATATGATATATCTGTGGAAAACAGAGCAACATCAATATTGTAATCTAATTTAATGACTATTTCAATATTATAATAATTGTCAGTGCGTAATAATAGTCTGCACAATAACATAATTCTCTCAATGCTTTCCTGTGTTGGTGTGATAATTTGGCCATTGTGCTAGTTTTATATATTTGTGCAATGAGGTGGCTATTTGAATATTTTGATATTTATCTCAATATTTGTCCATGTGTTGCAGACCTCGCTTGTTGTTGCTGTTTAACAGAGCTTTAGTGCTGTAACCTTCTCCAAAGTCACACGGCTTCACTATTTCAGCTTTGTTTGTCCCAGCAGCAGTGGCGGCACACTGTAGGCCTCAGACTGTCACGTTGTTTGGAGGCTTGTCTGTCGACCTCATGTGTTGTTCATTAAATGTGTTTGTGACTGATTATATGATCATTGTAATATTTTATTAGGGCTGGTGAAATGCATCAGTAAGCATTATGTGTACACAAATGGCCATAAAACAGTTCATTAACCCCCATGATGCACTATAGACTCAGTACATATGGTATGATGTGAAGTGTTCACTTAAGTGTTGACTGTCTTGATCACTGCCCACCACCCCCATCACTCCCCTTTCAGTATGATCCAGGAGAAATGGTATTACAGAGCAGAGGTTGTGTTGACAGAGGCTGAAACAGCACTAAGCACAAGGCTGACCTTTCACCTTTCACCCCCTCTCCCACCCCACCACCCCCCAAACATGGCAACACAGGAAGAACGCAAGGTCGCCTAGATGAGAGCGTCTGTCAACACGCAGAGGGAATTGAAAGCGGGTTCAGAGTGAGAGGAAAGAAGAAGAAAAAAAGGAAGAACAGAGCGGGTGCTGACGTTTGTGTGGAGATAGAGGAAGGAGGACGTTTTCCAATTTAAAAGCATGCTGAATGAATCAGGGCTTGTCAACCAGTTGGCCCACAGCTTAAGCAGTTCCCCTGGAGAGTTCGGCGGACTGCTCTTGTTTTTGCTCGAGCTATAACAGAAGGACAGTCATAATAGAGACAGTTGGTTGATTTCATTCACATTGAACTTGCTATTACACAGATGACTGCAAAAATGAGGCAGGGAAGGAGAGATCCGGGGTTTGATGCAAGCCACCACTTTCCCTCTCTGGTTCATATCAAAGTCTGAGACGATAATGGGGAAAGCAACACTGTCTGTTTTCGTTTGGGTGGCTCTGTCCGTCTGTGTCTCCGCTACCCACCATCCAACCCCCCTTTCTCTTTCTTTCCTGTTCCTTCAAACTTTTTTCCAGACCTTTTTTGTTTTCTACCTAAAGAAGGAGGGTGTGCTGTCATTCAAATTACAGTACACATGTTTACAGCAGGTGATACAGCATACACAACACTAGCTGCAGCAGCTCTTTTAAATGCCTTTGGCTTTCAACCCTTTGATAGCATTGCTTGTTCTGTCTGCATTTGATGTACTGCTTCATAAAGTGTCCAGGACTAAATTATTTGGCATGCTGCTAAGCCTTACCTCATGCCAACAGACAAAAACTCAACAGACTGTTTCCAAAATCAGCAAAGTGAGCTGGAGCTGAGTAATGACGGTTGCTTTCACACTGTGTGTTTTATGGAGCTTGCTGGAGTAAAATGACTACCTTAACCACATGTGCTTGTGTTGTACACCATGTATCCTTACACTGTATTTGCAAGGTCATTAGGGTCACAAGTGGTCCTACTTTTCCATACAAAGAGCCATGCATGTATTGTATAGAATATGGTTACATGAAGCGCATCTGTTTCTACTAGGCCACATGATGCTGCGTAGACCTCACTGAGCAGGAATGCTTTAGTGTCTTAGGGAGGCTATCTGGGCTATACTGGGCACTTTCCCCTATCCCCATATATGCCCCTGCTGTATACACCCAGTAAGCTCATGTATGTTTGCAGTATGAGGGTTTGCATTGCTGTGGTGCTGTGATTAGATTTCCTGTTTATGCTGTGTGTTATGGGAAGAAAGTACACTGCTTCAATTTCATGCCCCTGATGTGAAGGAGGGGGTGGTGGGTGGTGGTGGTAGTGGTGGTGGGGGCGCCAATGGGGCTTAGAAGGGAAAACAAACACCATGGTCAACATGGATGCAGACACCGGCATGGGTACACATGGGTACACACATCTTAGAGTCATGGAAAGGACAATAGCAAAAAATGGCCACATCTGTTGACCTGTATTTGTTTTCTATCATGTTTTTGTTCCAACAACCCCCCTGCCCACCTCCCCCAAGCCCCTTTCTTAGTGCAATATCATTATAAATTTATAAACTCATTTAACCAGCCTCAGTGACGCCCTTGCTTGTGAACGTCTGACCTCCATTTCCCAACCCTGTCCCCAGCTATGCACATTCCAGCCCATCCTCATGTCCAAAACTTTCCGAGACAACAACACTATGATCCCGTCACAGCGGCAGAAATGTTTTGCTCAACGTCCCAAGCAATCCGTGCCATTCAGCTCTGTGGTTTCCCTGTGGTTTCAAACTTCACCCCCTCCTCTTCCCACCAACAAAACGAAACACAGAATGATCAGCATGAAGAAGAGAGGTAGCGCAGGGGGGTAAATCACCTTGTTGACAGCTGCCCTCTACTGTAGGTGTGGATGCGGGACGTTATAGCCTCAGTGACCTCACAGGAGGCAGTTCGGGGGGAGACATTCAGTCAGAGCTGCGGCTAATTGTCTTGTTTGTCTGCAGTCTCTATGTTTTCCTCCCCGCTCCACTGCGGAAGAAACGACAGGCGCCGTGACCCCTGACCCCTCTGAGGTGAGGTCTCAGGGGGGATGAAGGCAAAGCGGAGGGGAGGTCGCACTGCAACATGTGGTCGGCTCGTTTGGAGCGAGCCAAACGGTTTTTCTTTAATTGGCCGTGCAATCTGCCACAGCTGGGATGGATTACGGCGGAGAATTCTTCCCTTGAAAGGGAGAGGGGAGACTGGCATACAGCAGACTGCGGACAGGGAGGATGAAGAGGAGAGGGAGAGCCAGAAGTATCCAAATCAGTGTCAAGACTTCAGCTGACTTGTATTTACTTGCTTCATGAGTCCAAACAAAACCTGAACGCAACTAAGCAGCTGGACAATGAGGCATCATGTTATGATGAATCTTTCCTTGCTGCCAACATGCAAAATGCATTCATGCTGTCAAAAATTGGCAATTGTAACTTTATTAAGATACCTTATCTTAGTGTATTTCTCAGTAGAAACTGAATGTTGGGGAGGATATAACAGGAAACGTTGCTGGATGTATAAATTCATGGGAATTCAGCCAGAGATAGGCCATTTTATTTGATGGGTGAGATGCAGGAGGGAGGTTGTTGAAAATCTGTGATGGTTTTATTAGAATCTTTATGTGAAACCTTTACTGCCTGATGAAGTCACCACTTAATATCTTCTGTTTTCCAGGAAGTAAACTTAATGAGATTTTGATGTAAAATGGAAGAAAATATTAATTTTGTTTGTCAGAAATTGGCTGCAGCAACACAAATGACTGGAAACAGATCACACACCAAACTGACAACTACTATGTATGGTTAAGTTTTAAGGCAAGGGGCAAGATTTACTGTATATCAGAAAAGTGATTTTTAAAAGGTGCAGTAATTCTAAAACATACCTATGGTGAAACTTGTTGCTCATGTTTAAAGGCAACATGTATATTGACAGTAAAGTTACTGACAGTAGCAGTCAAAACAGGGCTAGGGTATTAGCAGCTAATTCTACATCCGACTGGCTTCTGCATGTCTTTTCGGATTGGAGTCAATACATTTTATCTCCGGACGTGAAGGACACGCGTACCTATGCAGTGTTGCTGAAAATACCAAATTCAGAGGGATGACAGTGACCCAGGGAACAACACCAGGGCATCAGCACTAGTGTCTTTGAATCACAGTGTATTGTATTGGCGCAGATCTTTCTCTTTGCTTTCTGCACCAGGTTGTTCACTGCATATTTAGATACCTAATGAACTGCATTTGGACTTGGTCAGAGGGTGAGAACAAGGAAGGAGGGATGAAGCGAGAAAAGAAGGGTGAGAAAGATGTTTGTGAAGAGATAGAGACACAGAAGGAGAAAAAAAAAACTGAGAGACATACGAATTGGCTCACTAAGCCACCACAAATACAGACAGACAGAGCAAGGAAGAGTGGGATTTAGGGAAGATATTGAGGAAAGTGGACAGATGTGTCCGGATATCGACACAAAGGTTGGAATCTGCTGATAGGACTTGTCTGGGGGAAATGTCTTCATTGGTGCACTGAACACTCACACACACACACCTCCACACACAGCTGTGTGTTGTTGCCATGATAGCCATGGTGAGCAGCTGACTGCCTCTCAGTTCCCTCCTGCTTCATCACAGCAGCACTGATGAGCACTCTCCTCTGGACCGACGCATTCGAAACGCTTTGTTTTAAAAGAGGCAAGTGTTTACGCAAAGCATACCACAGATTATCAAGTTATTCGCCCTCACTGTGTCCTCTCCTTTATTGGATCGCCTGTTGAGTGTGCATGCATGACATTCTCAGCTGTCTGCCTTTGTCCCTCTGACAGTGCTGTGTGTGTGTCTGAGTGCAGGCTACATGCACTTTATAATTTCCTGTGTGAGTTTGCAAATTCATGCACTGCTGTGCTAATCTATCCTTGGTGTGCCTCCATCGGCAAGTGTATCAACAGCAATGTGTCATTTCTGTTTACTTCCTTCGCCATTGTGTATGAGCGAGAGCTCAATGCCTCAATGAATCAGGCCGATGACTGAGAATGAGAGCTGACAGCTCTTTGAGGGTGTGTGTGTGAGAGAGAGAGAGATAGAGGGTGTGTGGCTGTGCAAGATCCTCTCTATTACCCAGATTGATTAAGGAAGTGCTCAAGCTCCCACTTAGCCATCACTGCTGACACCGAGGTGACCGTCTCATCACGAACAGAAGGAGAGGTGGAGAGAGGGAGGCAGAAGGAGAGGGGGAGAAGGATTGAGGGTGGTGGAGTGAGCGACGCTTCAGCTAATCAGTATGTCTAAGAGGACTTGCCATACTTCGTCTAAGAGCCATTTTAGCGAGACACAAGTTTGATAGATGTGTGTTTTTTTCAGCGTCTGACTGTGTCTATCTGCCCCTTTTCACTTTCTCCTCCATCATCTTATGCATTCACCCCTGCATCTCATCAAGTTCCCCATCACTAAGCCCCTTCATGGAAATTGTACCTCAAATTAGGGTATGTAGGAATATAATAGGTTCCTGGTTTTTATCTCACTCCCTCCTTCTTTTCCTCCATGCTCCATCCCCATCCCCACCCCAGCACCAGCCACAGTGGACTTGTGGCATGTTTAATCCTGACAACTTTCATTAAAACTGGTGGGATAATCCACAGATTTCCGAGGGAAATTCCCGAGGATGTGTCTCCCCCACCCACCAACTCCCCCCATCTTGTCCCTTTCCTCCTGACTCCCAACTTCCATCTTTTTAGAGTCTAACGTTACGCTCGACTCCGCAGGAGCAGTGTCATTTACATAGTTTTCCCTAATCTTCCGTAAATCCCTGGTTTGGAAAGAGAGTCTGGGTCTGACGGGACGCTTCCCTGGGAGGGGAAAAAGGCCAGGCAGAAAGGTACTGGCGGCAAAGAAAATATTTCAGTTGGGATTTGATTACTCCCGGGCACTTATGAGTGAAAATAAGCAAAGATCCCGCTGCGAAACTATCCAAATAAAGTGAAGGGAGCATCAATGTTTTGAGAGCACACATACAGTGAAGATTCTCGCCTCAGTGCTCTGTGCCTGTGTATATTTTTAATGACGGCGCTGCAGCTTTGGAGGCTTATTGAAAAGGATTGTGGTAAGCCAATTCAAACCTGTTAGTGCAGGAGATCCTTTGACCTCCATTAGACATGTCAATATTATTGCGGTCAAGTTCAGGTGTTGGATATCATGAGCGTCTCAGTGCCGTGAAGCTGTGGGGTCACGGTTCATGGTTTTGGAAATGATGGTCAGGAGCATGTGTTTCTCACAGGAGCTCAAAGCTAAGTAGAGGTCAAGACTTGAAACGGCCGACTCCTGGACAGGCCAGCACCTGTTATTCCTCAACACGGAGCAGAATACACTCAGTCAAACACGCGGTGTCCTTCAATTAATGGAAGACAAAGGAGCAGAAAGCAGATGAGGCTACGACTAGACCCTTTCAGTTGTAGCCAAGTTCACATCTGTATCACAGAGGATAACCTGCATCTCATCTGCAATGTCTTTGATCATTGTGCTGGACTTTGCAAAACATACATGCATAGTCTAGAAAGTACACAGTACTTTCAACTTTCAGTACACAGTACAGCTTCCTGCAGTGGTCCTGTGGTCTTTGGCAGATAAATCAGTAACAATCTCCTGCCGCTACATTACATAAACATTAAAGTTTCTTCTCTTAACTGCCTCTATCTCTCCCGAACTAAACACAGTCTGATCATGAGCTAATCAAATAAACCAACACTTTAATCAAACAGGCTGCTCATTTACTTCCTGTTATGTTACAGAAAACATGTTAAAGTTAAGAAAGAGGTGTTTGTGTTTAATGTCTGCATTTTTCTATTTACCATCCTATTTTAGGTGTTAAGTCATCTGAAGAGAAGAAGCTATAGGGTCAGCTGTGGAAAAAGATGGGTTAAATAAATACTGATTGGTAGTGTGAGTGTGTGTCACATAAAACCATGTTTCTTTTTTTTTCCTTATTAAATAGTTACAAATCACTGTTTGAAAAATAAATGCCAGAAAAAAAATTACACTGCCTTGGTCAAGATTTATTGGCTTATTCACAAAAAAAAAAAAAAAAATCTGGGCTAAAACTTCTTTGTTAAGATCAAAGGAGATTTGTTACTGTGGTTTCAATGACATGTTTAAGGTCAGGGAACAAATGTGGTTATGGTTATAAGAAATTGGCAGTAGGGACCAGGAAATGAACAGTTGGCTCTTATGTTAAAGTGTCATAATCAAAAGACTGATACTGTAATTTTTCTTGAAAAGAGAGTCTCTAGGATTCAGCATTCACTCATTCTGTCCTCATTCCCAGTGTTCATGTGCGCTAAAAAAGTTGGACTGTAATTATATTTGCTCCTGTATGAATGACTGTAGACTATACATGAAGATGGACGCAGTTTCTCACCCATAGCTCAGAGTGAGCTGCTCTGCCGTCGCCATCTTGGCAGTGCCTGACTCTACCTAACTCCTGGCTAATCCAATAATGGGCCTCAGAGGTTACCACTTGTGTATGATACATTATGTGCATTTTATGTGTGCCAAGTGATGCTATACAACACGACTGGCTTTTACTATCAAAACTGACAAAGATGTTATTCTAAGTTGTATTTTCTATGGCAAGCGACACAAATAAAAACCTTTCCAGCGGTCATGTACTGGTCTAAGTAATTAGGCTTCATAATGTGCAACATCATAATCTAAAGTGTGATGTCTAAATGTCCGAAGAAAATACCAAACTTTTGATTCAAATCAACTGTCTGATAAGTAAACGAGATGAAAAATCTGACCAAGCTGTCAATGCCAACTGTCAGTAATCAGCCATTTTCATTGCTGGCTGCAATAGATACATTCTGGACAGTACTAAAACAGCAGTGGGGTTCATTACCCAGCCTGAACTCTGACTACACAAAAGTGGTTGGAGTCTCTTAACAAAGTTCCAGACCTGGGACCTTTCATAACTGGTGTAAGTTGTGACACTGGTAATATTTCTACTGTACTCAAACAACCACCAAACCAGGTCCAGCATGGCTTGCTAGGGTGCGACAATGGAAAAGGTCCACAAATGAACCAGGGTCTGGAATAAAATGTGGAGGACTGCTTGTCTCCAGCTGATGACCCCACTGCAAATGCAAGGGCACTAATGGAGGTACACCAGCTAGAAATGCCCTGCGTGTACTCCACCCACCTGCATGCTGTAATGGTGAGAGCACAGCAACAGACCGCTGTGATGTTCCTTAGGAAAAGGCTCTGTACTGTATGGACGGCAATGATCAGCCTGAGTGCGTAAAAAGTCTGGGATATCATAGTAAATCACAGGGATGTGTAAAAGTACCACGCATGCTTGTTACTTGGGCTTTCCCCTCATGTATTAGCTGTCACTATATGTGAAAGGTCCAAGACACCTGGTCCTCTTGGAAGCATTGGTTTGAATCAAACCAAAAACTAACTTGATTTGTTGTTTCTCTGTGAATCCAGATGTTTTAGACATCATGTAGGCTATAACACACATGCTCATGTCTCCCTCTCTTTGTTTTTTGCCTCAAACATTCTTTCTATTGTTCCACTTTGTTTTCCGTGCTCTGTCAAAGTGATGTGGTGGACGTGTGTTTCATGTCTGATTCAGCACATAATTAATAAAATCTGTTTGGCTCAACGTCGATGTCAAACACATTTTAGATTTGAAGCTTGGCGCTTTGGCTGTAATGCTTCTTCCTTCCAATTTGATCCGTCTGTGCGCACCTCGTTTCCTTGTTGCTGACCCCATTTCACCTTTTTCGCTTCAGTCATATGAGGTCTGTCTGGAAACAAGCTCTTCTTCCAAGACATTGTGCTCTTGTAATGAACATGCCTTCATTAGTGAAAGATGACGAGGGAGAGAAATAGTGAGTGATAGTTGGATCTTAGCTTGGGAAGTTGGCAGCCTAACGGTGATGTCCAAATGATGCTTTACTTTGTAAATATGTACTGTCTTCTGTAATGATGAACACACACTCCAACACACTTCCAATTCCAAATCATGACTCTTCTCTCCTTGACAGGCAGACACAGGGGTTTAGGTTTTACACCACATGTTTTGCAACATCAAAAATCCCATTTTTATCCCCCTCTCTCTCCCTCTCTCTGCATCTTGACCGAATCCTGTGCAGCGCTAAAATGTCCAAGTGTGCTCATAAATAACGAAACCATCTGAGATTTAAGTGTAAACACTCTTCAGCATGACCCAAGTGTCCATCTGTGTAGGTGGCCACTTTTTCATGCAAATTAAGCCCAGAGTTCAGTGAGTGAGATTTTTTTTTTTCTGTCATGTTCCCCCCTTTTCCATCTTTCTTTCAGTGGAGAGGATGCCACCATCCACCTGTGAGCTTTCCACCGTCACCTCCATCTAGACTCCATGGAGGGATGGTCTCCCATTGTCTGTTTTCATAGGCCCTAGTTTTAAATAGTTCCAGCAGAGAATTTGCTCGTTTTCAACTCCTTAAGGATCTATTATTATTCGTTCCAAACTTATCTCTTCAAGGGTCTAGTTTCACCTGGAGATGGAGGGGAAGAGCGGAGGGGACATCCAGATCAGAGCATATACCATATATAATGAATGTATATGAATCTATACACTTTATGCTTTATTAGCTTTTTAACCTACTACAGAGGGATGTTTCTGGGGGTTCTTGCAATACTCAGAGCTGAAAATGTTTCTCCTTTAATATAATTTTGTTTAATTATCCAGTTTTGATTGATACAAAAATAGAACTAAAAGATGTATGGATGTAATGGACGATGCTCTCCTTGTAAACATTACCAGGCATCAATGTGATTTTAGATGGGGTTTTTGCATTAATAAGACAGAAAGTACAGGGCTACATTTTGTGTTTTAGCTCAGACTCGAGTGTTATCAAGCGTTAAAACAAACTATTAATAAATACCAGCAGAAATCAGAAATGTACAATGAGTGTAACACCTGTGACTGCATGTGATGATGGTTTCAAAATAAAGCTGAACATCTGAAACACCAAATACACCCCAGTCTTTGTTTGGAGTCACAGCAAACAATTTTATAACAATGTTTTGAAGGTTATTTGTACATCAAAACAGTTTGGGCACGCCTGGAAAATTACATGTTTTCTCAACTTTTGAATCAACAAGATGGACTTATTTGAATAGGAGAAATAAACAGAAATTGTGGTAAATGCAAATTTTTGGACTCCCTACTAAGTCAGTGCTGAGAACCCCCCCTTTGGCAGATATCTCAGCTTGTAAATACCTTTTGTAGCAGCTAAGAGTCTCTCTGTTCTTGGTTCAGGGTTTTTCACCCAATCTTCCTGCAGATCACCTGAAGTTCTGGTATATTTTTAGGCGTCCTTGCAGGCACAGCATGTTGACGACCTACCCACAGATTTTCAGTGATGTTCAGGTCAGGGGACTGTGAGGGCTGGTCCAGAAGTGTCAGCTTGTGTTTCTTGAAGCAGTTCATGGTGATTTTTGAGGTTTGCTTTGGATCATTGTTCCGTTGTAAGAGCCAGCCTCTTTTCACATTCAGTTTCTTGACTGACTGTGGGACGTTTGTATCCAGGATTTGCAGATCTTTAGCAGAATCCATTATTCCCTCGCACTGTGTAATGTTTCTTTTGCCGCCGGCTGCCACACAACAGCATACCAGAATATCTTGACCTCCATGCTTAAGAAGTTGGCAAGCTTCAAACACACCTGTGGTCTAACGCATCTGCACTTGTTTCCCTAGTTTCTTTGCTCCAGTTGGACTGTGGTGAAGGACCAGGTAAGATTTCCCTCTGGTGACTCTTCCATGTCTGTCAAACCTGTTTGTGCATCAATGTTTAGCATCTGCTAAACCTTCCTTTGGGTCCCTTGCAGTCATGTTGGGGCTTTGCTTTGCTTTCCTGCTCAGCAGACCCACAGTTTCATCTTAAAGTTTTCTACGTCTTCCACAACATGTCTTGATTTCCACAGTTCCCCTTCAAGGAAGTATCTATACATTCTGCTTTTGCTACATAGCTAGTGTTACCATGAACAGCTGTTATTTCATTCCTTTACTTGCCAAGAGCCGTCTCCAGCTGTTGAAAATAACGGCAATGCCTTTTCTTCTACTGATGTTAGTATGCTAATCAGCTAGCCTTGGCCCATCTCATCACTTACCAATAGTGAATCACTGTAGCCTCCAGTCTTCCCTGAAGACGTAGTTCTGCTCAAAGGAGGTATTATCAACACTTGTCCTGGCCAAAGCTCTTTAATCACCACCACCTGCTCAAAAAACCACCTTCTGTGGCAGAGAAAACAAATAGCCCCTTTCACTATATTTCCTTCATGACATTTTGGACAGTGGAAATGTCAAAGTACTTTGATTTCTCTTTATAACCACCCCTTGTTTTTTGGCATCAATTAGCTTCATGTTATCCACAGTCAGTTGGGTGGGACTTTAAAAAGTCAGAGAATGATCAGCTCTGGAGTCGTTATCAGAAGACAACAACTCCAAGAATGGCTGTACAAATCCTGATAATGACTCATTTTACAAATATATGGGTGTCCAAACTATTGCACATTTGTGTTATGGTGACACAATTTTTTAAGTGTTTAAAACTTGACTTTAGACTTTAACACTTGGTTGATTTTTATTGTTACCCTTTTTCTCTTCAAAAATCAATAGAATATGGACTTTATCCCTGGATGCCAAACTTTTGCAAACAAATTTATATATGATACCAGAACTACATTCTTGTGTCTCTCTTTTTCTCCCTTTTCTAAATTGAGTTCAGATGTGTAAACTCTGATGAGAATTTACTTTGAAAACATACATGTGTTTGATAATGATAGTCTGTGTGTCCTTTCTCCAGTGAATCGATGTGTACGTGGCGTTTTTCAGAGAGAATATCCAAGACAACATGTTGGTTCCCACTCGTCAGGACAGAAACACTAGGCTCGAACAAAAGGCCTGGACTGTAAACAGAGCTCTCTGGGTTTAAAACATGTCATAACCACAGTATGTCCATTTGTCACCATCGAGCACTGTGTAGCCCCTGGAACACAACACAGTGTAAATCACATATCATTGGCCTTAATGATACAAGATACAAGAGCCCAAACACAGACATCATACATGTTAGACAGATGGGCACAGCAGAGGGGACAGGAGAGGTTTATGTACTCTAATGGTATCTGTTTAAAGTAAATGGGGTGCATCTCTTTCATTAGAGGGCTTGTGACTCACTTTCTTTTTCTCCTCAGTTAACTTCTTCACTCTGGAACCTTTTTCTTTTTTTGCTGAACTTGCTCAGAGGCCCTGTACAGCCCCCCATCTGTCTTCCTCTCTGCTTCTAGTGCTGTGCGCCAAAAAACACAGAGGGGTCAAGCAGCATCATACGCGTGGATGACCCTGAATGTAAATAAAGTGTTGTATGGGGACTATCTGATATGAGATATTAAGAGGTTTTTCTGTTGATTTTTTTTACCACAACACAATAGAAATCTGGCAACAGTTGAAACACAAATAAAGATGGCAGAAATACATTACAAGCAATAAAATAGAAAAAGCACTTTGTGGTGAATTGTGATGGTGCAGAAGTTGGTTGGAGAGTTAAAGTATTTACCATGTACATATACAGTATACTAATAAAAATACATCATCTTTGTTCTATTCATGTAGTACAGCCTGTTAAGTACTAACTGCTAACATGCCTTGTTCACCCTTAGCTTAAAGCGTTAGCACACTAACATTTGCTAATTATCACAGCCGTCTGAACACAGCTGAGACTGATGGGAAAGTCCAGATTTAATGGAAATCCATCCAATAAGCCTTGAATAGTTCACGAAGTCCACCTACTGGTGGCACTACAGGAAAAGTCAAAATGTTGATTAGTTTTCTTAAATGTAATGATATCCATAAGTGAATAAGTCGAACTGACAGAGTTATAGAACCACATCTACTAAATCTGGTATTGATCAATGTCTGAAGTTGGACTCTGTCTGGCTCCACCTGAGCCAACACTCTTGCATTAAACAAGCTGCTTTATTGGCTCTCACTAAAGAAAAGTGCTGTTGCCCACAAAGCTGTCATTTTTACAAAGGTGAATGAAATGAAGCATTTGTGGATCAATTCTTTACTGTTGGGCAGAGAGAGAAGAATCAATTTAAAGAGCAGCTCTCTGCTGTTGAGACGTTGGCTGGTGCGGCGTCGGTTGACTGGAAGTTATTCCAGTGGCTACAGTGTTGAGGCTGATAAGTCATGAAGGGGAGCAGGATTTCACATGTTGAAGTATTTGACTCATGAGGTTCAGCAACGCTCATGTATTTTGACTACATTTCTCGTAATAAGTGATATATAGAGTGTTCCATATAAAACACAGACATGCGGGACTCTGTGGTAATACCTCTCCCTTCCCTTATTTCTTCTCATCCCTCCATCTCCTTCTCATGTTCTTGTCCTGACAGCAGGTTGGTGTTCTGCTGACAGAGCCCATTTTGGGCTCCCATAGAGATAATGCTAATAGGAGACAGACTGCTCCCCACTCCTCTTTTCACCGTCTTGCTCCCTCTCACCACATGGATCCCATGGGAAAACCTGGACTGAGGGAAAGAAGGAGGAGGTGTGATAGACTGATTTTTCATGATATTTAGAGGTGGTCTGAGCACTGTAACGGCTAACAAGTCCTCTAACTTACCATGTAGGTCACTTGTCCCTGACCAGCAGCATGAATACCGAACCTTTGTCTTCATGGTAACAATAGTACAACCTGTAGGATTGAGCAAACCAGCAACAGACATATCTGGCCTTCTCCATCAGGGTGACGATAATAAACATTGTGGAGCAATCAGTTTGGTAAGTTATTGTCACAAACAGACAAAAGGAAAAGGTTTGAGTTAAAAATAAGTACTTCAAGGTCAGATGTCTTTCATTGCCATGGTTACAGTAATAAACCTGTGGTTGTGGAACGGCCATGGAGAAAAGAAACCATGCTTGATGTCACATGGGGAATGAATAGTGATTTCCTGTGTGAAACTGCCATCACTTGACTTTCTCCTTTTCTCCTATCATAGTTTATATATCCACCAGTGGTCGCCCAACAGATCTGTAACTATAAGATGCTGGTGCAGATGACATTTGGCTCGTTTTTCACTCTTCAGTGCTGACATTATGCCAGAATGCACACACACAATATTGCTCATGTGCACACACTTAGATGGACTTGAGTATACACAAACATGCTGCCTTCAAGTGTTCCTTTTAAACTCCTACAGCTTAGTTTAGAGGCTCTTAATGTGGCTTTATTGTCTTGCACTAAGTGCTTTTGGAAACAGTAATAGAGAAAGTTTGCTGTTTTCATGAGACCAAACAGCACAAATATACTTGGGTTCCTTAAATAATAATGCTAAAATATTAAATAGTGAAAGGGCACTAACCATGATTACGTTTTAATAGAAAGTAACATTATGCCTGTATTGATCAGAGTGACAGGGCCTGATTTACACAATTCATTCATTAATTCCCCAATTATTCAGATCCAAGGATGCAGCACTCCTGGGTCCCCTGCTCAAAACATCTCCTTTGGCCATGCCTCAAACATCATATTGGCCATACATCACGACCCTGCTGACCATGTTTGCTTTCCCTGCTGCCGAGTGTCCACTCCAACACCACTGTTTTTTTTTATCTAATAGCTGCAGAAATAATGGATGTTTTCCGTGTAGCGAGGCAGGCAAGGGTCCAGATAGAACCACAGAACCTTTCATGGCTGGAACATGTTTTTCTGGGCAGCAAATGGACAGACATGCACGGTTGTTGTTCAGAGACTTGTGGGATATGTTCTGTTTTAAACCTGCCTTCCAACAGCAGTTGAATCACATCATCTCACTTGATGCTCAAGTCTGCACAATGCATTGTTGACATGTGGGCGGTGCGCTATAGCTACGTAAGTCTTCCCATAATACCCTTCTCTGCAAAGACATTTACAGGTATCTTTGGAGAACCACTGCAGCAATTTGAGCTGTTATTTTCAGAGGTGGAAAGTAACTAAGTGCATTGTATCTTCTTTTCATGCCACTTTATTACCTTTTTGCATTTCACAATTAGTCAATTGACATAAAATTGGCAGCTATTTTGATAATCATCAAAACTCATTTCATGGTTCTAGCCTCTCAAATTTGAGAATTTTCTGCTTATTATTTTAATTATTTTTAATAATTTCAAGGTTTCGACAATTTGGTTGGATTAAAACAAGCATTGTGGAGGTGTCAAACCATCAACCACAAAACTCCATCTCCACCATCCTCAACGGTGAGATGCAGCTTACACACTCATGCATGTGTAATATCAATAATCGAGTTCAATACTTTTGATACTACATCCTGATCATACTTTTACTTTACTTCTGATCTAGTACTTAATAGCACTGGTTATTTAGTAGTTCAGGTATGGGAACTACCTGGTGCTGTCAGATAATCAGACTTATCCTTGTCCAGGACTTATCCTGCACATATACAGTAGATGAGACACTTGGTAAAGAGGATACGTCCATATACTGTGTCCAGAAAAATAAACTGCTTCCACTGTGGCAGTCTCCCGAGAACATTCAAGTGTGTGTTGAATTGTGTTTGATCTATAATCACTTTAGTGAGAGAACAAAGCTGTGTTTCTACTTTGAAAATATCTTTGATTGTGTTGCTTTATTGTGTTTTTTCCCCAGTAACAGATTTTAATTGGTTTGAGTGTGAGAGCAACACCCTAAAAAAAAAAAAAAAAAAACACCCTGACACATACAGATTGTGACTTTAGCTTCAAAGGGAAGTTAGTCGTCCCTCCCTCTGAATTACAGTCACTCCATCACCACTTCCAGATTCTTCCAAAAGCCATTCCACACCAGAGTGGGAAATTCCAGCAAAAACCATCACAGCAGGGAAGGGGCGTCGGGCCTTCGCAGCAGGAAGATGCATATATATGTGTGTGCGTGTGTGTGTGTGCGTGTGTGTGTGTGTGCAATGAAATCTCAAAACAAACTTCCACAGACCCCATTTCGCCAGCCCCCACCCATAATCCTTTAAAAGCTTTCATAAAAATAAAAACGAAGTGTTTTTAAATGACATCTCTAATGAGAAAAACATCACCCAAAGAAAACTGTGAGGGAAGGGGGGGTAAAAAATGCCATACTGTAGCTGCCTGACCGTATCTTGCGATGAGCAGATGTGTGTGAGTGGGCGAGCACACAAGATTAAAAAAAAAAAAAAAAAAAAAAAAAACTGAAAGAAATGTTGAAAAAACAAAACAATAACAGTTATTTTCAGGTCCTTCTTTTCTCGCCAGCTTCTTTTAGCAAAGCTTTTGAGCCCTAAGTGTTTTATAGCTTAGCAGCTGCCAAGAGTTCTTGGCCTGCTTTACAATGAAACTGAACAGAACCGGGCTCTACAGGCATCCTGGGAGCAGAACAACACATCAGGTCCAATTAAGATCAGTAGGTGGAACTTATTGTAACCTGTGACACACTCACACCCCCGGTACCACGGACAACAGAAAGAGGGGCTTTGTGAAACACTTGGCCCTGCATGCTAACGGAAAGTGAGCCTCATCAAATGGAAAAAAAAAAAAGACCTGGTTTAGTCTGTGTAGAATCCCTGAACAGGGCCGTAAAATGTGATTGGTGGGTGTAAGGGAGAGATAGAGTTGGAGGAAGTCACAAACACTATCTATTTATGTTTGTCATCTATACGCAAATGCCCTAGTTGGAGGATGCGACATGCTTGACCTCCATGTCTACGAGCCTGTAAACCCAGACCAATCAAGCCAATTCACTACCTACAAGACTCATGGGAAATGTAGCTGGAGCAGCAATAAAAAGAACAGATTAATAAAAACCAACAAAAATCAACTGCCCTGTTTTCCCGTCTCTTTTCCAGCTGCTGAAAGGTCCATCTTTATACACTGCAGTGATTTTCACACTGTTTTAAATGACAGCTTTCTTCTCTTTAGTCTGCCTGCCCTTTCTCCAACAATAACACTGTGACTAATGAACAAAGATATTCAGAAAGAGTCCCCACGTCATTGTTCTCTCCGGGCAATGAAAATGAAAACAGGCATATGGCTGTGACAGGTACACCTACTAAAACCTTGATACACCTGCAGTAACAAGATCTCCAACAAAACCTGTTCATACACCTCTGTTTCTTTTGCTAAATGTGTTTTGGAGCTGGCACGTCTATGGCTATTTGTAACATTTTATTCCCGTCAATCTGAGAAATGCTTGGTCTCTATGTTTGTCAGTTTAAAACTTTGGTTCAAGAAAAGGCACTCCTGTATCCTCCTTTGTTATCTACTGAAGACTGAATCTTAAAAGACACCTCCGAGGGATGAAAGGACCCAGATACCCCAGTTCACGTCCAGGCAGAGACATCATTTTTCATCTCTCCTACCTAAATTCCTCTCAAATCTTTATGACTTGCCCATCAAGGCAGCATCGATTGTTGTTTGCCACAGTCTGAGTAGCCCAACATCTTCAGGGCTACAGCGAGTCACTACCGGAAAGTTGGTTAGCTGGTTAGCGTGTTAATTTCAGTAGAAGAAAAGACTTGATAAACACAAGGGTTGACATTGGCGTTGCTTTCCACCACTCAAGACAAGCTTTTGGTAAGTTTGATGCTGAACTTCCAACATTTCCTCCAGACTGTGGTTTTTAGGAAATGTTACTCAAGAATGAGTAAAAAAGTGTTGTTTTTGGGTCATTTTACAGACTTGGTGCATCACCAAGGAGGTGTAGGAGGAGAGGTATGTGTTCATATCACCCAGTTCAACAGTGTTACTCAAGGCTGTGTTTTTAATAGTTTTTGGACAAAAATGGAGCTCTGTTGCGTAGAGGACTAATATATATTCAGGCCTTGGTAGAAAAAGCAGCATATGTCACTAGGATTAATTGTTGGTTTCTCTATTTTAATGAGATTTGTTGACCATGGGAAAATAGCCTGCCATGTGCTAAAAGGTTAGGGAAAGACTGGGGTTTTGGTTAAACATCGAAAAGGTCAACCCATCCTTTCTTTTCCTCCAAGCCCAAGATTTTTCTTTAACCTTAACCAAGTGCTATGAAATATCTGCAAAAATAATCATCATGCCATATCTCAAACAAATAGTTGCCTCTATATCCTACATCTTACACCTGCATATGCTTTTAATGTCAGTATGAATGGATGTGAGATTGCAGCACTTCTCTCCAACGCACGGACACAACACGCTCACACACTCGTCTGTGTTGCCCTCCCTGTACTAAAAGAGTGATGTCTTAATCACGGGGAGAGAGGTGGAGCAAATGGAATGAGAACAGAGAAAATATGACAATGCTCACATGAAAGAGAAGCCTTTCAAACCCGGGGGAGACATGAAAGACTCCCTCTCCCTTTCCTCCTCCTCTCCCTCTCTTTTGCTTCCTTTTGTTCTCTCTCTATCTCCCCTCCTCCCTCTCTTCCCCATCCTTCCTCTCTGTCTAATAATTGTACATTCAGACTCAAACTGTGAATGCTAACAAGGCTTTTAGCCACACTGAATTAATGTATCCAGTACATTTCACTAATGTGCTACTTTTCAAATGTCACCTTTTATGTTGTTGCTGTGAATACATCTTAGCTGCCGTGCATTAATTTTTAGTAGTTTGGCCCAATTTGCCTTTGGCTGCTTTGCTTCAAAAGTTCATATGGTGATAGACATCTTAAGCCCTCGCTCCTGCTGATAGTGGCTACAGCAGACTGCTCCTTATTAAGTTTATCTAATCCATATAAACTTGTTTCAACTCTATATAAACTGCCACTTGTGTTATAGGACATGTAAATGAGGTGGCCAAATAACAGACACACCTTTCCTTTATATCATGGTTCAAGGTAGTAAAACAAATTTCCAGTAAATTTATGTTCTCTGGACCTTTCAACCCCATCACACACCTGTGTGTCTTCACCTGTGTTTGAAGTTTGCTTACTTGCCAGTGATGTCCAAACCTTTCATTATTCTGGGCACCTTGATGACTTGTCGTGCAAACTCCATCTGCTCATTATGAAGATGATGTGATACAGTTGAAAGCTCCAGAACATGTAACTTAGCAGACCTTGAGTTGTTTTGCCAACTGTTGTTTCCAAGGTGAAGAATAAACTGTCAAGCCCAATTAATCACATTGATTAATTGATTATTGTGAAAAAAAAAAAATGACAGCAAAATATTATAATTGCAAAGCAAAGGAATTATAAAATAGAATAATTGAACAGTTGGTGTTTTGTTCAGTCTACATACAAATTAACCGGTAAATTATCAAAGCTGACACCTGGGCTCCATTCACAACCGTGAATATGTTTCAAAGGTGCATTTACCTTCTTAAATACTGAATAATTATATTCAATTAAACAATAAATGCTATGTAATTATAATAACATCAAAGGATCAAAGATCAAAGGGTAAGAGTGCCAACAGGCTAAAGCAACTAGCCCAAGATACAGTAACAGTTCTGCAGCAATGTCATATATATATGTGTGTGTGTGTGTGTGTGTGTGTGTGTGTGTGTGTGTGTGTGTGTATAATTCTACATACATACATACATACATACACATATATACACACACAGGCTACTGAATTTTCCGAGATAGTAAAGCTCCAGTGGTGGAAAAATAATTCTAAACATACATTTACTTAAGTAAAAATATTGATAGTACATTTTAGAAATCAATTTAATGAAACAAATAAGAGTCCTTCTCAAAAAAAAGTAAAAGTATTTACTGGTCAAACTGGGATTTGTCATTGTTACATCACTACATTATCGAATTAATGTTAATAACGACTCTAAACAGTATTTTAATACTGTATCTTATATAAGAACCTTTATATAATTAACATTATAATTAATATACTAATCGCATCTTTTGTTGGTAAAAACAGAATCTGAAATGTGACCATGTCTTCTAAATAAATGTAGGAGTACAAAGAATAATGCTTGTGTCTGAAATGTAGAACAGAAGAAGCATAAATTATAGTATAAAATCAAAAAACTACAGAATAGTACTTACAGAATATTACTTTATAAGGTAAAGTAAATACACTTTCACCAGGCCAGGACAGGACTGTTTTCAGAGCAGCTTTATTATTTGTTGTGCACACAAAAGCTAGGTTTATATTATATTTTCAAATTATAAATCTCATAAGGGAAAGCTAAATTTCTGACCCCCTCCTCCTCCTCCCTGTAATCATTTTTGTACATTCCCTAATTAAGTTACCAGGCAGTAAAAGATGAAGATAGAAGTAAGTGCATTTCTGCTTTCAGGGTTAGAGAAAGTTGCAAATCTCTGTGTGGACACAAAAGAGTAAATGTTAGGCCGAAGTCAGCTGAAGCCACACCTGTTTGTCACCTGAGTCCACCTGTTGAAGAAGCTTTGACCCCCTCGGGGGTTCATGCCACGAGTTCAAGGGTCAGAATGAAGTAATGAGGGAGTAGAAGGTCATAGGTGAGGAGCAGCCCCTCAGGAAGGTATGCTTCTTTTTCACTGTGATTGCATGGGTATGTGTGGGAATATGCAGAGTCAAGGTGAGGATCTAATCATGAATTAAAACCAGACAGGAAGAAAATGAGACAGCGACTGTTTCTCGTCATTTTTACATCAAGAGGAGGGCTGGGAAAAGATGAAGGGGTGGAAAAAAAGAAAAGAAAAGAAAAAACGCTGTTTTAATCTTTGCATCCCTTCACTTTCCATCAGGTCTTGTATCAAACAAATTACCCAGAACGCACCCCTGCACACATCAGCCTCATTACCCATCTCCCCCTACTCAGAGACACTGGGTAAATAGCACTGTCTGCAGGGAGAGGAAGAATCAACAACATAATGAGACTGCTGATGATGAGCCCGGTGTTTGTGTGTATATGCATCTGCATGTGTGTGTGTGTGTGTGTGTGTGTGTGTGTGTGTGTGTACATGTGGTTTAAGTACTTTGCTTGGAATTTACTTGCTCAGATCACGGTTTGAATTAGCCCTTACCCAAGAGAGCTAGTATAGACTTAGGGTGGCATGAAAAAACACACTGAAAAAATATATTATTAAGTAAAACCTTTAATTTATTCCTAACTTGTTTATCAGTTGCAATAGAAGCCATGTGGAGGAGTTGCATAAGAAATCCACACAGATTGAGAATTTGGTATTTTATTGGAACCATGATCCTTGCAGTCTAAGCCTGGATTTAACTGGTGGATTTTTGTATTACAGTATGTCATATTTTTGTCAGATGAAAGGACATGAGTTCTGTTCTCAATGCTACAGTGAAGGAAACTATGCAAACTTTTGAAATTTAGTTGCATTTCCCTCAGCAGGATTGAATTAAATAAGCAGCTTTCTTATTTAAAGGTGCTATGAGTAAGTATTTTAGTTCAAAACATTTAAAGATTAAATTTAAAGACGTAAATTATCAACATAATACGAAGAAGTGTATTGTTTGGCACAGATATCTACTGAAGTGAGCATGCTAAACAGTTAGCCACAGTACATCCCATCTTGTCATACCACTTTGTGGTATAAGCAATAGGAAATAACTGTAATGTCCAGTCTGACCTCAGTTCAACATGAGAAATGAAGAACTAGTGCTGCCCAGGTGACAGGAAAAAAACAAGAGACTGTACTAGTTAGTAAACAGCCATTCATTCTTTGGTTATGTAGCAAAAGCAAATACTTACATGTAGCACCTTAAATTATTTGAAATTCTGTCCCCTTTCCTTTGCCCTTGTTTGGCCCCTTCACCTCACTTCAATCTGCAACATCCATCTTTTTAAAAGTTTCAAGTCACAACCCTTCACAATCTACACTATTCTCCATTGTCCTCTCATACAAGCCCGTCATTGTCTTTGTGACACAGTGACAAGGGGACATTGATGTCAACACCAACAGTATGGTAGGGGATCATTATGTCTGGCCACAGGGGTTGGTCAAAGGGGAAAGGTCAGAGGTTAGGGAACAGTCGCCATTAAAGGAGACTCCTCTGTCAACACGTTTGTATATAGCAGGGAGGGACAGAGCATTTCCCATCAGTACTCACATCACTTGTCATGTGCCGAATGGTGCACATAATAATCATTTGAAGAGACATTAATTGAAATGGATTGATGATGATGGAAATGAAATACAGCACAGATACGTCTGTACTACTGTTTTAAAACACATCTCTCATACTAAGCATTTCCTTCCATATCATGTTGTTTTCATCAGGATATATATTGGCATGAATTTGTAGATGATGACAATCTTCACTCGAGGTAGAAACAGCTTCTTTGTCAACCAACTCACACAGTCAGTTCTGGAGTCATTGAGCTTTATATGTTTAAATTTTTCTGTTATTCTATGTTATTCTAGTCTTTTAGATGCAAAGTTGAGGTTGATTGCAGCTGAAAAAGTGGGCAAAACAGACAACTACCCCCCGGACACTCACCTCGAAGTTTGACTTTCATTGTTTCATATGCTTATGCATATTCCTAACTTGATCTGTTCAGTCAAATTGTCACAAAGAATCGCAGGAACATGGTGTTAATATTGGCCCAGTGCCTCTTTTTGTTATTGTGTTTTAAACTAATTGTTTATTCTTTAACAGAGTTTCATCTTATTCTGTGCAGTAACTTTGTGCATATACTACTGTTACATCTACACAACTCAGTTTGGAAGTGTTTTACCTTGTGTAGCCATGACAATAAGAGATTGTTTTAATTAATTGTTTTTAATTGTTCCTCTAGGAAAAGGGTACATTGACAACATCTGTGTTGGCTTTTGTTTTCTTGATATACTGCAATTTTAATTATTGTTGTGATTTGCTGTTTTGGTGTGTGGACCCCAGGAAGACTAGCAACCGCCCTGTGGAAACTAATGGGGATCAAAGTCAAGAAATAATGAAAACTGGGCTACACCCATATGTGAATGTTGATGAATGTTGATTTCATCCCAAACCCACTTTTTAAACCATGTTCATTAGTCTGCTGCTTTAACAGCCTCCAGTCTTCTGGTTTTAGGCTTTCCACAACATTTTGGGACCTGGCTGCAGGGATTTGCTCCCACTGAGCTACAAAAGCATTAGCGAGGTATGTCCAGATGTTGGGTAATAAGGACTGGCTTGCATTTGGCGTTTCACCTCATCGCAGTGGTGTATGATGGGGTTGAGGTCAGGGCTCAGTGCAGGGCAGTCAACCTCAAACCTGTTCATGGACTTGGCTTTGTGCACTAAGGCAATGTCATGTTGAAACGGGAAAGTGCCTATAAAAATATACTTTATAGTTTTAAGAAACTAAGGGACGACAGGGCTTAACTGAACTCAACTAAAGGCAGCAGTATGGACATGGCCACAAACCTTTGGCTTGCTGTGAAGCGATGTTTGAAGATCTCTGAAAAATGTGAATTTTGTGCATTACCTTGGGAATATCATTTCTCATGGACAGGCTTATCCATCAATTCGCTGACTGAAAGTAAGTGATGTCATAAAACAGTCCTCCAGAGTACATGATTGAAGTGTGTCTAACATTACTCAGAAGTGAAGGCCGATTCTCTCTCTCCAGACTGAGAGCTGATGATAGTGAAGTGAGGACAGACCACTGAGACTCACACTGAGGGTGGCAGACACGAGAGGGGAGGGAGGGGAGGGCAGGGGACGGAGGGAAAGTGATAACCTTGTCTCTCGTTCATTGCTGTCTGCTCAGTGATTTAATTTGGTTGCGCCGTCACACCTGAGCTAAAGCTCATCCATCACAGGTACTGCAAGACCCCTCCATCGCTCGCTCTCTTCTTCCCTCCATCCATCCTTCCATCCCCATCTCTCTCTGTCCTTCTCTCACATTCCTACATTTCTTTTCTTTCAAGGATCCCTCAGTGTCTCACCACCTATCTGTCCCAGTCAGTCTTAAATATGCTCTCTTCATTTCATTCAGTCTGATTCTGTTCAGTCACTGTCTCTCCATCGCTCGCTGTTTTCCTCTGCTCAGAAAAATGACATCCTCGAGAGCCTCTTCAGTAGAGTTGTGCTTCTATATACAACTATTCTGATAAATGAAATACTCAAACTAAAAAAGTCACATAAATGAGATAAAGCTTAAAATGTTTTTTCCAATAATCATAAACATATTTCACCATAATCTGTTGTAGAGACACTTTCAAACATACATGCATAGATACAAGCAAGTAAATATAGAGACCAGTGCACTGTTCAAATGAACCTGTGAGGACAAACAATGAGGCTACCTTGAAATTAGTATGTCACTGATGTCGCAAGGCATCCTATCAGCTTTAAATTAGTTTCAGTTTCAGTTATATAATAGCAGCAGTGAACAAAATGAGCATCTGGCCATGATATTTAACAGGTGAACACACCTCTGCTGTGCTGCTGTTGGTCTGGCATTTAGTTAATGATGAGGTTAATGAGTTTCCAAATCCCATCCAGACCTTCCAGTTACTAAAGAGCCATCGTCGTATCGTTGTGGGCTTAAAGTGTGCAGTGAAAGTTGTATAATTAGGGAAAAAAATAGACTTAAAATGCCATGCTGTGTTATATAACACAGTCTAGTAGTATATTAGTATAGTCTAGTGTATGTATTAATAACACCTGCTCCTCAGTACAAATATAGCAGAAACTCTGTCATGTAGAGGAATCAAATATTCTGAATGTGATTAATTAGGATAATGAAACAGGGACTAATGTGCTTGTAAATATGCAAGATAGCTGTTATGACACAGAAGTTGAAAGAAGTTACATTTAAAATAATTAAGTATAATAAAATTATTATAATTGTTATGGAAGATCCTATTGAAAAAATCAGCTCACCTAAACAACTACATTGTCCCCAGATGCCTCTTCCCAGTGGCCACATATGAAGTTAATGTACTTTTAACAAACCAAAACACAACGCAAAAACCCATTTCATGTCAAAAACACAGGTATGCTGAGTAAATGATGAGCAGAGGAACATCTGGCCTGACCCTGTTCTAAAGCTGCTCAGTCCTCACAAGGTCCTCCGGGCTACAGATGGTCCCAGTGAAGCGTTTCCTCAGAGACAGCGACAATAAGTAGCTCTTTGTACAAGCCTGTCAGATTGGGTTCTGCTGGCTAAATAGTCTGTGGACTTGTTAGGGATTGAGGGACCCCCTCTAACTTAACTGTCCCCCCAAGTATGGCTGCCAACTGGAACAGCAGCTCATTAGCAGAGGAGCTTCTGATGGAAAACAACAGTCAAAGTGGCCTGTTCACTCACAGAGAACCACAGAGGAATGAGGCCATTAAACTGCTGCAGACAAAATATGGATTTGAAGGAAAAATAACTTTGACAATGACTTTTTCTCAAATTTTATCGTCATAGGGGAGATTTTCATGGACGACAGGTGATAATACCTGTCAGCTTAGCCAAGTGGTTTAGTCACAAGTGTTTCACATTTTTTTTTGCTGGTGCAGCACATTTACAGTGCAGGCACGTATGGCCAAGCCGAAAACACAAAACCGAAGACTTCCCTTTCTCTCAGAGCGGAGCCCCTCCGGTTGTGCCCTTGTGCTGTTTCCCAGCAGGTCTTCATGTTCTGCTAACACAGGTTCACCCACACGTCACTTTGGTACAGTCCACTGAACACCCGACTGGCCTCCTGGCTCAGCCTGGGCCAAACTAATCAACGCATCCTGCAGGGGACATGGGACTCCCCCCGCTGACAGACCACAGGAAGACCCTGCACACCTGAGCTCAGCCAAGTGGGCACAAGGTACATGGTAATACACACATGCTCAGATCCATGGCTGTGCAAACAGTGCACTGCCTGTTGTTGCTATGAAAGAGCAGAGAGTTTGCACGTGGACCAAATATCCAGAGAGTAAGGGGGACATGCAGAAAATCCTGGACTAGATTTTGCTGGTCGTGGCCAGTGTGAGGTCCTTACATCCATGGTAACACAAAAAAAAATGTGTGTATGTTTGTGGACTGTAAATGGCTCACTGTGTCACGCAGCGTCCTTCTCCCTGTGACATCAGCCTCTCACTGGACTTGTTACCACGGCAACGGTCTGGCCACACCAAAGAGACTGGTGTGCTGTTGTGCGTTTGTGTATAAGGATTAACATTGAAAGTGGCTTCATTGTCGCCTCAGAAAAAGAAGGAAACAAACACATTTTACCGCGCACTGTAAAACTAAAACCTTTAAACACACTTGATGATTTTCTGAACGTGGTCCTCCAAACCTGCTGGGACCATCTGTTACACATTTCCTGTTTCTCTAGTTGGGACTTTGGTTCCTCATACAGGTAGCTGGAAATGGCATGTCTTTCTGGAAGACACAAGCAAAATATGACGACATTACTTTACAGTGTACGAGACATCTGTATAGTAGGAAATATGTTGTGTCCAGCTTGGTTTGAATCAGGAAAAAGATGCACAGCTTGGTTAAATATCATCTTTATCTTGAAACAGATGGAATCAATTTTCATCCAGATGGTGAGAGTTTTTTTAGATGGTGATATTTAACAACCTACTTGTTTTTTCATAGATTGACGGGTATTATAGCTCTGTGATTGAAATGTAATGCTGTTTTGAGCTAAATGCTAACAACAGCATGCTAACATTCGCACAACACAAGCTCTAACATGCTGATGTTTAAAAGATATTAACTATGTTCTTACTGTGGTGTGTTAGCGTGCTGATTTTTGCCAATTAGCATTAAAAGTACAAGCTGATGGGAATGTTGTTGGTATTTGGTCAAATTATCAGAAGGATCGTTTTGACCTGATGACACCAGATAAAAAGTGCTTACAATTTATCCTTAATTAGTTTGTTAAAAGTGTTTGTTTTTTTCTGCGTTCCCTATAAATCTGTATGGATCTGGGCCCAAATTATCACCAAATACATAAATGTCCCTGTTTAGTCGTGTAAGTGTGTGTTAATGATATTATGGACGTTGCATGTGAGAGGAAGCACTGCTATTGATCATATGCCTGTAAGCCTTTGATCAATTCATTAACCAGTCTGCCCTCAGTCCTCAGCATCACCCTGCACAGAGCTAAGTGATTCTTAATTAGCAAATACTCTCCAGGCGAACGCAACTCACAACCTGTGTGTGTGTTTGTGTGAGTTAAGTGTATGCATGTGCATTGGTGGTGTGTGTGTGTGTGTGTGTAGGTGACTGTTTGTATATATGTGTGTGTTTAAATAGAGTTGGCAGACGACACAGTGGGCTGGCTGGCAGCTTCGTGACCCTGGTGGCCCCCGGAGGGGAGAGAGCTGACAGAGCCCCCCCCCCCAATACACACACATACACTCACAACTCACTCTTGTTCCTTAAAAATGGCTCAATAAACAACCCTCCCCCCCAAAAAAATACAAAATCTCTACATATCTCTCCTTTTGCTACTCTAGTAATTTGTTATTCAATCAGAAGAATGCACTTTCAATTCAGTTTATTTTCAATTTAAAAGGGATTTCTCTGCTAAAAATACTCCCCTTGTGTATTTTCTTCTAAGTTGGATGTGACAGGCTTGCCAGGGCAAAAGCACATGGGAATTTGCAGAGAATACACTTCCTGAGTTAGCTAAAGAGACATGGCAAAGCTCTTCATCGAGGAAAAGAAAAACATCTATAAATACACAGAGAAAGAGACATCTTCAGTACAGCGTGCTGACTTAGGCTGTGGTGGTTTATTGCCACGCTTCGCCGGCTGCTTAAGCCACGGCAACGAGAATTTTCTGACCTGATTCTAATCCAGAGGGGATGCGAGGATGTTTGTGTTTTTTTTAAGTATCCAGTCATGTCTTTATATTCACTTGTTTTTTATTACATAGGTGAAGGTGAAGGGTGAGTTGAAAGAAAAGTAACAGAGAAGGGAGGAAAAAAAATCCTCATCATCCCCACAGGCCCTCCCCCACTTCTTCTCCTGCCCCCTCCCCCACTCAATCACACTCACCCCCTACCTTTCCCTCTTACACAGGAACCCCAGATAACCCTGCATCACCACATCAAAGAGAAGATGAGAAGAAGATGGATAGTAGGGTAGAGAGGAGAGGAAGGGAGCGGAGCGGAGAGAAGAGGAAAGGAAAGGAGAGGAGGTGAAGTGGGAGAATCTCAGGGAGGCGGATCAGCAAATACAGAGGTCAGAGAAAAAAAGGAGCAGGAGGAGGAAGATGAAGAAAAAGAAGTGGTGAAGAAGATGTGAACACCTGAGCAGGATTGAGATATAACTGAGAGCAGGAGTGTATTGCTCTCTATTTATATCCCTGTGTGCCTTCCTTAATCTCTCAGTGTGTGTCTCCTTCTCTCTCTCTCTTTCACACACACACACACACACACACACACACACACACACACACACACACAGCTTGGATGTCCAAATTCTTTTTTTTTTCATTCGATAACAGACTGAACAGTTGAATTAGACGACGCTGTCAAGACCTTCCATATCTGCTCTCTCCTCTCTTCACACGACGGAGGGATGGAGGAAAGAAAATAAAGCTGCCCACGAAAAGCAGGAACATCAAAGCCCTTGTATTCAGTCTGAGTTGCACTTCACCATGATGTGCGTATGCATGTGTGTGGGTGTGTGCGTCAATGTGTGTGTGGGTGGGGTGTTCATAAGATCAGTCACCAGCTATACTGACCCATGTTCCAGCCAGCAAGGCAAATGATAATTAAGCAGGGGACAAGGGATTTGCTGACATGTTCGCATTTTGCTCAGTGCTGTGGGGGATTTTCACTCCCATGGGTTCAGCCGCTCATGCATCCTATTTCATACTTCTTAATTTATCATATTTAAATCTCCTTTTTTTTTATTTATATTGTCTGACCTGTTTGCTTTCCTTGATAAATCTTGATCTTATATATATGGTATTTTAAGTTGTACAGACATGGAGGTGAGTGTTTTACTGTCCTGTGCCATGTGCTCGGAGCAGGTGTGTGGATAACAGCTAGAGGACAGAGCAGCAGAGGCAGAGAGGGAGATGAGTGAGAGGACAATGCAACTGCCAACGCTGCCCCGTGTCAGGTGAAGAATACACAAGGTGAAAGGTTGGCGACCTCTGGTAAGACGACCCTCACTGGGTGTGAGGCAGAGCGTGAGACATGTAGGGATGAAGGGCAGGGCAGGAGAGAAGAGGAGCAGGGAGAAATTTATCACACTAATGACCAAAGTGTGATTCCAGTTGAACCTGGAGTAAAAGTCTCTGCAAATAATGTTTTAAGTAGCCTATAAAACTTACAGACTGCTCTATAATGTTTTCAGTATTTAATTTACTTAAAACCATGACTATATGTTGTGCAGTGAACATGAGTTACAGTGTCACTTATTTACATTTTGGATATTAGCTATCTTGTTTTTCTGAAATCAGAAGAAACTATATTTGGACATGAAAGTGGAGCCAAGTGTCTGTGTGTGGTACAGTTTGTCCATCACACATAAGCCACGCCCTAATTCATCCCATGATTTATGGTCTATTTTCCACTGAATGGGACCATCATTTAAAAAATTAATATCATCCTGTGCTGAACAAGACTTGAAACTAGAGACTGAGACCATAAACTCATTAGGAAAATGTTTACTGAGCTAATAAATAAGTGTGGAGTTGGGCCATTTTCACATAGATTTCAATCTGACTTCTTTTTACAACCAGTGGAGTCGCCCCCTGATGGTCATTAGATACAATGCAGGTTTAACACATTAACACACTAACAGCCCAGATCTTACATCCACTTTTATATACAGTCTACAGTTAATACCAACCTTCACTGCACATCTCTCTAGGATATTAAATATACTGTAGTATTTATTAGTATATTGTTGCCTATTTGCTGGCTGTTGCTGTTGTTCAGGCCTGTTGGTTGGTCTTTGAAATGCATGTGGTAGGTTGTTTTGTGCTGCCATTGTGTCATAACATTAGTGCTAAAAGCATGAATCAATCTCTTTCTTACTCATTCAATGAGCAGACATTTGTGCGTGTGTGTGAAACCTTGAGGTAGACAGGTGGTTGTTGGTGCGTACTATGAAATATAATCCTGCTGGTGCCACTGAAATCATCAGCCAGTTTCTAACTTGAAGTCTCTCCATACTTTAGCATTTTTCTTTGCATATATAATCCTTCTTTTACTGGTAGAAACTTGCCTCCATGCTGGTGGCCAACGTTGTGAGCCATAAAACCAAAACAAATGAGCTGAAAGATGCTAAAACTCCTCACCGGGCTGAGGGGACCTGGAGAGTCAGGTGAAACTTCTTTGTGTTTTTGTTTTTGGTCACAGCTTTCACATTATACACACATGATCAATTGTTATCTTGAAAATATTTTTTTGGTTTCGAGGAGCTCTTTATTTCTTGAGTATGTTTAATATATCTATCTCCACAAATGAAGTAGTTACCCAGTTACACTAAATATTATTTGGTCTCAGCCTGTATTGTGGCTCTGAGGAACTCATTGATACCTTCATCCCACACATGACACAAAACTTCTGGTAAGAGGGTGGGAATTTGACCAGTGAAGAAAGGAGCCTTCAAATAAGTCATAAAATGTTAGTCAAAATTTATTATAACTGCCTTTTACAGCATATAAAATTCTTATAAAAATAACAAGCTAAGTGCTACAAAGACTTTTGGGTCAAAGGAGTGTCGGCCAAAATAAGAAAGAAGGGAATGAAAGATTCTAAAAACACCAGGGAAACTCAAAAACTCCCAATAATTATAGGTTTGAGGACACCCCTGACCTTTAAATCTGAATTGCAGTCCCAATGCAGCCCCATGTAGGACTGAGAGTTAAACTAAATGTCTTCATCTGAGGCAACTTTCTTCTCCTCTCTTGTTCAAAACCCCTACATATTCACACAAGACTGGTACCAAGACTCAAGTGCACTGGCAGCCGTATTCGTTCCACCAGTCTGTCCAAGATTTCTCCCCTTTCTAAAACATCCAGTGAGTAACCCAGTTTGAGTACAGGATTTGGTCATGGGAAGGACCACTGCAGCTCCGTCAGAGCAAGAAAAACACACAGACAGACACGAATAATGTGTGCAGCTATTGTCACACTCCAGAGTCCAAGTCATGCGCTCGGTTCTTGTCTCTGATCTAAGGCCCAGGAAAAGCCTTGGCAGTGTGTGTGTGTCTGTGTGTGTGTGTGTGTGTGTGTCTGTGTAAGTGTAGAGAAGTTGCTGATGTGGGGGAAACAATGACAGGTTTGTTGCTTTTAGACACTTTCCCCCCTCTGCATGCCCTTGTGGTGGTGCAAAGGAGTTCTCACAGTTAGACACACAACATGCATCTTCTCATGCGTACACACACATGTTGCATATACAAACACACACCACACACCACGCACACACACACACACACACACATACACGCATATAGAGCCTCTGATCCTTGTAAACTATGTAAACCACAAGAGGAAGCTGTCATTATGCTCCCTGAGGAGCTCACAGGGTGTAATTTAAAAAGATAAGAGAACAAATTAGCTGAGAATCCATTATGTGTTTATATTCAGTGAGTGGGAATTATGGGAAGGATTATGAATGGAAACTGTTGACAGCATAACTTCATGGGATGAAATGTATTCTATCTAATGTTTCCCTATAGCTTATTTCGTTCAAAAGGCTTTTGTTTAACCCAAAGTACATGAACATCACTGGAATTCACACTCGTACTTGTTCACATATTTTTGCACATGTACGTATAGTTTCTGTCACGTACAGGAGATTTGTTATGATCTCTCGTTTCTAGGAGATGCAAGCAGCAGAATATGAGCCGTGGTGGAAAATCAACAACACAGGAGGGAAAAAAAGGTTCAGACACCAAACAATCCGATGTTTATATCCATGTTTGCCCATTTGCTCTCATTTGGTTCGCTTTCTCTGCTGGCCTAGGCAACATACACTAAGTGTGGGGGTTGTATTTGGCGGTGGGATAAGTGTAAGCACAGAGGACTGGGAAGTTGGGGGTAGAAAGGGCAGATGTTGGGATTAAATGGGTGGGGTGGATTTTGAGCTGGAAGAGTTAAGCTGCACATGAGGAACCAAAGGCTTTTTTTTTTTTTTTTTTTAAAGGATTGTGGTTCGGGTGGTGGTTCAACATTTAGTGGTTCAAAGAAACCTCTTATTTTTTATTATAAAGAAACATACCTGAAAATTAGAAAGGAGTTTACTTTTAATGTTTTTGATTAGGAGTACTTTGGCACACTAGTAATTTTATTTGTCTGTGTTGTTTGGTGGTGGGCACATCGTGTACAGTCGGTTGGTTGACCATTTTTTGATTAAAACAACCGCAACTAGTGAAGCAAAACCTTAAAGTTGCAACTAAACAATTAGTTACAAAATGATAAAATTATCACATTTAAATAATGATTTTCTGTGGGTTCATCATTTCAACCTTTATCATATAACATATAGCCATTTGATCCATTTTTAATCTAAAAATATTGATTAGAGCAGCTTTAAAATCATACAGCTTCAAACTCCATTCATTTAGTATTAAAGACATAACACTTGAAATGTGGCTGTTCAATGAGAACCAAAAGAAAAAATAAAAACGCATCGTTCAAAATCCATCTCTCACCTCGGAATATGTCAAACTATGGTAAAACACGTCGTTACATTAGATACATATATTTTTCATCTTAAAGCTGCAAAAAGTCATCTTCAAATGCTGGTTTAAAAAAATGACAGGAATCTTGTCAAGAAGATCAGCCAGTAAAAAGACAGATGAAACTTTTTTTTTTTTTTAACCAATCCATCTTGCTGCGATGAGTCACATAGAAGAAAACCACATGCATATGTATTTTGCTCAGGTGTCAGCTCCAGTGCAATATCAGAGAATAATGTGGACAAATAAATCAATAACATGGGGGCAGATGATTCACCCACTGGTACAAACTAATAAACCCAAACACCAAAATCTCATAGCTTTAAAGCTCCAAAAAGAGCTGTATAAGACCTTTTTTTTTTCTTTCCATAAGTGAGGATTGGTTTGTCTGGCTGGGATGTTATTGCATGTGTGTATGCATGTGTGCGTGAGACCCTCCATCCGAAGATGAGGGGGGGGAACGTGAGACTGGATTGCTCAGTTTCACTTAATCATCTCCTGATGCTAGTGTAAACACTGAATCTGATTTGAGCTAATTAGGTTTGTAGTCAGGGTAAATAGTGTAAAAGGAAACCTCTCGCACATTCAGCAAGATCTTTCCCGCTCACAGCCACCTCCTCTGTTGCCTTCCAAACGTATTCTTTTATTTAACCGGGAGGACAAAATGTTGAAACTAGTGCCAGGCATTTTTTTCCCCTCCTCTATATTCCTCTGATCCAATGTTATAAAAAGGCTTTCTTTCTCCTCAAAGTCATATGTAATTTCCATAATGTTGTTTGGTTGGACCATAGGTTTTTTCCTGCTTGGGTATTTGGGTAATTAGATTTTTGAGAAAATAGGGGCACAGGAAGGGGAGAGGGAAAAGGGATGATATATATATTTAAAGAACCTTTCAATCGATTTCCTGGCTTTGGTTTTTGAGATATTTCACAATTGCGGTTATGCATTGCCTCTCCCTCTTTTCTCCCTGTCCCCCACCCTCTCTTTTGGCATTCTCTGCACAGTCTTGAAAAGTTTTTGCCGTCCAGCATCTTGTCACTCACATCTCCCCCCTCTCCCTCTCTCATCATACTCACTAATGTAGTCACACTGATTGCATTCTGCCACTAATCTAATTCTTCCCTCTTTCAGCCCCCCCAGAGACTTCGAGTGGATTCACATCACATCCATTTCAATGACCCCCCCCCCCCACCTTCCTCATGACAGCACATACTAACTTTGGATTGAAAAGACCCATAAGCCTCGCCTGCTTTAACCACTCCGATCACATTACCGCCCTCACAAAAACAAACCCCGCTTCAGCTAACTGCTTAGATCTCATTATACATCCAAAAAAAAAAAAAAAAAACAGTGGACTTCAGTGATCCACATCAAAATGAAATCCAATGGGGATCGTACTCAGCAATTAAGATAACGTTTATTCCCAAACAGCAGATTCCCTTTATTGTAGCGTTAATTTTACCACAGCAAATGTAATTAACGCGTGCTTCAAAACTGGTGGCTATCGCTACATGACAGTAATTTGTTCAAGATTAGCTGTCCCATTCCCACAAGATCCACATGGCCAGATATTATGCCTGCAAAGCTACAGTAAAATGGGACTTTTTGTATAGGGAATCAAGAAATATCTTCAGCCTGTGTCTTCAGATCCCATGGTGCATTGCTAATCCCTGTGTTAGAATGATCAATGCGTCCCTAGGTCGTTGAGGTCAAAGGTTGCAAACTGGACTTGTTAGAGGTCAATGTCCCTTTGAGCTAAAGAGACAGGCGAGACAAAACAAGCATTTCTCTCCGTCTTTGGAAAAAAAAAAAAAAAAACAAGAAAAAAATCAAACCACGTCTCCAAGACATAACAAATCAATCTTTCTGCTTCTAGCAAGAGATCACGATTGATTATCTGGATGCACACAAGCCTTCATGTTTTTCCAAGTCTGAAATAGATGGATAAAAAAAACATAAAATTCAATACTTTTTTTTCTTTAAAAATGGAAAAAGGGCACTTTTCCTTCAGAGAATGTGAGATGGAGTTAGTGCATGTCCTTGTCTGTTTACTGTCTCTGCCTTTTGAAAACAGTGAACATCCACTGCAAAACTCCCTGATGCCAAACAACTTGAGGAAAGGCTCCTTCCAGCCAGGCCCTCTGCCTTGTGTCTGTATGTAAAGGTCACTGTTATATATATATCTCCATCTTTCTCTTTCTCTACTGTTTTTATTCTCTATTTTAAATAGAAAGCAGCTGATAGCAGTGTCACAACCACCCGAACAGAGAGGTGTAAACACAGACACATTGATCTAATTTCTTCCCCTCTCTCTTTTTAGATGATTGAATGGAAATGAATCACAAACAATGATCTTCCCTCACAGCGGGAGGAGTGATGGCGTCCGCGGTGCACCGCAGCCGAGCTGATTGTCAATACGTGAAGGCTGCGGGAGCAGGTATCGCCACGTTATCAGTGTTTTTGTGGCAATTATTTAGATCACTCGAGCTTGTGTGGCCTTCTCCACAGTTGCATACCTTTGCTGTGCAGCTACGCCTGCAATTGCAGTAGGTGGAGGACAAGTGGAAGATGACTCTTTTTTGTTCTACCTGCGTTCAGGATTACGTGTTCATCGGTGTGTGTGTGCCAAGCGAGTCCGTGTTCATCTCAGTGTGTTAGTTAGCCAAAATGTGCCGGCCAAAGAGTTGTGCATGTTACATGCATCCTATTTGCGCAATTTTATGACAGCAAACTTCCGGCTTCAGTATGTTCTATTGGTTGAGTATCAGATACATCCATAAGTGAATGTGTACCTTTGTGCGCACATTTGCTCATAGTTGGGTGTGTGCCCACCCGATGCCACAGGTAGCTGTGTGCTCAGTGGAGTGTGTGTCGCTACACCTGTTCTCCCCTCAGGGAGGCGCTGTCCAGGGCCAGCTGGCAAAGCAGAGCAGGGACAGTGGATTGGACAGATTGGATAAGCGGTGGGACATCGGGACGAGCAGAAGACGCAGCTGAAGGTGAGGGCAAAAATAGAGGGAATAGGAAAAGTACAGAAAGAAGAACAATAGGTAAGAGCTGGGTTGATGATAGATTATGCAGCAAACTTTGTCAGGATGCTGCGGAGGACGTATGAAGGTCTATATATGATGCCGTCATAGAAAAGTACAGCTTATACTGCACTTTGCGCTTGAAGAAACTTGAGCCAACCATTTGCTTTGAGTTAATTCATACTGATAAATAAATTTTACCAGAATTTAAAAGGTGAAAAATTAGTGCTAAGCAAAATACTGTGTAGTCCAAACTGTCTGAGTAATGGAAACCAGCTATGCTAGAAAAAGTTCAACTCTGTCATCACCGACTCAGAAACAACAGGAATTGAATTGAATTACAAAGGTAATTACTGAATAATAAAAAAAAACATGACTCTATTAAATGTCAGTAAAATTATACTACTCGTTAATGGAAAACAGTGAAGAGCTCTTAATTATCAACATGTTAGATTTTATTTCTGAAGAGACTGAAGAAAGGCAGTACAGCAC
The DNA here is from genome assembly GCA_038496675.1 of Rachycentron canadum. Taxonomy (NCBI): domain Eukaryota; kingdom Metazoa; phylum Chordata; class Actinopteri; order Carangiformes; family Rachycentridae; genus Rachycentron; species Rachycentron canadum. Next base: position 21,681,169 of record CM076657.1, read on the forward strand.
TGAATGTTCTGAATAGAGTAGTTTGAAGTTCGAATTATGTTCAATTGTAGAACGTTATTACATTTTATATAAATATATATATATATATATATAAAAGAAAATGTTATTCCAAATCAAAACATTTTATATTCCAGGACATCAAATGAACAAAATCTGTCTGGAACTGAATCTTTTATTTCAAAATCACATCCAGCAGGTTTTATTCCAGAACGTTTCTTTTGTGGGAATTAACATTTCATTCTTTTCTAAAATGTTCTGATTAGAGTCTAGTTATTCTGTTTCAAGCCTTTATTCTAGAGTAGAATCTTCTATTAGAAAATGAAATCCATTCCAGAATAGAACATATCATTTTAAAATGAGTATCTATGATTATATATATTATGATTATATAGAATCTATCAATCTAGAGTCTTTATATCTGTCTAGAATCTCCAAGAATCTTCCATCACAAAATAAGAGCCTTCCTCAATAAGATCGTTCTGTTTGTTGTCAGTTTGCTGAGCTGAATCCACGATGATAGCATAGAATATGTATTGTAGAACAGAATGATTGTGCAGAATGTGAATAATTGTTCTGGAATAGAATATTCCAGTGTAATAAAAATAAAACAGCCTAGTTAAATAGAGAATTAAATTAAATATTGCAATTCACTAACTTGGTTTTTCAGAGAATCTTCCAAGTTCCGTCTTAATCAGTGTAAGAGCTACTTTTAAAAACGGATATTTTCAAGATCAAACATGAAGAAAACAACAACAATACAAGGAAATAAACGAGTATGATCTCTCAGATGATGTGACCCACACATCCACTCTATTCCCTTCCATGCCAATCAATGATAAATATGTCACCTTGTTTTGACCTGTAATTGTAGCACGCAGAGTGACACCTAACCTGCCGAGGGACATCGGTGACTTACAAAATATCACATCACAGCGGAGAGAAACATCACGAGGATGCAGCTGAAAATTGAATCAGCAAGTGTCCAAAATATTAACAGCACAACAGAGGATTTAATGGTTAAAAGAGGGGGAAGAAAAAATTCACCGTTGTTCATATGATAAGATGCAACTATCTCTTAAAAGCTTTTACTTGCAGTGGCAACGACATGAACCACATCTGTCTCTGATGATCCTCTTTCCCACTTTGACTCATAATGAATTGCATGGTTGCCTCTACAGAATGTCATCATGATAACATAATGTCTTTCTGCTTTCTTTGCTTGTTTCTAAAATGTTGCTCTTTCACTTTCTATTACATTCATTTGTCGTGTGTGTGTGTGTGTGTGTGTGTGTGTGTGTGTGTGTGTGTGTGTGTGTGTGTGCGTGTGCGTGTGTTTGTGTGTGTGTCAGCTTCCCTCTGTCCTGCCTCCAGGCTGGAGTGTCAAACGGGAGTGAGATGTCTCTCTCTCCCTCCATTTGCAGTTGTTAGCTAAAATACTGCTACACTCCTGCAAACAGACACGGGGGTCAGCCAACACACACTCATGCAGATGCATAAACAATATATTGCTCAAACAATATATTGTATGAGTAAACTGTCAGTATACACACACCTGGACAAATACACACACATGCTCCATATCTCATTAGTTGGCAGCTGCCTCATGTCTGTCACTGTGTTCCAGCTCAGTCAACATGGAGCCCTCGACCCAGAGCTTACTGGGTTGAGACACCACACACACACACACACACACACGTGTATACAGTCTCACATGAGTTTAATTTAAATAACATTCCCATGTGTGTTTGCTCACATACTAACACACATATACGCACAGACAGACCCACATGAGGACAATTTATATAATGTAGTCATCCTCCCTCTCTCTCACACACACACACACGTACATCCCTCTGGCTCTATCCGATCTTCCTCATTAGGCGAGCAGTCCTCCAGTCTTAGTCTCTGGAGCGTCCTTCTATATCTTCACAGCCTTGAGGGATTCTCTGTCTCTCTTCCTCCTTCCTTGTCTCCTTTTCTCCCTCTCTCAGACTTTCACAGCACACACATACACACTACACTTGCTATCCATAGGCCAAGCCCGCTGGGAATTCAGCGCAATGGAGGACGGAAGGTAAGGCAGGAAACAGAGTGAGAGCTGAAAGTGATAGTGGGTAAAAGATAGATGTAGGGTGACAGGTAGTGAAAGAGGAGTGGGAGGGGGGAGTTGGGAAGAATGAGACAGTGAAAGTGGTGAAAGGGCGGGGGAATTTGAGTAAGAGGTGCCAAGAGGGCGCAGGAGCGGAGAAAGCTGGGTTTGAGATGTTTGGGTGTGGGCTAAAAAGAACAAAGAAAGGAGTGCTAAGTACCTCAGAAGTGATCTGCCAGGCAGAGAAAGAACCAGACACACACTCACTTACACACACAAGAATATGAATTTGAGCTGAATTCAGCCTCAAGTTTGAACCAGCGGCTACACCCAACACTTCTGAATGAGGTCCCGCTCTCCTCTCCCCAGAAAAGAGAAGCGTGAAATTGACCAGGTCAAAGCTGTGACCTAAGCTAAGTCAATTTCCTGCCTTTGTATCTGTCCAATGTGACTCTGCTGTTGTGATTTGTGTTTCGACCCTTGAAATTCTTTATGAGACTTGTATTACATTTGGGAATGTGCATTTTTGGGGTTAAAAGCAAGTAGCAGTGAGTTAAATGACAAACATACTCATTTAGGTTTAAGAGTTTTTTGTGGGCTGGTGCAGCAGATCTGGTGTATCTCAAGTTTCTGCAACTCAAAAGCGTTTGGTTAAAGTTGATTATTTTTAGGTTCGTTTAGTTGTTTTTTCTGGGGCAGAGACTGGGGATACAACGACCACCCATATACGACCACCTGCTATCACGTGACGGAGATTCCTTACTTAGGTCATGTGAAAACACTCTGTAAGAGTAAGCGTACGATGGTTAGCCCCATCAGAAAGCTCACAGTATTTGCTGTGCAGCGTCTTTTATCAAAGGTTGCAAAATTTCCTTTTGTGAAGCCAAAACATACGTTTGAAAACATTGTTGACAAAGAAAAGTTCTCACCAAGTTTTTAAGTACGATGGATTCTTTGCCTCATTCTGCCTCATTCCTCATTATGAGTTTCTTGCTGCCCCCTCAGGCCAGAGGCTGAACAACACCTACTTCTATTTATTGCATTATTTGTACAAATAAAATCAATAAATTAAAACAATAAATAAATCCAGCTCTGGAGAAGCTGGGTCTGAACCATCTCAGCGGATTTATCGTTTCCTCTCTTCAGGTGTAAGCAAATCCTTGAGTCTCGACTATATATATAAATCATTTCAACATTACAATCTGAGAAGGTTTTGATGTACATGCACAATGTGCTCTATGGGTCTGTTGATTTTACTCCACATCAGCCCTCATCCACATGCAGCTGTGGTTATATATATTGAATACACCCATGTTGACTTATATGATATTTAACTCCAACACACCAGTTCTGTGCATCACTACTCTTCCCTGTCCAGTCCTGCTCTGGTTTCATTTGGACGCGATGAAAGGCAACTCAAAACATCTTTATCTGCGGCGCGGCAGGGACGGAGTCTGTGAAATGTGGCAGTGGTCTTTTGGACCCACAGGGAGGGTGAATAGATGGGAACCAAATCCAGACAGGAGAAATGGGGATGGGTGTAGGGGGTGGTGGAGGGAGGCTGGGGTGGGAGCTGGACTCTCCGCACTCTGAGAGGTATGCACTTTTCAAAAAACATCAGCTCTGTTTTGCTTTCGCTGCATTAAGAGCCGCCGGCTTGGCACAGCGCGCACACACTCACACAGATGCACATGCTGCAACTGACTCACCCTGGTGTCTCTGCAGCACGTATGGTTTGCATTGGTTCTGCTGCTGGCTTTTGTAAACAGCGCTAAATGGTTGTGTATGTCTGAGTACTGCGAGTTCTCAGACTTCTGAATGAAAGGCCACCTCTATTTCTCTCTCCCTGTCTTCATCTCTCTATCTCTATGTCTCTCTCTGTGTCGCTCTGCTGCCCTTTGACCTGCTTTAACGTGTGGGCTGTCACAAGCGTGTGCTCTTGTCACGTGTGTTTAGGTAAGTCTGCGACATGTGATCTCTGCAGGCCAAGGGTTAGGCACATTTAATGTCATCCACTACTTGACTGTAAGTTGGTTGAGGACAAAGGCTGGGTGTGTGTGCATGTGTGTGTGTGTGTTCATTGAGTTCGTCCTTGCTCATTTCCTGATTTGCGTCCCTTTAATGCATAATTTCTTGGAATTTTTCTGACAAAAATAAAACTCACATTGATAAATAATAATACAGGATGCTACTATTGTTAAGGAGAAAATGAAAGTATTTGTCAACCTGAGTCTCATTCACATGCATGGGGAGCCAATGCAACTGAGATGTATGTATGTTCAAGACCAACAGGTGGACTGCAGTCCAGACGCACATAGGTATAAACTTTAAATTATTGACAATTATGTTTGAACAGAGCATTTCTAGCCCTTATAGTCATGTGATGCTACTCAGCCAACCGTTGCAACTTAGAGAGCTCAATATATATATATATATATATATATATATACACGCACGTACAGGGTGAGCGACAACATCATGGAAATAAGTGGGGAAACCTTTGCTTGAGGAAACTTTAACTGTACCGCTTTGAATTTTCAATAAAAGACCTGTTCCAGACAAATGTGCACTTACCACTCAGGTCAGTGTCGTCACTGCACGAAATACTGCTCTCATACCAAATGCCTCAGGTCGGGACGCTGGATGTTCATGTAGCTCATCCAATTTTAATGCAGGAGACAGGAGTCACAGACCTTAATGTTCACTGTTTTTCAACCATCTGGTGGCTCATTTTGTGAGCGTGAAGTATTTCAGGCTATTTGTTTGCAAATTTCCAAATTGCAAAAATAAAATGTCAAAGTGAAACCCATTCCATTTGCTGGTTGCCACAGTGTGATAAAGTTTGGCTAATTGCTTTGCTAATTATTTGCTTTACTAGCGTCTCACACATAGCAGGCACTTTGAAAGGGATTTTTCCAGGGGGCTACTACTCAGTGTTTACTGCTGGTCAAACACAGTGCTGTTTTTGTTCTACAAAGAAGTTGCTGTTTTTCCCCAGGTATTGTGTGAAAAAACGAATTTGCAATAACTAATTTAACAACTAATTTAATAACCAAAATAGATGGAAATGAGCAGCCATTAGTTTACCACACTGCCTTCAACATGTATCCTGTCCCTTGATCAAGATTTAGATTTGGATCTAGGCTTTGACCCTCCCAAATATTGTTCCAATCATCCTGCAATATCTCCAGACCCGAGGCCCCGAGGTAGAACTTTGTATTGTCTATTATATAGTCATGATATAAGATGTATATTGCCTTTAGTCTCATATGCATCAGTAAATCACATTGGGTTCACTATCATAAAGGTTTAGTCTTAATTAAATCCTCAAGACCTCAAATCGTTTTACGGGTACCATCTGCAGCTTGACAATAACCAATACTGATGTAGGACAAAAAATATGAGCCTTAGATCCAAGTTGACAGATCCTGTAATTTCTCCTGTAAATGAGAGACAGAGAAAACAAGATTCACATTTTATGTTTGTTGCTTAACAAACACTAAACACTTCCAGACTGACAATTAATACTCAGCATGTGGTTTGAGTTGGGAGCCATGGCTGTTCATGAACTTTAGTATTTTGTATCCTTTTTTGTTGTTGTTTTGATTAATGTAGCTGTCACCCAAGCTTCCTTCACAGAGTCAATAAAGACAAGAGTAAATGGAAGATGATGTGATTATGCAGGAGCCAAATCAACACAAAAACACACATGAAGACAAAGGGGGGGGGGGGGGGGTTCCAAAATACTTCCACAGGGCTGGTCTGAATTCAGTGATTCAAAGCAAAATTAATCAAATTGAAGTGGAGGTTTGGAAACTGCACAGACATGCGGATACACAAACACACACATGTTGTCCACATTAGGACAGTAACCCTACCCATGTCTACCCCTCATCCCCAGTCAGAGGAAGTGAGGTCAGCAGAGAGAAAGTGTGTGTGTGTGTGTGATGTGATGTGATGTGTCCCCCTTGGTGTCTCCTTTCTCCTGGAGATTAGGTTTCAGCCATCACTGAGCCTTGCTAATTAATGTCACAACCTGCTAGCCATGTCAGCGCCAATTTACTACACAGACACACACAGGCGCAAACACACCTTTCTGCACCTACCTACACACACTCTCCCTCTCCTCACCTGTCACAATTAATGTCATACATTTGCCTCTGACTTTTGGGTTCTTCTGTTTTCCCTCTCTCCGTGTCACTCTATCCACACAGTTCGCCTCCTCTCCTCCACCATTTCGCCATCTTTCTTCTCCACCCCTGTCCTTTTTCACCTCGCTGTCACTACCAATTCTCCACCTCTTTTCTCTCCTTCCCTTATTCGTCACCCCCTCACACCGTATCTCTGCCTGTCAGCGCCCTTTCTCCCTTTGCTCCCTTTGCTCCCTTCATCTTTCTTTACACGTCTTTCCTCATATCCTGCTGCAAATAATGAACTCCATCTCCTTCTATTTCCTTCATCATCACATCTGTTTACTTACATTTGTCATCATCTCCTGTTGAGCTGCTATTTTCTGAAGATATAAAAGAGACGTACAGTAGCTTTAGAGCAGAACTCCACAGTCTTTACGCATCATGTTCAGTTTCTTTTTCAATGGGAGCACTATTCAGCAACTGTCATAACGTCTGAATGATCTTTGAGACTTTAACCGTGATGATGTCGTAGTGATGTCATCTCAGCTTCAGCTTGGCCTGTGTTAAAAACTGTAGATGCAAAGTTTGAGTTTTTTTTTTTTTTTTACCAGGCAAGAAAGGGCTCATGAAAGCTGCTCTCAAGCTGCATGACAGGAAATGCAGGACCCATTTTTAGTGCTCGACCCAGGAAGGAAGGAGAAAGGTTACAACCTCATCACCCCACACAGATCTGATGTTTTCATCTTTTTCATGTTTTTATGGTCATCTCTCTTGCAGCTGCCCCAAGATTATGGAGGTGCGACACAAAAACTTGAGTGGAGTGTCCATTTAAATTAATTGTATAATATATATATATATATATATATAATATATAAATAATCAATAAGGGACAAAAACAAAGACAAAACTATTCTGCATTACTTTTTTAAAATTTATTTATTTATGTGTTTGTTCTAATTTGACTTTATTTCATTTCTGGAAACAGTGACTTAAAGTTAGAATTTCAATGTTTTTTAATTGTATAAATTTTACTATTTTAATTGTGATGCAATACTGTCCTGGATTAACATATTGACATAAGCAATTACTCACACACATACAATAGCAATTACTCCATTAATAGAGACATTTCTATTCTATACTATTTCTTAATATTTATTCAATTAAATTCAACTCATTACATGACAGTTGAATAGAAAATAGTTATCTCATAGGCCCTCCGCCCCTGGGTGAGCCCCCCCCATGCCATGTTTTGATGTGACCTCGCGTTTCACCATCGCTCCCTCCTGCTGCAGATCAATAAGTCCTCATTTGTCTGGCCCGTCACACAACCTCACTCAACCTCTGATTTTGTACAGGCTATGTCTCTGTGTGGTCATGTCATAGCATGTAAGCATGTGAATGTGTGTGTGTGTGTGTGTGTGTGTGTGTATGTGTGTGTGAATGTTTGCCCAATCATTAACCCTAATGATTGACAATGTCCTCCCATTTCCACCTCCCCTTCCCTCTTCCCCTTCCTTTCCTTATTGACCCTCCTGTCAGTGGCCTGTCACCGCGACTTCCTCATGTCATCAATAGCAGGACTTTATCTAGATGGACAGTCACCCCCCTCTCATGTACCTTATGGCTTATCTGGGATACTGTATCTGTCAGGGAGGGAAATTGAGTGTGTGTCTGTGTGAGTGCACTCTTGTATTTCTCTCTTTTAAAAGGGCAAAATGTCCTCAGAGAGGCAGAAAGGTGAGGACAGAACATTCTGCCGCTCACTTCCAGGTGTCAGATTTCAGGTAGGTCAGGGTTTAGTTTTTAGAGAACCGTTCTCCCAATAAACCACGGACTCTCAGCTGTAAGCACATTTTAACTTTGATCAAGATCTATAACATGAACAAAAAAGTGACTCTTTTAACTGCCCATCAGTTGCAGTGTGAATGAGAACAGGTAGATGATAATGGATTTACTTTAACCTTGTTATTGGACTATCTGGACCTCTGTATTTTTTTTTTTTTTTTTTTTTTTTCTCATCCAGTCACAAGTGGCATTAGTGACCATGCTGGTTCAGTCAGGCGTCCTCCAGCTGTGGACTTTAACCAGAGCGAAAACAATGAATCATCACAATCTGAAATCCCTGCTGTGTGTGACAACATTGTTTGTGTCTCCCCGACCATGATTTGACACCACTATGGTTAAGATTAGTTAAGTTTAGTTTTAAAGTTTAGAGTTTTAAAAAAAATAGTTCAGGTTTAAGGAAATATCACAGGTCCATCATTGCGTATCATGGTTAAAATAATTGGGAATAAATACTGTAAAAAAGAAAAAAAAGGGGGGGGGGGGGGGGGTTTAAAGGATCTGTGTCATGGTGACATGGATCAGTGTTGGGGAACAATCATGGCCATGCTTTGACTGTTGGATTCATGCAGTGTGTAGCTCTATAACGTCACCTTACTTCCTCCTTTGCTCCCACCTTGATGTCACTGTCAGAACTACTGCTCAGCTCTTATCACACATCAAGACATATTTCCATCATTCTTGACTCTTGAGTTGCAAAAATACAATTTTGGGATAAGACAGAACTTGAGTGCCACAAACCAGGTGCATATCCAGGACAAACGAGGAAGACGCACACAATGAAGGCCAATTAACACATTTTTCAGTTGTTTTTTTTTTTTTTTAATGAGAGAAGAACTCTTAGACTCTAAGGAAGGTATGCATGTGTGGTCTGGAAAATCAGGAGTATAAGTGAGTGAAGAAATGCATGAGTACAACGTTGTATAGTGCAGCAACAGAAACAACACAAACCAAAAACCAACCAAAGGCCCAGGTGTGCCGGGTTTACTGATGAGGCCAAGCACTGACAACCATTTTGCCACACCTGCTTCTAGTACCTGCAAGGAGAGCAGCTCCACATAGGAAATGACAAGTACACAGGGTGGAGAGGGTCGTCACATAAGGTTAAAATCACAATTATTGACAAATCAAATGCATCTATTTTATTACACACAATCACAAACCAGTTCATTCTAGTTTTCCCCATCACTGTTTTCCACATCAGGTGTCTGGGGGCATTCTTGCACAGGTAGTGATGTGTTTTCAGTCTGTGCTTTGTTTGAAATGAATACAGGAGGAACTGCATTGCTAGTTTCAGCATCAAACCACCGTGACTTAAGAGACAGAGAGCAACACCTACAGAAACTCAGGTTTCATCATCAAAAGATCAGATGGGAAAGGAGGGGAAAAAAAGCCTTGAAATAACGGCCATGTGTTAATGACAACTCATGACATGCAGTGCAGAGCGCCACATTAAAAACAAAGACAAGAGTGTAGCGCTACAGGGCGTAATGCAGTTAGTCCCTCACAAGCACCATATTCCCACTGTGTGCACGAGTCAGTCTGTGTCTGATGTCAAGACTGTCAGATTTTGGGGTTCTTTCCGACAGTAGTTCTGAAACTCGGCGTTTGACATGAGCTCTGAGACTGTCTACCCTCCACCACCACCCCACCCCCCACACCCCAACTTCTCCTCTCTTTCTCCCCTCATGTCTCTTTTATCTGGGGTTTGGATTCTTACTTTAACTGAGAGGAGAGCAAGAAAAGAGACGATGGTGGAGGAAAAGGGGGAGAAAGAGAAAGATGAATATATGAAAGGTTAAGAGGTATTACAAGGAGAGAGGGAAGGAGGGAGAGAGGGATGGAGGGAGGGAGAAGGAGAGATAGGGGAGAATGACAGATGGGCCCAAAGAAGAGAGGGCTGCTGGGTTCAGCACTGCGGCAGAGCTGAGCATATGACAGCTTTACAGTGGGCTCTGTGTGTAAGTGTGTGTGTGTTTCCTGGCTCTCCTATGCAAGTGCATTGGACTGTGTGCGTCCTGGCTCAAACTTTTGGGACGTGTGCTTGTGTGTGTTTGTGTGTGTGTGTGTGTGTGTGTGTGTTTCCGTGCACGTGCTCACGTTCGTGCCTTGGCATGGTGCCAGTGTTTACCTAGGGCATTTTCTGTGTGTCGGACGTAGCCAGAGGGACCGTTCCTCCACCTGTTATCCTTCCATTCTTCTGCCCCCCCACCCCCCACCCCACGCGCCCCCAGCGCCTGTCATCCATCTCTATATTGACTTAACCAGTGATAAATCAAGGCTGCCATGAGTGTGTGTGTGTGTTTGCGTGGGAGTTGTGTGTTTGCTTTAGCCACACGGCACATGTTGGCTCAGCGCTCAGCAAGGATTTCTCACACATCTTAAATGCATTGAAATTTGTTTACACGTGTTGCTGCACTCATTTGCTCATCATGGCTTGTTTTTTCCCATACATCACCCCTCCCGATATGTGAAGGTTTCCAGAAATAGGCCACGCTTTGACAAACATTACGCAATAAAATACAATGCGTGCAGATATGCTTGACATCGTTTGTGCTATTTCTCTTCTTTATGTTTCTTTCTCTCTCTTTTTTTTTTTTTTTGCTTCATAAACCCCCCTCTCCTGCTCCCGTCCTCCCAGCGTGCAGTCGCTGCAGCTCCCTCTCATCGTCCTCCTCCTGCCAGTCGTAATATCTGCACTTCCTGCTTCTCTGGCTTTGGCTGTGATGTCTGGAGCTGAGGTGAGAGGTCGCGAGGACCAGGTGTGCCGGAGCTGGCGTCGACTGGTCCGGCTGCTCCGGCTACCTTTGTCTCCTTCTGCTGTTAATCTGGGCACGCCGTGAGCACATTTTGTTCCATTGTTCTCCCCGTGAATTAGGTGTTACGTTAAACCGCTTTGTTTGGCTGCCACGATTTTTATGAAATGATTTGGAGATGTATTCGTGCCATCGAATTCTGCCTCATAACATCTGTCTGCAAATCACTTTCCTTTGTGTAGCAGCTTATACTTTGACAGAGGAGCTGAATAATAGTGGATGGCGACACACAGCTAATCAGCAACAATGACCACATTCAATTTAGACTCTGACTTTTCTGTTAACACAGCCAGTGCAGTTAAGAAATGTATAAAGTACTTTAAAACAAACATTTTCTATGCAATTGACCATATGTAGGTTTTTATATTGCAGGATGTGCCCGTTTTAGGGCAACTGTTTTATGTCGGGCGGCTGTGACTGACTTGTATTACACATTTCCTGCTTGAATAAAATATAGAACATTACAAACTGTCAGAACTCACTCAATAAAAGGACAGGGATCATTTTAAGACTCCATGTTGAGATATAACATCCCATCCTTTGTGCACGTGTCTTCATTCTTGGTTTACTGTCTTTTGTACCTGAACCTTGCACTATAAAACAGCCATGGACTCACTGCAACACATGTCAGTGACGGTTTTTATTGCTGTAAGGTCAGAACCGTGCCTCTGCTTTGGGATGAGCCTGGGAGAGGAGACAAGGGGCCAGAGGAGGAGCCAGACCTTGAGATGAGGTGGGAGGGGGGAGTGATGCACTTCGCCCTAAAAATGAAAGACGGGAGATCGTGACTGTCACACACCATTGATCGTGAGTCAAGGGTGACGTTTACTTTCAAAAGCATGCAGCGCACTGGGGGGGGGGGGGGGGTTTGCCCATACGCATGAAGGACACACACATTCATAAACACACGCATCATTCATTTGCAACCTTGCTTTCAGGGTTTTACCCTAAATATCTTAATCCATCACTGATTTTGCAGTGAAACAGGACCAGAGCTTTTGGGGGTCTCTGGATTCTCTTGAAACTGCTGATGTGGATCACAACTGGGCGCAGGGCGTAGTGAGAGGCCGAGCAACCAGGGATTTAACAAGGGCTGTGGGAACGTTGGGGAAACATTGGATCAATGTCAGAGGCAAGTTGATTTAACGTCGCATGTGAGCCGGCGAATGGGTTGTTGATGTACAAAAGGTTTTACAGGGTTTAGGGAGGGTCACAGACTCTGGTGTAGGAAGATCAGGGAGGACGATGGAGGAGACAGAAACAAAAACAGAACCAGAGACAGACGAACACAAACATAGAGATGAGAGAAATATAAAAGAGAGACTGTGAGGAGAGGAGGAGGAGGAGAGGGCTGCATGTGCTAACTTGTGGCCTGTGACATACCATTTGTCATGAGTCAAGAATGACAGAGGGGAAACCATAATGTGATCTCTTTCCTCCTTCAGTCACTCTGGGCTGTCATCCTTCTCCTCTATCCTCTGGTTTCAGTTTGTCTGTTTAGACTCTGTGTGTGTGTGTGTGTGTGTGTGTGTGTGTGTGTGTGTGTCTGTGTGTGTGTCTGTGTGTGTGTGTGTGTGTGTGTGTGTGTGTGTGTGTGTGTGTGTGTGTTGTCTGTGTGTCTCAGCAGATGTGCATTGTCTTACTTCCCCCAGATGTGTCTATGGTAGCACACTTGAATGTGTGTGAGCGGTGGCAGATGTGGGAGCTTTTATTTCCCTTGATAAATATATTGTGGCATGTTTGCGTGTATGTGTGTGTGTGTGTGTGTGTGTGTGTGTGTGTGTGTGTGTATTTTGGTACCTCGGACTGTGTCCCACAGCACATGCTGAACAGTATGTAAATGCCAGGCCATGCTGAGCCTAAGGGCAAACAGGCCACATAGGGGAGAGGAGAGTTTAAAAATGACTTTTCTGCACGCTATTTCAGAACGCACTTCCCTCTGCTGCTGTCTGGGTACACACACACACACACACACACACACACACACACACACACACACACACACACACAGCATTCACGCTTCCCTCACTTCCCCCTTAACACATTATGTGACAGGCATTATGACATTTTTTTTACCACTGGTAAACCACATTTTGATATCAGTCAATGATCCAGACTCACAGTGATTTGTTGATCTATTATGAGAGCTGAGTAATGTCTCTTCAATAATCTATGTTTTTCTTATTTTCAACAAACGAAGAGAGCAGTCCAGCAGTGAATTGATTGATCCTACTAACACATACTGTCTGTGATATATTGTATCCCTGAGACATTGTCTTCTCCTCTTCTAGTCTTCTCTTTAGGGTTTGTTCAGGCTGACTGTTGGGATCAGGTGTAATTATCTCTGAGTCCAACTCCGGTTGATCCCTTTTCAATTCGACGTTCTCTTTTCTTAACCTCAATTTATGCACATAGGGTTTCTGGTTGGGTCCAACATTTTTGGCCCGTACTATAAATTTACAACTGCAAATAAAAATTTACAGCCGAAAATAAATAGGTTCTTAAAAGCTCTTTTAGGAAGCTATTTTGGTTCTTATTTGAAAAAGCAGATATTCATGAGCCATCTTTGAAGATGTATGTCTCCAGCAGGAATGAACAGACAGACAAGTGGAGATGAAGGAACGAGATTTACTGACTTACAGCCAAACGGTCCAGTTGCAGTTAATTAGCATGTGAATTACTGAGTTATGGACAGTGACCTTTGACCTTTGACCACCAAACTTCATCTCTGAGTCCTTAGTGAAGGTTTCTGCCAAATTTAAAGAAGTTATATTGCATTCACTAATCTGTCTAAACTGCGTTTCGTGAGATCACAGTGACTTTGACCTTTGACCCTTGACCACCAAGTGAAGCTTTGTATCAAATTTGCACAAATTGCCTCGTGGTGTCAGCCAGACAGATGGATGAATGATGAATAATCATAAAATAATTATTATTTTCCAAAAGAAATTATACCAATATATTTAAATAACTACAGCTCCTTCCTGGAATCCTTCCAAGGACTCTCCTTTGAGAAGTTCTGAAAGATGACATCTCCCTCCTGCATCAGCATCATCCTCTAACTCTGCAAACTTCAACTCGCACAATGTTTCACTCCCCTGTTTCACTTAACCCATCTCAATTAATCCAGGATGTCCCACTGAGATAAAGGATCTGCCCGGTCTCAGCAGCCAATTGTCACTCTCCTGACGAATCCACTCACCTGGTTGGCTAGATTGCAATCAGCGGGGGTTGATTGAAAGGCAAGGACACAAAAGGACAAAGACAAAATCACTTAGGCAGCCTAATAGGGCTGGAATGGGGTGCCCGTCCGCAACAATACAGTAGGCATTGATAATCGGCTGGTGATAAGGAGGAGGAAAAGTTTGCAGGCCTCAGGGGAGCTGTCAAGAAGTGTGCGTGTGCAGACGTGTGGTGCTGTGCCCCTGATATATGCATCTGCATGCAACCAAACTCGATAAAGTTTTGAATCTTTGCTACCGAGCAGCACCAGCTCTCCTTGGTCCGCCAGCACACAGTTATTCAGGTAGGTTGTTTGAGGCATCTTGGAGAACTTAGACTGTCTCTGTGTCCTCTGTCTCTTCATGTGATCCCAGACTGACTCCATGATGTTGAGATCAGGGCTCTGTGTGCCCCAGACCATCTGCTACAGGAGTCTTTGTTCTTCTTGTCTCTGAGGACAACTCCTCATGCAGGATGAAGTCTCCCTGATGGTACTGTGTGACAGACTCTCAACAAGTGCCGAAAACTTTTGCACACTAATGTGAAATTGCAGAGCCCGAAACTGACAACTGAATCTTTCAAAGAGGGGAAGTCAGTCCAGATAAAATCAGATGGGTTTCAAAGTAAAATATTTCAGGAAAAATGTCTTGAGTCGATCTAAAGATCGATGCCTCATGTTTTAATGCATCAGTATCAGCTAAAATAAACCTGATAAATCCTACTCTCTCCACTATACTCAACTGTGTTTTATCCACCTCAACCTGTTAGTGTCTCCCACCACATTCACCTGCTCTCTCTGCCCACAGGACACTTTCAATGTAAGAGCACGTACAGGTGAGACTTGGAGTGATGAATGTAAATGTATGTGGGTGACTGAGTCTGTTTGCTGATGTCCAGGTTAACAAATTTGACACTAACAAACAAGCAACAGTGATGCATCTTCTCACTAATTGATCTCATGTCAATTTTAGGAATTTACACACTCCCTTTATAGTCTTCATTCATACTATATCAATCATTTAAGATGATCAGCTTCATAGTTTTAAACCAGTGCCTTCAGACCTTGAAGCTTGTGAAATTTAATAAGCTACAGCTGTTATTTCGATGCATCAGATTCATATCTAACCAACAATATTAGTATCCGGTCGGACTCAACAGATACTTGATATCTCAAAAACATTCATTCAGTGGCATTTACACAAAATATCATATTACATATTCAACATCAAGAATTCAGTGGTGATTATATTTCACAATTAGGTAATCAGCTGCTTTTATGGAGAGCATTTGCTTACATATATTCCTTTGTCTGTGTGTGTGTGTGTGTGTGTGTGTGTGTGTGTGTGTGTGTGTGTGTGCATATAATGATTGTGTGCCCACGCTCTCCCCCACTCTAATTGTGGTCTTGGCCCTGGTTTCATAATCAGTATGGCACTTGGATTACCATAATACTCCACCAGATTCCCATACAGTACAATGTAGTCAGTTTAGCCAAAACCTCAGTGAGCTTAAAGCTCAGAAGGCCTGAGCAGAAACACTGTAGAGGATTATGGTCCGGCCCAGAGGTCCCTTATTTTAGAATAGAGGCCAGGAATGTTCTACATCACTAACACCCCTCTAATCCTACAGTGTACCAATATACTGTATGTGTGTGTGTCTGTGTGTGTGTGTGTGTGTGTGTGTGTGTGTGAGAGAGAGGGAGGGGGAAGGAAGAAGAGGGAACAGTCAATGGCTTGAGGATCTCTGGGCTTGTGTATGCATCAATAGTCAGGTTGAGGTCAACTTGGTCTGTTAACAGATGGATTGATGCAGGGATCAGAGGGTCATTGTGTGCATATGTGTGTGTGTGTGTGTGTGTGTGTGTGTGTGTGTGCACGGAAGAGGGGAATTGTGTGTGAGGAACGGTGGGTGGTTCGTCCAGTGGCCTTTTTAACAAATGTTTTGCAACTGATGTCTAGGTGTAAAGGTGCATCCAGACCATGATTTGGCTCCACACATATGAGCTTCGCAAATGTTCACGTTTGATTGTGAACGTGGAGGAAACGACGTGCGAACAGATAGAGGATGCACCTCTTTCACCAGCACAGCCACAGCAGTGTGTGGCATTCGCCGGCATTCTGCTGGCGTTGATTTGTGTCGGTGGATGTGCCTTTTGTGAGAGGTTAAATCCACCGCTGTCTAATGATGCTTTCATGTCGTCTGTCTCTTCATCTCCCTGCGTCTCGGGCTTCCATCCCTCTCTCCTCTCATAAAGAGAATGGGGCAATATGCATGAGACATCAAACGACATCAAAGCCCACATACTGTTTACCTGCAATGCTTTCTCTCCTCTGTGCTCTCACTCACCTTTTTAGTGTTTTTTTTTTTTTTTTGCACGCGCATTACCCGTCTGCAGACGCCGTTTGATGTGGAGCATCAGCAAACAGTGTTCATGTCTGCAAGTTTGCGTCTATACACTGAGGCATTGTCAATCCACAAGTCACTGATGTAAGTGGATTTTCCAGACTTGCGTCACACCTACATAAGTTGTCTTTGTAATGATACATGATCTGCCTGCCGTACGTTTTAAGGTGATTTTATGTTACATGATTTGATTGCTGTCTGCCATCAAACAGGCAACGGAGGGTTTTCCCTGCGGACCAATCGACCTGTGGGCAATCACCACCAAATTTAAAAGATAAAAGTGTCTGATGCTGTTTGATCTCGCATTAGAGTGGTCAGCCAGCTTCAAATGTGTGTGTGCAGCAGGTATAAGCTTATGAATTTATCACCTGTGATGAATCTGTCTTTCTACTCTCTGCCAGTTTTGCTTCAGGACATTCTGAATTTTTAATACAGTGCAAAGCAATAGACTTATTCTATTGTATTTAAATTGTGTCACTCAGCTTTACAATTTAATATAGCCTTCAGCCACCCTTTAGAAACACTAGAATTAGAGGATAAACACTCATAAACAAAACAAAACATCGGGAACAGCCGGGATTTACTATTCCAAGTTGTTATTTACAGTAAATCCAAGGTTTATTTTAAATGTTTTGGAAGAGACAGTATCTCTTTGTGTGAATCGATTTATTAGAAAAATGTTGCGTTCTTTTTTAAATCAGGAAGGTGAGTGACACGGTTTCTGGGGGTGCGGCTCCAATGCTGACCCTGTGCTCACTGCTCTGTGTTTGCTTGAGATTGTGTTTGTTCTATTATTTATCCTGGGCCTCTCTCCTGTCTGATGTAGACAACTGACACAATATCGCACCTGGCGCTTTGATACTACAATAAATCTCACACTGCTATGGGCACTTTTTTGCCCCTCGGTGTTCACACATGGACCAGAGTTGAAACTGTGGAAGGCTTTAAATATCGTGGTCCAGCTTAACTTCATGCAGAGCTTCTCTATATTCAGGAAATGTCTTTTCAGGAGACTCAGCAGCTTTGGTTTAAATCACAAAATATTCAAATCAGAGTACAAAACCCTTGCAATAACTTCCCATCTTCCCACCCGGTGTGGTCGCCTGACTATAACAATAGATTCTCCAGGATGAGCCCAATGGCAGAATGGTTAAACCTCAGGAATCCCTGATCCAACTGTTCACAGATTGGACAAAGAACAAAGCAAAGAGTGTTGAAGCAGGTTGCTCCCACCCTCTATTCAACCAGTCTGAGCCTTTGAGCTCCCAGAGGCACTATGCAGAACTAAAAAATGTATTTAAATAGTCATTTATCCAGTAAGCCTTCAGTATTATTAACTCTATAACGTGACAGATGAGATTCAAGCCAAAGGCATGAGCTGTTTATGATTATGTCTAATGCAGCCTTGTTTCTGTTTGCTGTAATGCCATATTGTCTTTGTTTTGTAAGAATAATGTGCTTTTTTTTTTTTGGCAAGTCAAAAACTAATGGATAATAAAGAGCTATTCTATTCTACTCTACTCTAGGAGGTACTCTTTGTGAATCTTTGTTGTTATTTATGAGTCACGAGGCTCTAGGAACATTCCCACTGTCAGTTTCAACAGAAACCTCCCAGAATGCACTGCTTTATGTTCCTGCTCTGTAATCAGCTTTCATGTTCAATACTGTCACTGTTTTAATAAGAGGCATTTTGTAGTAAAATCTTTTTGGGTGAACATGGATGAAAAGTTTAATTTGGAGCCTGCCTTAATGTGCAGTATGTTTGTGTAATACTGTGAGAAGAGCTCAGAGGTCTAGCAGTGTTTTTTGTCGTCACATGTGTTAATTTATGGTGTGCGTCTTTATGATTGTACCACATCTCTTTTCCACCATGGGCAGTGAACATTACTGCTACGAAGTTAGACGACCATGACAGAGCAGTTAAAGCTCAGCGCCTCCATTTCCTGACGTGGAGGTTATAAATATTGAGGACGGGGGTTTAGTCTGAGGTCAGTCAGTGAACAGATCTGTATGGACATAGATGTGTTTTTCCAACCGGTGACTGATTTTTAAGGTGTGTGTGGGATCAAAGGGTGTCAAGGGTTTTCTCAGGAGTTTGGCATTGACAAAAAAAAAAAATCCTGTGTGTGTGTGTGCGTGATCGTGATGAAGTGAGTTGTCCTGTCCTCCTCCAAGGGCCTGTAACTCAGTGTTTACATCAATCACTCCCACCCTTTCCTCCCTTTGCTGTCCTCTCACTCCTTTAATTCTGTCCCTATCTCTCTCTCCTTCTCTGCTTCCACCGTGTTCTTCAATCAAACTAGCTGTCTGTTGTTTTTTTTTTGTACTCATCTCTTCTCTCCGTTTGCCCTCTAACACTCGTATCCTTATAAACTTTTTCATGTCTGTCTGCCTTCCCTTGTCCTGATCTTCCTTTTATCTTTTTTTTTTTCTTCTGTCTTCATCTTTCCCCTCCCCTGTCTCTCCCATCATACTTGTCCTCACCACCCTATACTTTAGCACCATGTGTATGGGGCTGTACAGTGAGCTGTCAAGGCACCCCCCCTCCCCCCCCTCCCCTACTCCTCCTCCCCTTTCATACTTGTGATTTATGAGCACTTTTACAGCAGGTATGTTCGCCTAACAGTCACCTATCAGGAGGAAATCCCTCCTCCCAGCTCTTCATTTCCTTATGGACTTTTTACAAACCCGACCCGTCATCTCCAATGACCCCCCTATTTAAAGAACACTCCCAATAACAACTTGCAATACACCACCCACACATGCACCGCCACGCCGTGTGCCAAATATCTTACAAATTCATTCATGTGACTGATTCAGGACGCTTGTGCTTGGAAGAGTGTGTGCGCTGCCCTGTTTGAAAAATTCCTGTTAACCTCTGTATTTTTGTTCAGCAGGCTATTACTCATATATCACACATATGCTATGTGATATATGAGTAATAGCCAGACACAGGCGCCTGTTGTCTTACATACAGCTGAGAAGATGACTGCCTGTTCTTTGTTATGACTCTCAGAAGCTGATATAAGGATGAGGAGGACTCCGACATAAATTCTGACATCCGCCTGTGTGGACAGGAGCCATTTTAAATCCGTCCTCTTTGCTATGTTCTTGTTTGTCTTTGCATTTTTAACTCAAACACCAAGTCCTGCCAGCTACCCTGAAATTAGTTTTCCTCCCCAAGCCCCTCAGCATGAGCAAACGACCGACCATTAGTAGGAGAAGTTGTCCTGCTGAGTTCCCTTGCTAGCCTGGAACAAAAAAACGCCAGCAGGGGAGGTTGAAAGAACTTCAGTGTAACGTTAGAACCCGGCGTCTGGGTTAGAACTGTTTTTCATTTACATCCCTGAGTGAAGCATGAGGCTAGAGAGAGAGAGAGCGGAAGAGGAAGGATGAGTTGTTTTGAAGGATGTTGTTGGGAGGGAAGGAGATGTAAGGATATAGAGCTATCCTCCAGAGGGGTTGTTTGCTAGCTTTGAGGTATCCCAGTGCCTCTTGAAGCGCCTGACAAACATGCACTTCAGAGCACATTTAGCAGCATGTTGATGTTGACTCCCAAACAGGTGGGGAAAGATGGACATGGTGCTTCCGCTTCTGTAAAACGCAAAGATTTGTTTGAACATAAAGCTTCAAATTCACTGTTTGCATGTGCAAAGGTGTGTGATGTCTAAGCAAATTCTGTCTGTGAATCTTACCCGTGTGTTTTTAGATGTGCAGTGAGGCTGCGTTCACACCGCGAGGCGTCCGCGTTCACTTCCACATGCTGCTCATTTCAGATTCTGATAACTGTTTATATCCATTTTCTTGTAACACATATCCCATTTCTGGGCAAAGTGACAGCGTGAAAAGAGCAACAGTAACAAAAGACCTCACATCTGTTCTTAAACTGTGATCTTTGCTTGTTTCCAGCATGTTTCAAATGTGGTATGAGCCTTAGAAATTGAGTGACTCTACTTGGTGGTCTTCCATTGTTGGGAAGAAAGGTAAAAAAAAAAAAAAAAAATCAAAAAGTTTTCATCACACATGAAGGAAAAACATGCGGAATTAACAAAGTAACTGCAAGTGGCTATTTTTCTTTCCTGCCAACTGATCAATTTGTGACTGTGTTTGTGGGGAAATGTGAAAAATCCCAATCATGTATCTACATGCGCGAGTGGTTAGGGAGCATGTGTGACCCCCTCATGTGTGGTCAGTATATCACTGTTGGAATCTTTCTCTCCCACTTCACAGCGTCACCTGAGATTCTCTTCCCTCCCGCCCACCTGCCCAGAGGCATCGGGTGTATGGGGGGGGGCAGGAACCATTCATTACCTGCCAATCACTGTGTCAATAGCTGCCAGTCACTCACCCTGACCCTCAACTGTCTCTACCTCTTCCCCTCCTTTCTTCGCCTTTTAACAGGCCCCTTTTTGTCTCAGCTTTTTTTGTGTTCTCTGATTACTGTTGTTTTTCAATTTCATGGCCATTTCTCCCCCATAATCAATTTGCACAACATGCCCATTACTTATTACTGTTTGCCTCAGTTGCAATTGTCTTGGAATTCAATAATCATTTTCGTTCTTTTCTGCTTGGTAATTGAGGCAGTGGAGTGTGTGAGTGTGTTTTTCTCTGAGTCTAGTCAACTCTATCTGTCTGCCTCTCATTCTCTCTGTGCATTGTGTGTGTTTGTGTCTGTGTTTTGTGGCAAAAACTGTGCACAGCTTGAGCATTGGTAGCCAATAAAACACCACATTAATTACACTTGATAAAAACATGACAAAGAGCATCTACTCACACACAGACACACACACAAACACACACACACACACACACACACACACACATACATCATGGAAACACCTATGGCACAGTCACATACGAATGGAAACACGTACAAGGACATGCTGCCTCCGTCTCCCTCACCAGCATTTTAATTAAAAGGCAGAACTCCCAAATGTCGAGAAAATGACACACACACACACACACACACACACACACACCGGCAGCCTCGGTATTTACAATCCGATGAATTACATTTTCATGCCGAAAACACAACACTAATAAATCACACTTTTCACTTTTAATGCAGGATCCGGTGACAAAATATGACAAAGTTTTATGCTGGGTTTTCATTTCCTAATGGTTGAGGCCTTACGTCTCTTATTCATTCCTTTTTTTTTTCTTTCTTGTCATGTTCCATCACTGTCCTCATCTATCCTGGTCTCCTTTCTCCTGCCTGCACCTCCTGAATTTCCTCCTCTTCCCTTCTTCTACCTCTTTTCCTTTTTCCTCTGTTTTCTTCCTTCTTTCTTCTTTCTGCACCCCCACTCTTCTCTCTCGCTCCCCTCATTGGGAATAGGAGGTAATTTAGAGCGATGTAGGTTAATGACAGCGGAGACTTGTGTCGGCCGCAGTGGCCTGGTGTCTGGGAACACGCCTGGAATCCAGACTAGGACATCTGACATCCTCTTTCTCTGACTGTACGCACTGATGATCTGAGCAACTCCAACCTCTCATTATCCTGTTTAAAGTCAGATCAACCTGGAACAAGTGCCCTATTTTTTAAGCGACTTGGAAATGTGGCTGTGGCTAAAAAAGCTGGATAAAGGCAGTGGGGGTTCACATACCTTCTCCCGCTGCTCACCTGATACCAAAACAGAGCACTGGCCTGAAAGTATTCATTCTTTTTCTATAGGTGACTCCTACCAAAACACTCTCACCAGGGCTCTGCGAGACTACCCAGCCCATCTGTCAGTACAGTATGCAAGCAGGCATTAATCAGGCAGCTCTTGACCATAACAGACCCCCTCTCAGCCACCCCAAACACCCCTCAGTTCTCACACAGTTGTTTGTCAATGTCCAGTCCACTCTGCAGACACGACACAAAACCCTCCTTTGTCTAATTGGCTCTTTAAGACGCCCCAGCGATTAAAAATCTCCCCGGTGGCAGGGGAGGAGGCGGTGGATATAGCATCTCCCGCTGAGCTGTGACAGGCTTCTGTTTACCATAACTCCCCCCTTACACCTCTCCGTCATCTTTGCTTTATTTCGCTGTGATTCTCCCACACAAAAGGAGGCTGCCCGGAGCGAGGGGGAAGCCCTAAGGCAAATAGAGGCCCAGGCAGAAGGACAGTGGGCCATTGATGGCCAGCGTATTGACAGGGATGCTGAAAGACACTTCCAATGGATGAGAAGGAAGAAAAAACAAGAGGGAGAGAATGGAAATTGGGAAAAAAAGATGAGCTGCATGGGCATCAATTCACTAAAACCTAAGCAAATGCAAACTCCCTGCAGTTACTACTGAACATATTCACAAAGAGACCAAGTTTCTGGGAACAAAGTGATCAGTTTAGGGGGAACAGTAGTGCTAAATTTAGCCTCGCAAAGCCAGCCTAAATCTCCCAAGCTGAGTTTTCTTTAAACTGGAAAAAATAAACATCCAGTGAGAACAGACTGAGCCCAGAAGCTGGAAGCCAACCAATCAGCCAAAAAGCCTAACTGTGTTAGGTTGAGAATAATGAATGAAACTTTGATGCGAGAGCCCACACGAGGCTGCCACAGGTGTCAGTGAGAATAAAGAAACACATGCACTATAAACCAGTCAGTTTTCAGAATCATCCATGAGTTTAAATGATTATAAGATGCTTTTACCACTGCACATTGGGATATCCTGCAGGCTGGACTTTCTAAATGGTCTTGACTATGGATTTAGCAGTAGAATTTGTACCAGTGTCAAAGGTCTAAATGCAGCCTTACCAGGTGTTCAGTCCAATAACTGCCCTGCAAGAGTAAGGGCTGCAGTCATGTTACAACAGAAACCAGTGAGATAATAAAATGCAATTAAGGAATAACAGATCGGTTTGAGTAACAGCTCAATGAGTCTAAGAGCTCATCATACATCAAAACACTAAACAGCAACAACTCTGGGGCCTGAAATTAAATTGCAACATGTAAGAGATAATTTTCTATCATGTTCCTTTTGACCTGTTTCATTAAACCCATGCATGGTATCTGAGGACTCTGAATGTTGAATGCTGGAACCATGTTTGCAAGTCGCGTTAGTGAAACATATTTGTTTACAGTGAATTATATAGGGATCTATCAGGAAGGTGAGCATCACTTATTTTATTGGCCACTGCAACATCTTTCCAGGTGATGCCCTACAGATTAAGAGCCTCCTTCATCAGCAGGGAGCTTCACTGAAATGAATGCAATTTTTTTCAGGTTGTGCTAATGTCTGAACACAAAGTTAAAGGCGCTATTTTCAGGTTTTCTCTGCCACGGAGCATTGGATTCCTACAGGGAGCTGGTGGTGGTGACTGTTGCTTGACAAGAGCTACAGCCGCCATAACACACACCCTTTGAGCAGCGTGACATCTTCGATGCAGATTGGGGGCTTTAGCGAGTTGCTAGCTGGTTAGCATGCTAACTTCAGTAGAAGGCAGGTACAGGCGTGAACAAGGGTGCTGCCTTCCACCCCTGGAGACACCTCTTAGTGAGTAAAGGCGTGAAGTTTGATGCTGAACTTCCTGTAGCAGCTGTTCATGCTAATGCTGGCTATATAGCAATAGCAAAACTTGTCGAATGGAAGGAGCATGGACCAAGGAGGAGCTCATTATATTTCAGTGCCGATCTGGATCATTTGCTATAAATGTGAATGCTTCTCTGTAGTGGCAACCCTGTTGGTTATCTTCCATGTAGCAAACTTAAAACATTACCTGCACAAGGAGAAAACGCAATCCAAGTCTTTCCAGGGTGCAGTCAGTAAAGTGAAAATTGTGAGCTAATGCTGAATGCTGGAGCTGAATGCTCCCTGATGTGAATGATCCATGAAAATGTTTGGTGCAGATGTATTTTCGTCCCCGCTCCTTCCACGTCATTGTAATGCATGACATGCTGACTCACTCTGGTTGTGCTGTGCCACACCAGCATACGTCCAATCTGAGCTGGGTGGCTGGAAGGCAGCAGGGTAATCTATAGCGAATATCTGGCCACATTTTCCTGTAGTTTGATAGTTTCACTGTGCATATCTGCTATTTCACTGTTTTCGCCTGAGGCAAAATTGAGGCTTATTATCTGTTCAGCAATTAGCAGGCAATCTGCTCATTATCAAGCCAATTATCCTGCACTAATAGCATGCTTAATCAATCTCATTTTATCAATTATTACCGTTTAAGGAGGTGAGTGCCAGATAATGACGCAGTAATTTGAAGTCAGAAAGAGTTGGAGAGATAAGAACTAAGTTGTTTAGACTGGGAAGATGATGGTGCATGTGTGTGTGTCTGTGTGTATATTTGTTGCATTGGAGCATATTTGAATGTGGTTTTACTTTTCTGTGCTTGTGTGTGTGTGTGTGTCTGCAAGTCTGTGAAGTAGAGTGTGCACAGATGAATGAGAGGCTGTGAAGCAGGCAGGAGTGTGTGAGGTGGTGTGTGTTGAGCTTGTGGCGGTAGCTGCACTGAGTGCGACATTGTCCTCTGGAGATAAGAGGACGGGGCCATGGTCACAACTGTATGACTTATCAAAAGGGACCACGCACCATTACACAGCTATTCTGACAGCCTAAAACCCACCATTACACACACACACACGCTGTTGGACTCACACACAACACATATGGACGCATGCTTGAATAGATTTCCATGAGCATTTACAAAGACAAATTCTATACACACACACACACAGTCCATATGGATGTTTGCATGAACAGACACAAACGGTGGCCCACACAGACACACACTCTCACATAAACACACTCAGTAATAGCAGACACCCTGTTCTCCTTTCCAAGTAATTTCTACAACAACCCCTCATGCAAGTAATCTTTGTGTTTTCTTCACATGAACACAATACTAAAAGCACACACTCACACACACTGTTTCCCTGCCATTGCCCATGGATGCCCATGGGCATGAAGGGGGCATGGAGGACAGGGTATCGTTTTCAGAGGGGACCCATTGGCCCATGCAGCCCTCGCCCTACAGGGCAGGGTATGTGTGTGTGTGTGTGTGTGTCATGATGAGGGGAAGAGGGTGGGGTTGTGGGGGCATTAATTACCTGTGTGGTTCTCCTGCTGTGGGAGGCACAAAGGTCGCCCCCGCCGAGGGGCTAATTATTAGGAAAAGAGCTTTTTAATTTACCGCTGTCTGCTGCCATTCCACGGAGGAAGAGAACCATGTCATTCAGCGCCGCCGTGTGAGCATGTGAGTGTGTCGGGGCTGAGCACTAAAATGGCACACCCGGCCCGCACAGGTGGCCCTCCTCATGACCCCATGACCTCTGAGGACATACACAGTTTATCTGGAGCCCCATTGTTTCCCATGATGCCCACAGCTGTCAATCACCTGAGGTGGACTGGAGGTGGTTTGAATAACAGAGGCTGCTGTCAGCTCAGATGATGTAATATTAGAGAGGAAGAGACTGAGGGGAAAGACAAACAATGACCTTGTATTGCTATGTGTATTCAGCAGTACAATTATAAGTATAGAGAGGGATCTAGTCAGCGTTGAGCAGTAAGTTCTTAGTAGCAAGTTTGCAATAATGTGATTAGTGTTCTCCGTTCATCATAACATCATTGTTGTCTAATTTACATGTGCGTTGACTTGCTGACTAGCAGCTTGTAAAAGAGAGAGATGGTGTGATCTTTGCTCTGTGGAAAGCAACACTCACTTGTTTGCTTCTACCTCTATCACTACCAAAGTTAGCATGCTGACCAGTTAGCCACAGGTTTTTTTATTTTATTGTGAGATGTCACGAGGGTAGTGTGTCCACTCTAACCTGTTAACATCGGCGCCACAATGAAAACCAAGACGTTCCGCAGCTGCCACGCACACATGTCCAGTCTGTTCCTGGTTGCCCAAACTTTGCTTTTGTAAATGCAACAATGGCTGAAGCTCTTGGCAAGACTGGTTACAGCTAGCTAAAGTTCAGCATGTAGCAATCACAAAATATGCAAATAGATCCTTTAAATTTCATGCAGTAGCGTGTTGTGTTTTTTTTTGTTTTTTTTTTTTTAATTTTCATTTCCTCTAACAAAACTGCAAATAATAATTGTTTTCCATACTTTTGCTTATTAGAATTAAAATATATAGTGAGAGTCCTTCCAGCCCAAGAGAGTTAACTCATCTGAGCATAATGGGAGAGGATGAGGAAAAGAGGGGGAGAGTCATTTACAGCTTGACATTTAGAAGCAATGATGAACCAAAGTCTTTCACATGTGAATCTAATGTAATTACTGCAGCACTAGCTCTTTTTACTGGAGAAAATACTGATATCACTGCAATGCAATACCAAGTCTGTTACCATCCAACACTGATGCTGTGAGCTCAACCAGGCACACACACACACACACACACACACATAATCGTCTCAGATTTCCTTTGACACCTAAACTCACCCCATCCCACCCCAATTCTTCGCCAGCCTTTTAACATGCGCCACCACAGCTGCACACTCACAGCAGGGTGGCGGGGGGCTCTGTGTATTTTTCAATCAGCACCGGCTCTATGAGCTTCTCCTGTGTTTGAGATATTCTGTCAGGTTGCTCCCTCCCAGCTCAGCCTTCCTGCAGTCTGTCAGATCCTGCTCCGTCTGTCTCCCTGCTCCATCTGCAAATGAGTGAACCCAACCACTCACCCGCACCCCAAGCCTTCAATGCACCCCCTGGCTCGAAAGCCAGCATGGGGTCCCAGTTTCCTGACACACAATGATCTCTCAATTTGAGGGGAAGTAATCCATTTAGCTTGTGCACGCGGCCTCCATTTTGGTGCCTTTATCACTATGTCCCCACCACCCCACCGCCGCCTCCCTCCCCCTGCCCCGCTCACTCCCGCCTCTCTGCTGCCCTTGTTGCAGTGTCTCATGATTTCGCAGCCGCGGGTTTTTAGAGCCGTCATGGCTGAACTGCTCAGCACACGGCTGGTTTAGCCTTTTGAGTCAGCATTGTGAAGAAGCCAGGTCAGTTTCTGTTACATGCTCCAACATCTGCTGCACTGATGCCGTTATTTCTGGAATGTGCACAATACGGTATTCAAATGAGGGATTGTTTTCGCAAGATCACAGCACGGATTTTACTCTTTACCTTTGATCTTTATGTCTTGTTTTAAACACATTGTACTTTTTTTTATCATATCATAGTTGTCATTTCTGAAACACATGATGTCCCCATCAGCATTATCCTCCAAACTGCATATGATCTTCGCAAAAATTATTCTTTATTATCTTTTCTGTCACAATTATAGTTAAGGTTTGGGTAAATTTAGGAACTTCTTACTTAAGGTCAGGGAGAGAATGTGGCTTTTGTGAGGATCTAAATGCATAATTGCCAATTTTACTCCTGTCATCAAATACAATGGCACAGAGATTTAACCTTTAGCTCATTCATGAAAGCTTTTACTTTTCCCAAAAAAATATTGTGTATCTGCTGTGTTTTTTTCCTGGGGTGAAATAATCTTGTTGTGCATAGTAAGTGGTTTGCAGGAGCTGTGGTATCCAACCAACCAGAGAGCAAAAGAAAAATGCCATAAACAAATTATATTTCTAAGTTTTAGTTTTTATTAATCACTGGTGGGTGAGGGCGGGTGAGGGCGAGGGCGGAGGTACCCCCAGCATGCAACCCTTCGCAGACAAAAATGGATGAATGTTTTAGTTTTTCATTGAAAACTAAAACAAATGTTTTAATTTAAAATTTTCTGATGTGTTGTTAGTGTACCCCATGAAGTCTGTATGTGTCATACCTGTTAATAAATAGATAACAAAGTGTCATTTCTGTGCAACTATCATCCGTCAATCCATCCATATATACTTTATTATGTATTCTATATGAGAGCTCAGCAAAGAGCAGCTTTAAAAAAATCTATTTTAAACACAAGTGCTGCAAATACTCACAGCACAACCCAATATGCAAATGTGCTTCAAATACTCTCAACACAACAGAAGGGTTTCCAGCGGACACAAAGAGGTCTTGAAGGAGGCTCTCCTGTGACCCACTTGATAGAGTGCGTACCATAAAGACGTGGTCCACAGGTTTGAGTCCAGACCATAGCCCTTTGCTGCGTGTCATCGTCTCTCTGTCTCCCTGACTATCAGAATAAATAACTTCAAAAAGTGATGAACCCACCCAACATGTACTTGCATGGATCTATTATAATACATGTCCCATAATAGACCCATGCACACTTGTTCAGTGATTTTATCTTGAAAAGGCACAAACCACTGAACTACAACTACATTCACTTCGTAGTGTTGTTAATATTGCAGCGCATGTTCTGAAGATGTTTTCTAAATTGACTTATGTTTTGTCTATGTGCATATGTTTTCCATACAGTATCACCATACAGCTCATATTCATGCTTGTCAGGTCTAATCCACAATCTAATACCAGTCGGTACCTCTTGATCCGAGGTATAATCAAAATTGAGAGCAGTAAAAACTTGCCCTAACTGCAGTGTAGTAAGTATTTCAGAGAGAAGACCTCAACACTCAGCAGAGTAGAAATAATGTTTCACGTCTGGGAAGAGAGCAACGAAATGAGAGCGACTGGTCGGCCCCGGCCTCTGCAGCGAAACTAACCGGCTAAAGGTGTCAAGCTAAGAGGTCACGACTCACACACACATGCAATAAGACATGCACACACACAATTCAAAGATGGGACACTGTTGCCATGGGAACAACCTGCCAAATCCTGTGAGTGAGATGTATTTAAATGGAAATCTATCTGCCCCACCACCCTACTCCAACCCCTTTCCCTGCACAAAATCCTGATTCATTTCAGACACCCCAGTTAGTCTCAGTCTCTCCTCAGCCCCCTTTCTCCCTTGTCTCGGTGCGTTTGGCCATGGCTGGTCGCACTGCAAAGACAGCGCAGCCCAGAGGTTTTTAAGAAGATTATCGGACCCGTGGTGAAGCCGGTGGGGGCAGGGTGGGGCGGGAGGAGGTGCAGAAACTAATAAACACAGAGAAAAAAAACCCCAACAAAGACGTTTGGGGAAAATGAGTGAGAATGGGAGGAGGCTCAGCGATGATTTAATTCAAAATGTCATGTTCCTGCTTGAAACGGAGACATACTAATTCTAGCTTTAATATGGATTTACTAAATGATACCATTTGTGGAGGCAGCTGGGAGTGGACGCTGGTGCAGGGAGGGAGAAACTTTGAGGATTTGGCTGAGGAGACACGACACAGCCTAAGTGGCAAATTAAGGTTGAAGTTTTTCCTCCCCATTTCTTCTGTTTAAGCCAGTGTGGCACCGAAACGTTGGACTTGATGCTGAGGAGAAAAGAATAACAGAGAAGATTGGAGAGAAAAACTCAAAGCAAGAGAGGAGAGGAGGAGGATTTTCTCCCCCTATTCATCCTGGCTGAAAAACTTTGCGTGGGTGCGTGTGTGTGTGTGTTTCGTTCATGTGTTTATGTTTATTTCCCCACTTGTTCAATCGCGCCTGGTCAGGGTTTAATTGCCTTATGAATTAATGGTTTATCAGACCATCAGGGTTCAATGTGTGTTAACTATAGACTGTATATAAAAATAGATGTAAATCTGAAGTCTATCTAATGGCCATCAGGGGGCGACTCCACTGGCGGCAAAAAGAAATCTGATTCTATTGAAGTCTATGGGAAAAGACCCTCCTTTTCATTTGATTTATTACCTCAGCAAATATTTTCCTAATGAATTTTTCATCTCATTATCTAGTTTCAAGTCTTCTTCAGGAAAATATGATGTCCATCTTTTTAAATTATAGTCACATTCAGTGGAAAATAGACCACAAATCAGTACAGTACAGGGGAGGTCAGATCCAACCCTCGCTCCTCCTCAGCTTCACCTTCTCCTCTAATTATGGTTTCTTCTGGTTTCAAAAAAGTAAGGTGGCGACATCCAAATTACAAACTTCAAAGATACTTCAAAAACCAAGCTTACAAACCAATGGGTGACGTCACAGCGGTTTGCAAATCTTTTGGTGGAATTGTAGAAATCTGAATAATCACAGATTTCTTAGCTAATAGACATCACTAAAACACAATACACACTGAAAGTGTAAAAAACTTGGGTAAGCATTTCTCCACAGCATCAAATAGCTCTGTGGTTTGATTTGAATGACAGTGGTCTGGCAGAATTGAGCAACCAACTCACAAGTGTCATGAATTTTTAATTCATATATTGCCAAATTGTGATTGTAGCACTGAAGTATGTAACAGCATCTTTGTTCAGCTCAGTGCTACCCACTTCAAACCAGTGAAAGGAGCTCTGATGTGAAATAACCGAAGCTGCTCTGACTTTGGCAGACGATGCCATGTTCGTGTGTTCAGGCTCTAATTACTTAGAGTAAAAAGTTGATCGGAGAAATAGGTATTCAGGGTGTCTGTGTTGGAGAGGGGTAGTCTGAAGAACATATTCTACTTATAGTGCATTCCTAAATACACATGTTTGTGTTTACTTAAATTACTGCAAAGTAACTGGCACAGAGTGTAACTCTGGGTAATAATGTTCCAGCAGAGGAGAAGAGTTTTCTGTGTCCTTGGGCAAGATATAATGAAGCTGCCCTGTATGCTCTGTGTGCTGTACCTGATGGGAGCTTCAAAAACAGGGGAACAGGGAAACAGGGAGGTATGAAGAGACCTAATTCACATGTGGCACAGCATAAAATCAGCCAGACTGCATGTGGAGATGGTCTGGCCAGCATCGTGTTTGGAGCGAAACCTGGTGTAAATTCAGTCTGTTACAGGTTGGGCACATTGTTAAAGGAAAGGTCCATATTTTTTTCAAGTCTCTCTCAATGCAACACTCATGCTCAGAGCGTGGAAGCAATACTGGCCACTGTAATTATACCTCCCCACTATAAGGGCAGCAGAGAGGTCCCTTGTTAAAGCAATTCAAATGCAAGTTATGACGAGCAAAATTAACATTCTGCGCAAATAATAACCCTAAAGTTCACCTGGAGGTAATATAAGGCTTTAGCAACTGGAGTTAAAAATAAATCAAGTGGGTATCTTCCAAAGATAATACCGAAGCCTTGCTTTGCGTTACTTACATTGACATCGCTTTCTCTGCAGCCTGAACATAAGAAACACTCACAGCAACCGATAACCCTTTCAATTCACATGTAGGTCAGGCTCAGTGTTGTTTTAAGATAGACTTGATAACATATTAACCTCTCCTTGATGAAAAACACCTGCCCAACAAGTTGAAAGGTCACTTCACTCGTTCCTCTTCCTGCTATCTCAAGCAAGCCAGGAAAAACATACAGATGACCCCTTCTTTTACAAAGACTATTGTAAAAAAAAAAAAAAAATTTCCCTGAGGTTATCAGCACCAGGTGTAAATGGAAGTGCCCCCCAGTCAGTGGAGACCCACAGTTCAACCAGCCCTGCACCTACTCCAGATGATTTGAAGCACCAGTGTCCCAGAAACAATCAAAAGTCAAAACTCCTCTGCCACATGAGTGTCTCACTGGTGTGTTGTTGTTCTGCAGGGTGTATTCCCTACATATGTTGAGGAAGTTATTGCATGCCTTTTAACATCCTCAGCAGTAGTGGTCTTAGCCTTGAGTAGACACTGATAACTTGGCCCATTAGCGTTAGCCTGGGCCAGGTTCCTCGGGGAGTGCACAGCATGGAGGATGATTCTTCTTGTTGTAGCAGCTCGGCCGCCCACAGCCTCGCTCTTTAGTGTTTACCTATATATTTTACTCTGACACAGGGAACAAATTAATCAGCAAGCGCTCTCCATAGCACAGTGCAAATGTGCTCTTTGTGACTAATGATAGTTTGGGGTTAATTTGTACACCTCCAAATGTGCCTCGTGCAAAACGACAATGTGTGTATCTGTGCACACACACTTGTTTCTGTGTGTATACACTGTATGTGTGAACTCCCCTGAGCTAAGACAGTGCTTTTCCTATGGAGGTATTAATGAATCACTTAGCTACCAGTTACAGCTGCTTTACCCATATAAATAGCCTGTTTCTTGCCTGTTTTACATTTTAATATGCATCATTAAGCCTTCTTTTACCTCCCACACTCATATGAAAGCACATAAGCCCATATCCCCCTGAATTAGGTTGCAGAAATTGAGGATCAAGCATGTTTTGAGCCCCATGACTCAGCAGATTAAATGACTTTGTGGAAATGTCGTTCAACTGTATACAGATTTCACAGAAGGACAGATAACAAGAGGTAAAAGAAAGGGAAAGAGAATATGTATAATTACAGACAACAATATTTATACAAACTTTAAGAACATTAAAGGAATAGTTCAAAAGTACCTGGACTAATCATTTCATGTATTAGCCGGTGGTTTCCTGGCAGCTTTACCACTGTAAAGTCAACTGTGGTTTGCACTTTTGTTATTGTGTGGTTTAAACAAACAATATGTTAATTTGTGAGCATTAGATACACGAGTAGGAGGTTAGGGTCTATCCCAATACCCACACTTGCAGTTCTTGAGCAATTAAGAGCACATTCATGTGCCTCCAGTGAGCACATAAGGGTCTTGAGCATGCAAACAAACACTGCACTTGACCCACACTGGATGCACACCTCTCCTAATACCGCTCCGGAGTCACATTCACAGCTAAGTGTAGCCAACAAATCAGCACCATAGTGGCTCACACAGTCCAGCCAACGCTTTAGCACTGACACATCAACAATTGCAGCAGGTCTGCTGACTTGAATTAACCAAAATTTGTCCTTGTTGAGACTGATAATGATCGCAAATTTCATATTGTCGCTTTCAAGCTTTTGTTGGAAATACATCACTCAAGTAGAAACTGAAGGGCTGAGCTGTTTCCTCTTGTTTCCCCTCTTTATGCTAAGATAGGCTAACTGGCTTTTGGCTCCTGCTAAATATTTAGCTCTTCTCATTTTACTTCCTGCAAGTAACAAATACATGTATTTCCAAAAATGCTATTTACAGTTTGTAGTAAGTATGTGTGTGTATTTTAATGTGGGGGATTAGAACTAGAATTAGATCACTTCCTGAACTTAGTGGACGACAGGCAATAGATTGATGATGGCAGATACTGGCACCCAGTGTGACACACTGCTGAGCTCATTATGTAGGCAAACCCACCTTTAATAAGCATAAATCTGCATAAGGGATGAATAAAGTTAACAAACTCGTATGACCTCATCATACATCACCTTTCCAGGAGCTGAAAGACGTTATGTGCGTCTGCATAAAATGGTCATCATTATGTCATTTGATCTTGAAGGGTATGGTGAGCCGGTGTTAAAAGTCTGTAGGCGTTTTACTGCCGGACAGTGACGTAGTGCCACTGTACCAAACAGTCCTGCTGAGTGCATCTGTGCAGGGTTTATACGGATCGAGGGGACTGGCAGCGAAAGAGAGACAAGTAAACATCTAAGCCACTTATTTTCACAGACAAGGGAACGGCACTGAAGAAATGATACTTTATAAATTATTTGATATTTTCCCCTTGAACAGTTTCTGCTCCGATTGCTGAAACTAACCAGAAGAAAATAAAGTGGTCTTGTGGTTGTCTCAGAGACATTTCCCATAGCTTTGTTGTCTTTCCAGACATTTTCCCCCCAAAATGATTTCCCCCATTATAATGCACCCCTGGGTTCAGCTGTGGATTCAGTGCGTAAGATGTTTTCATGTGTCCCATGCCAAACGCTCGATCTCCGCCGAGCATGTTAACGACCACCCCAGATGGGCTGCATCACTTCCTCTGAGAGCAGCCTGCGACTGCTCAAAGTCAGAGAGAGAAAGATGGGGAGACAGACACAAAGAGGGAGAGAGAGAGAGAGAGAGGGCAGCCTTTGCCAGGGGTAGGAAGAGAGAAGGGGAACAGAAGACAACTGGATAGGTTTCTACTTTTTATCACAACCAAACACAAACCAAACATCACAACCAGTATATCAGAAGCCAAAGTAGTTTAAAAAAAGAAAATAGAGGCACATAGTGAAATTATTACCTGTACTGTCCTGAACTGTTGGGAAAGTTTGGCTACATGGTGACTAAAACTATTCAGGGGGAAATGATCTAAGCCATTGATGTCATCAATAAATATCTAGATTTAAAGTGCCCACCCTGACCATGCAGTGTTGTAACATCCGACTGTTTGGCCCCACCTTCAGAAGGACCAGATAGCAGGATCGGTGCCACATCAGCTCCTCCTCCAGAGCTGGGCTCTTTTGGGACAGGTACCCTTCTATATCTATTCTTGTTCTTGATTGATTCTCTCTTGGATCCGAAGCAACAACAGCAGCAGCAACCTCCAAGGATGTAAAATGAAGCCAAAACACAAGTGCCAAAAACTGCAACTTGAGGCTGGATACCCAAAGCAAGTTAACCCTTATTGACTCTTATGTTAAAATGCCAAAATTTACAGCAGAAACATGTTTACAGCCTGCTACAAATAATTGTTTTTGGTCTCTATTGTTTTTCTTTTTTACACAACTGTATATTAAGTTAAAATGTCATTATGGCTTAAAATGATATATAATTGATTTATAATTGACAGGTGGTTGCTGTCTCAGTTGTGCTTGGTTTTCAACTCAGCTAATTTAAGTCACTGATCATTTGTGGTGTTGCAATATAATAAATTGTGCTTGTTTTGCTGTTAACTGACTTACAGAGTATGAGGAAGTCTGTGCTCCTGGTTTTTTTGAGGCTAGTGAAATTCTAGCATCTTATTCATAGTTTTGCACTAACTGGTGTCTGTGCTCACCATACGAGCCAACAAATGAATTAGCCTTGCGTTAGCCTTCAAGCAAGACACTCAGGTGCCCTGCTGTGCTAACAATACCAGGAGTTAGGCGGCGTCAGACGCTGCCAAGATGGCCGCAGCGGAGCAACCCACTTTGAGCTTCAAACCCACTCTTCAGAAAACTATAGGTGAGGCTACATCCATCTTTAAAGACATCTATGATCTAAATACAGGGATGTGTAGGTGCAGGATTTGCTTGGGTGGTACAACAGTTGTTTTCTGGTCTGAATGATGTAGCTACTGTGGTACTTCATAAGGAAATGCAGTTAAAAGCTGACTTACAACATGTAGAACTTCCAAAACTACAAAATGAAGGCCTAAGTTGTAATAAAGTAGAATTATCATTTAACTACCATTCCGGCAGTACATTTATAGAACATGAAGAAATTTGCTGGGAAAGTGTCCAAACACAAGTGCTGACACAACTTATTCATACACACACACACACAGATAAACACACACTTGCCAACCAACCTCCCTCCCCAAACCCCCAGACAATAAAAGTTAACAGTGCAGCACACATACTCTCTCTGAACTATCATCACCTTCACCTCCATCTCCAGGCACCTCCACAGCTCCCAGCTTTCAGGCCCAGAGGGAGACACCCGACATTGCCCCATGCTTACTCAGGAAACTCCCAGGCCTGAGTTCTTGCCTGCAGGCCTCCAACCTTTTCTTCTCATCTGCAAGCCAGGATGCAGTTGAATGAAGTTTAAGGTGGAAGAGGGCCAGCCTCCACCTCCCTGCTCCTCTCTCTCTTATCCAAGGAACTTTCTGGATTGCTACAAACAACTCCCTCTTCCTCATCCTCCCTCTCTCTCCCTCAATCCATCTCGTATTTTACCCCTTACATACGGGAAATCTCTCATTCAGGACCCTCATCTCTGCAGGACCTGCTCTCTCCTGTTAGCATTGTGGTGTTTGTGGTCCATTTTGTCTAAACCAATATGTGCAAAATGAAGAATAGATTGGATCACTTGTACATTTGGATGTGTATATTGTATATTTGTGTCGGTTTTTTTTTTTTTTTTGGACAGCTCTCCAGAAGGTCAGAGGGAGACGTGGTTTCATGTTTAGTTTGGATCCACTCTGACAGTGATTTGCTGGGCTTCTGCTACATCTCACATTGTTGTCGTGTAATGGGATGTGAGCCACAAGGTCAGTTTGTTAGTGCAGGTGTGTGTATTTCTGTTTTACATTGTGCACAGTTCTTTTTTTCATGTGTATGTGTGTATTTTTGTGCATTTTTGTTTTATTTTCTCACATTGTCTCCTTATCCGTGTGTATTTGTGTGTTTGCGTGCCAGTGTTTGTGTGTGGTTGGCTGAGGTCGATGAGAAACCCAGTGTTTGGCAGGGGAGCCGTTGTGGCCACTGGTCTGTTTATATAAGTTTCTGGGGTTCTGTGTAAAGCATACCATTCTCCTCAGGCCTTACAAACAGCAGCCACACACACACACACACACAGAAACACACACTCATCTGTAGCTTTCATTTTCACGTCATTCACCACTGTAAGACTCTGCGTTAAAAGCCGGTCAGATCAGGGTGAAGGAATTAGAATTAATCAATCTTGTAAAACTGCTTATGCTCCACACAGCTGCAGGCCTTAGTCAGCGAATGAGTCACTGCGTTGTTTGTTTGATTCCACATGAGCTTTACTGAAAGCAGGAAAACAATTTAACATCTGCTGCATAATAAATTACAGTATCGTACCTAACTAATTAAGTAATGGCCCAGTTTGACTACGGAGTCAGCGTAACTGAGAAGACCCACTCTGACTTAAAGACAAAAAAATACAATAAAAATAATCCAAAAAACTTGCAATGATCCAAATGCCCTCTTCTGTGTTTTAAAGGCATTTGTATCAATCTAATAAATAACATATTTAGATGAAATTGGTTTGTCATGCTTTGCCATGGAAATGACATTTAACTTTACTGTATGAGTTACAGTCACTGTTTTATTGTGGAGAAAAGTCAGCCTTTTTTTTTTTGTTTTGGATTGAATCTGATTCAATAATGTATCAATTAAAAAACATTATTACTCTGTACCCACCACACATATATTGTGATGTAACCTCAGCAAGGAGCATTATGATTAAAGAACAAGAGAAATCTGATTTACTTAAGCAACATCCTTTAGAAAAAAATTACTATCATTTATAATATAAAGAAATTAGAGAATATAATATATATGTTTTCTTATTTCTTTATTTAAGTATGTTATGGTTGCTTTTGGTCATGAAATAGATGCCGACATCACATTTTCTGTCTGAAGATTCTTCGCGATCCAGGTCACAGTTAGAAGAAACGTTGAATCAAAGGCAACAGGACTTGGCCTCAGGTGACTCCAAAAACTGTGGTTACAGCGGTCAGGAGCACGAAAGAACCAGTGACTTCAGCGGCCTTGATATTGCCCCCCCAGAGGTTAAACTCCTGGGTCTTGTCCAACCCCCGCAGTCAGAGCTGAAAAGCTGAAAGACCCATGGATGAGAGGTGAATCCTCTTCAAGTAATTACAACAAAGTCCAGTTCCCAGTGATTCAACATTTTTAAAAGAACATTTTATAAGAAAGGCAATATATTTGTGTGGCTATAATTTCTCCCATTTCCTATCATCGCATTCCACCTTACAC
The DNA here is from genome assembly GCA_038496675.1 of Rachycentron canadum. Classification (NCBI taxonomy): domain Eukaryota; kingdom Metazoa; phylum Chordata; class Actinopteri; order Carangiformes; family Rachycentridae; genus Rachycentron; species Rachycentron canadum. Next base: position 21,719,018 of record CM076657.1, read on the forward strand.
TTCACATTATACTCTGTACCCGTCACGAATAAATAAATCTTGAATCATGAATGTGTGGACTCTGTGTGCTAGCTTTAGAACGACCAACCCTAAAAACCTGTTTGTGGAACTGATTCTTTTTCACTGACACCAGCCTCAAATTTCCCATTAGTGCCAGTATAAGTATTAGTTGACAGCAAAAACACTTCACATTATAATACATATAATACATCATTGAGCATTGAATTGTCCTAACAAGCAGCTTAACTGCAGCAAATGTTGCCTTTAGGTAACTGATAAAAAAATCACACTTACTTTCAAACCTTCAGTTATGTTTCTTCACAGATTTTAACAGTTTATTTTGCTTTGAATCAGGACAACATATAAGAATTAAATGAATTATAAATAGCTGTATTTACATTTTGAATAAAAACAACAAAATCCTTTACTCTTTCAATTCTATTAGTATAACATGATTAATAATTATAAAGAATTATATTAGTATAGGAATACTATTGTAACACAGTGTCAAAGAAACCTGAAAAACATGCAAAGAAGGCTGATGAAATTTTTCCCAGTGTTTTTCAGTGTCTCTGAAGTCGACCCAGATGTTCATCATTTTTCCAGCTGCTGAACAGTGAGAAGATAGAAATGTTAGTGTGTATGTTAAACTACAACAACAGGGGAACAAAAAGAGGAGTCTCTGCAGAGGAAATTATGCCCCTGCTTACAGAACGGTCTGTGTGTAACTGTAATAATACATCGCTTTCACGTGTCTCTATTATCTGAGCTCTTGCTCCTGACTCAGGTTCCTTCCTGGGGATTGGCCTCCTCTCTGTCTGGCATGAACACACATCTTGTACTGCATCTGGACATTGTCTAGTTAAGCTGAATTACATTTTCATTTGACAGTCAAATCTGCCTCCAACATAGTCAAATTGGATTTTTCCTTCCGTCGCCAAAACACAGATTGCTGCTCATGTCTTTTTCTCTCCTAATATTTACATGCTGTAACAGAGCCAGTAAACACCTTGTCTTGATTATTGTGTCATCCCAACACTCTATTACTGACCAAGATGTTTGACTTACTAAGCTGCCTGTCACCTGGTGGGATTCACATCACAAAGCTTATTTCCATTCACATGACACCAAGCGCGTTGTTGATGAGGTTATGGGTGCATCTTGAGTGTATTTACATCTGGAGTCCAAAACCAAAATAAACTGTTTCTCTGTACTTGGCAGTGAGTGTCTCGTCCCAGGCTGAGAGTGCTAAAAGGAACATGTTGTACATCTTTCTGGCAGCTTAACGCCACTGTTGTGCAAGTTCACACTTCACAAGAGCTGGCTCAAAGTTCAGCTCACACAAATTCAAATGAACTAGTTCACATTTAATTTTCTTTTTCTTTTTCTCACATTCACATATTCACATTCCATTTATTTAATTTTTTAAATTAATTTTTTTAGTCTAACCTTTTCCCACCCATCGCCCCCTCCCCCCCATCATTGCTACATTACTGTAAACTAGATGTAGAGTCACAGACAGAGATTAGTTTTATAAGACAAGAAAAGCCAATTAAACTTAACCCTCTAAATGCCAAAATTGCAAAATTGCACAAAACAACAATACTTAATAAAACAGACTGTGGTTCCAGTTAAAGTAATAAAATCTCATTTGTACTCTTTACCACTAGTTAGCAGATATGCAAGACTTTAATTCTAGCCCAAAATTGCATCATGTTCCTATTCAAAGTGCTCGAGGACATAGCAGAGAAAAGATGCTCTGAACATGCTCGCATGCATTGACACGGAAGTAAATCTGTCCATTGTGTTTGATTAAATTGAAGCAAAAATAAACCAAATGGTGAAAAGAAAGAAACTTGTGATGAAGTTATGGATCTATCTTTAGGAGATGTAATAATAATAATAATAATAGTAATAATAATAACAGTGATAGTGATGGGGCGTCCTTGTATGGTGGCGGTCCTTTTTTTTTTTCTTTTTCTCTTTTACAGTCGACCTTTATCTCCAACCACTTTCAAGCTACAGCCTTTTGAAATCTTGATGTAAAAAAAAAAATTATTTTTTATTTTTTTTTAAACCTGGCACAAATCAGGACCATTCAAAAGAGATCGATCTGTGTAAATTCATTTATTCTTCAGAAAGTGAAATAAAAGAGGTGCAGTAAAGACATGTGGCTGCGGATGCGATGGAAATCAAATTATGCAGCAGCTCAAATACATGAATGAATTGCCATCACCAGCCATGTCGAGCGCCTCGGGGTTCATGTTCTTCAGCTGCAGCCAGATAGATTCTGTTCAATACAAGTTCAAGCACTTCACACACAACACAAAGGCAGTGGTAGTCTTAAGCACTGACTATTGCATATTTCACTTCTACAATGCTGGACATTCATTGCACCAACATGAATTAAGTTAATGTCTTTATCTTCTTGACTTTCACTCCGTGCAGGATTTAAATCCAGTCGGATCCTTCAAATTAAGACCCTCCACTGTTTCAGCCTTAGTGTTTTTTTGGTTGGTGCATGTAAAAATACCTCAAAGAAGAGCAAAGAACACTAATGAAAAGGACCATGTAATTCACACTGGAGGGTAAAAAAGTTGAGTCTTCTTCAGTTTAGTGCTGATGTATTGTGCCACGGCAATTTTAATCCAGACAGCAGAGTCCATAACTCAAGTCACCAGTAACACAAACCGCCGTAAGCACTCGCTGCGGCCTTAATGGACATGGAACAAATGAACTGATAATGCGGTTTCATAAATATTTGAAGACCAACAACGGCAGGAGCGTTATATCATCATCAACAAAGCCGAGCAGAGTTTGGACTAAAATTAATTAATCTGATGAGACTGAAACAGAAAATGCCAACTCCACTGTACGTCAGTGTCCATTTTGACGCTTGCATTTGATTTTGTCTTAGTCTTTTGACAAAACATATTGTGGGTTTGTTTTGGTCACATTGTAGTCAGTGTGATATTCTTCCCTGTGTGGTCTTCCTTATTGCCAGTTGGAGGAAAGACTTTATATTGAAAGGAAATACAACATTCAAGGACCATGTCAATGGCCATTATCCAAGGTAAACTTGGATGGTGACAGACAGCTGGCAGCAACACAGTGAGCCACAGTAGTTATGTACTTTTTGTGTTATGTTTTCGAAAGTGTTACTCAATCCAAAGGAGGTGAGAGTTCAGTGACCATGACTAGATATGAGGTTTAGACTATTTTGTCCAGTAAGAATTGAGGAGATATCAAGCACATCACCATGTAATGATAATTCCTCTGTCAATCGAGCTTCAATAAACATCTTCAGACCCAAATTCACTAACAGCTGTGCCATTGCATCACTAAGTGTGGCTCCAGTGCGTCGCCCAGCAACCTAACACTTCTTTTCACAAAAAACTGGCGACTTTAAGGTCTGTGGTTTTAACTGCTGAACCGTTTCAAGGTGTAATCCTTCATTAATGAGACGAACCTATTGGAATCTCGTGTCTGAAAATGGTCTTGAGGCACAACATTTTAAAGCTACAAAGGTTTTTATAAACTTAAGAGTATCATAAATGTGAATGATTTTATCCACTGATTTGATTCAGCATGTGTGATGTTGATCCGCAGTAAGAGCACAGTGACTGAGCCTGACCACATCTGGATGAAAGCAGAAGTCACTGCTGTAACTGAGCTGGCATCCACCCAGCCTCGCTTTGTAAAACGGAAATAAGCCGAACTTATTAAAACGAGTCAGTTCGCTTCGTGAACCCCCCCCATGTGTCCAGTCATGTAACGACTCCCCAGCCTCAGACGCGGCTCCGCTTCCTGTTTTCAGAAAGTCACCTTCCCTGCCTGCGCTGCTGACACACCTGTTTGTAATTGGTTCTGATTAGCGGAGTAATGTTTTGCACCTGTGCCACTCGGCGACACTCAGTCATCCGGCCAATCAGGAACCGAAGTTGTAAAAGTCGGCCTATGAGGGACGGGGGCTTGTAAAAGTCGATTAGACATGAAAGAGGAGCTGGGATTGACGCCGGCCCTTCAGGGGAGGATTTTCGCCGAATGGCAGAAACAGCTTGGATTTATTCCAGAGGTGGAAAGAGATACGCGAGATGGGACAGATAAGTGTTTGGTCAGATGGATGTTGCTGAAAACATGATACTCGGCTGATATAAAATTTCATATCGGAAAGTTCATGTTTATTTCTCTCTTTGTCTGCGAGAAACTTTCAGATACAGATTCTGTCTGCGTTATATTTTCCATCTTTCGTGTGCGTGTGTGTGTGTGTGTGTGTGTGTGTGTGTGCAGTTCACAGGGGATTCAAGGGTTTGAAAGACTGACAGGCTCAGTTTGATTCATTCATCTTTTTCTGTGATCAGTATAGTATGACACACAGTACAGACACTTTATCATCATACTTTAATAGACCTTCATCCACACAGATAAAAAAAGGGAATGTCTGCCCACACATACGCGCACACACACACACACACACACACATACACTGACTCACACACACACTCCCACCACTGTCAGATACAGGCGAAATGATCTGACTTTGCCTCCTCGTCTTCTTTCCTCCCTTCCTTTCTCATTCCTCCCTCACTCTCTAGCTTCCCCCTTAGGACAAGTTCAGGGTGAGGGCAGCTCAGAGGGGGAGAGAATGGAGGGAAGGAGGAAGTGAAGGTATGGAAGGAGGTGCAGCAACAGCAGCAACAACAGCAGCAGCAGCTGTCCACTAATGAGGTGCCTGGCTCCAACTATAAACCACTACCGACAGATACAGCCAGAGGAACGGCCGTGCTGTGTGTGGGATAATGTGCGTTTGTCAGTGTGTTTGCATCAGTGTGTGTGTCTATTTGGATTTGTGCATGTGAATGTGTGAATGCATCAGTGAACAACAAGGAAGAGGAGGGGAAATGGAAAATTGTGCAGCAACAGTTTGGTCGAATAGTAAGATGACAACATCTCTGTTCCTTCACATCAGGGTATTTGTCCAGCTTAGACCCTCTGATCTGGTCCAATATGGGTTTTTTCTTCTTCAGAAGACTAGATACCATTAGGAGCACATTGAGTCAATTAATACTATTTTTATTTTTATTTAATATCACCAAATATCTTATTACGCAGATGACACACCGATGTGTCTATGTGCCATATGAGCATTTGTCTGAAAGAGAATTTAGTCACTTCTAAAAGCCTTAGGCCAATTTATGAATGGATGGATCTTCCTCAGCATGTTGAACAATGAAATATATCGAACAGATCTTGAGAGAAAAATGATGGTTATTGAAAGCAGTGCTTAAAGTTTTTAACCTTGTTGACATGTTGTTCTGATATGTCAGCTAGTGGAAGAGTTTAAGTCTGGGACTGACTGAAGCTCAAACATCTGGCTAAATCTCTGACCATCTGTATTAGCACAGCTGCTAACACTGTGTCAGCCACTGCCAGTTATATGCTAACAAGCTGACATCCAACATAAAAAGGTAACTACTTTGTGATATGTCTTCTAGAGATTTTGGTGACTTCTTGGCTGAGTCTGGCTGATGTTTCCTCCTCTTCCTCCTCCTCTTTCCTCCTTACTTACTTTTGACCTGCCAACCTGGCATCAGCAGTGGTGGTGGGCTGGTCATTAGGCCTGATCCAGATTTCTTATTGAGGAGCGTGAAAGTACTTTGAGCCCAAGTTTTCCAATTTTTTTTGGTCACTTTTTGTGTGAAAACGTCAAACAAAATATTTATCGTAGCAGATTATTTTTAAATAGTTTAAAACCTACTGTTTTTTTATTCCAAATAAAAAAAAAACATTAGAAAAACACGTTGAACCAATAGAAAAACATGAGGCAACACTAGACATGACATAAAATAAAACAAAGCAAGATAAAGTATAAAGCAACAAACGCAATGAGCGATTGATTTGAAAGTTTGCTCTGATCATGAGTCTGTGAGGGTATTTATAAAAGCCAACATCTCCAGAGACCGAAAGATAACAATTTTTCAGTGTTAACTGATAATTTAAATTTTCATGTGAATGTGTTCCTTGGTTCTGTTTATTTGCATAATCTATGCGAGTATAACCACACACACTCACACACAAAGAAAATCTTAAAATTTCCTGGACTGTTGGATCAGAACAACGTCGGCTGAGGAGGGGCACTGAAATCATTATCAGCCTAACAGTGAACAGATGCAGAGACAGAAGATGGAGGGCAGCGAGCGGAGGCACCGCTCTTATTTCACTTCTTATCATATTCTGGCAAAATTGTAGGCTAATAGAAGACGGCTTGGAACAAAACATTTAGACCACTTGAGTGTGTTTGATGTGACTTGCCAGATGCCTGAGCAGCCTCCAAAGTGAACCCATAATTTCAAAGATATGATAAGATTTGTTCTTCTTGTGTGTTCAAGAGTTAAATAGATTCATTTTCCCAGGCCTGCTCCTGATCAGAGGACCAGGAGAGAAAGAGGTCTCATTGGAGACATTAATACTAAAAGGCAAAATTTAATTATTAAAATTTCTCTAAAACAAGAAGAAAAGGTCAGATTTTTCTGACTGTGTGGCTATGAAGCAATCTTTATTTTGCTCCAAAGGGTGGAAAAGAAATAAATAATAAAAAGATCATCTGCTCCTGTGTCAATAAAGAGAAACACAGGAGCTGATTCTGCATATTTCTTCCTCAAAAAGCGAAGGAAAAGACCCAGAGGGGATGGAAGCCGGAGCGAGACAGACGGAGAAAAGAGAGTCACGGAGCAGCAGTGGAGGGGTGTATCTCACGGCATTAGGTGCATTTGAAATTTACAGCGTGTGGTCTCTCGCTCTAAACGCAGATATTAAAATCATTACCGCTGCGTGTTAGCATAAGCTTTCCTCTGCTGGAGCCAAAGGGCTGTGTTTTATGGCTCTTTTATTTAGTAATCCACAGTGGTTTCTTTGAGGCACAGTTTCCTCTCTCAGCCTCCCCGTTCTGACTGTGCTCCTCTTATCAAAGAAGGCCATTGTGTGCTTATTACTGAGCCTATAATCCAGTTATCAATCCTGGCACCGGGGAAAAAGTACATACAGTTAGTTCTGAAGGTCGGCTCACAGGCGAATTGATTTAGAGACAATAGTGTACAGACAGAGACAAAAGACAAAGATAAAGATAAAGGTTGAGAAAAATATTTCCAGGCAAAAATGGGAGGAAGCAAAGTCACAGGCAAATACTGTATGTACAGTGGAAAAACACACGCATATGTGTAGCCACACACCCAGACACCTTGTCCTCGGTTTAACAGCCTTGTAAAGATTATGAATAAAATGTGATGAATTTAAAAGCTCTTCTTGGTGTGAATGTGTGTGCGTGCGAGATGGCGGTCATCCGATATAAGCAGCAGCGCGCAGCCTCTTGGGGAGGGAAGCAGCTCAGTGTATCTGGCATTCCACTGCAGGGTAAACACTGAGTCAACGCCATGTTTTATGTCAGGCCAGAGAAATTCATTACGTCTTATCACACGTTCAGGTTTCGGGGTCAGGATTGGAGCATAAACCCAGACATGTACTCAAAGTTTATTATTGTGCACTTACATATTATTACACTCCTACGTTTTCATAGCTCGCGTATGGGGCAAAGGCCTGGGCTGAAACTCAGTGTATATTAAATGGGCTGCTATGCAGGAGTTTGCATGGAAAACACATTGCTGATGCTCTCTGTGCATAAACAGAAGTAAAGAGGCATCACAGAGAGAGCGGTAGAAAAGGAGTGCCAAGGTCTTTTTCAAACATATTGTCATCTTCCATTGGTGGTATGAAACCATTCAAATCAGCTCTTTTTCTTTTTTCTTTCTTTTCGTCTCTGTCTCAGAAAAATCTGGCTCCGACCCAGTACAGTGTGGATGAAGTGAATTGTTTCATTGTGTTTGAGCGGGACTACTTACTGCCAAAGAAATATAAAAAATGTAGACAGGGTGTTCTGCGGATTATCCAGAGTAACAGAAACTAGACTTCTGCACAGGTGTGAAACTGAGACCTGGACCCAGCCTGTCGTACTCAACAAGGCTTGTAATTGCCCTCCAGATTCCCCTATTGTACATAATTTTCTGATGTAGTCTGTCAGGGCCTATCAAAACTTCATAACACAATTAATCATTTTGTTTGGATGTGTTACCACAGTGGTTAATGTTTGGAAAAGTTTAGGCCGACATGATTCTAACAGTATCCAGGTCTCTGATCATCTGTGAGCTGTCGTGTCCTGATTCTTCACCATCATAGCCACAATGGTCTGTACCAGAGGAGGTTCAGAAACATGGATGACATGTTTACAGACCAGAGTGGTTTCTGTTGTAGTGCTCGTGGAGCCTGCCAAAAAATCAGATCACAGGTAGGATACTTCACTTGATGTTCTGACCACAAAATAGACTGAGGAAAACCAGAAAAATCATTTGTGCAGGTTATTTGAACAATGGCTGTGGATCAGGAGGTAGAGCAGGTCGTCCACTGTTGAGGTTTCTTTGGGCAAGTTATTCAAGATACTGAACCCTAAATTGCCTCTGATGGCTGTTCCAAGAGTTTGTCAGTGTTGGTATCTATGAGTGGTAGTAGAAAACACACTGTATGAATGTGTGTGTGTGTGAATGGGTGAATGTGGCTTCCATTGTAAAGCGCTTTGAGATGTCGATTATAATATTTATAAGTGCAGTCCATTTCCACCCAGCAGGTTCTCAGACTTTATGGAGGTCCTTGTATCTTCTGATGGTTAAATGGTTGAAAGAGACAATGACTGTGAGTAGGACGCAGCAGCCTCCGGATGTTTTGTTGACCCATCGGACCACATCAACCTCCTACCTCTGTTGACATGTCGGCTTTTTAATAACATCACAGTTTACTCCTTTGCTTCTGACCGACTTGACTCGTTTGGGTAATGAGAGAAAGAAACCCAGCCACAACGGGCTGACCCTGGTCTGTCTTAATTTGCCTCGTCCATATCGAGTTTATCAACCTTCAACACTTTACAATCAGGTATGTAGACAACTGGCACTGTTACCAGAAAGAGAGAAATTTGTTAATATGACCAAACCCGTTCCAGACAGGACCCCAAAGCACCTCTCAGCAAAACAGCCTGAGCTTGGGCTGAACCCTGGTCCTTAGCCGGGACCCATCAGCTCTCAATTGGTTTGCAAAACCCAAGAACAGATGCTGATTCTGGAAAGAGACATTACTGTGACTTTTTTAAATATAATTTGTCAAGTCTTTAAACACCACAAATGAAGACAGCATGTTTCAGAAATGGAATGCCTCACAAGCTGTAAATAAAACCAAAAGTACCCTGATGGGTTGATTTCTCTTTATAATGTGGGTACAGTGACGCTGGAGGGAGAAAAGAAGAAGAAAGAGTGAGAATGTGAGATGTTGACAGTTTACAGAAAGCTGATTTCCCAGGGCATTCCAGACATACCTGTCTGCTACCATCCACTCTGTTTCTCTTCATTGCTCCCTGCGAATGGTATGCTTTCGATGAGGAATTCACCCTCCTCCCCTCAGCCTTAGCCTTTCTTGTATTGACCTCCATGATCAAAGGATGCTCCCAAGCTCTTTGACCAGTCGGTTTAGCACAACCTTGTCTATCCTGAGTTGAAATGCTTTTGAGATTTTATGCGGCAAAGTAATGGATTCAGGCCTTGGAGTCTGAAGGCCATAGAGGAGATATACTACGTTATTTGTTTTGACTGGTTGTTGCATGAGCTAATTACCCCTCAAACCACACCTAAGACCTTCCCACCCTCACACAAACAGGCACTTTATTGATTTCAACTCCTTACCTTATGTTTTGCTGCTTGCACGTGTCTTAACTTCCCCTGCACACACACTTACACACACACACACGTGCCGATAACTTTCTTGGCCTAGAAATCAGTTTGCTCCTTGGTGGATAGAGGCTCCCTTGTGCACCGGATGGCTTTTCATCTGACTGCAGCAGATACCCTTGGCCCAGTTCAACTGCAGCAGCTCATCTCGTGCCTGCCAATATGGCCGCCATGTAGGCCGTTTCACGTGCTGTTGAACATTACTGAGTCATTTGTTCAGATGCAGGGGAAAAAAAAGTGTTTCAGACTGTTAGATCAGACTGTGGTGGGACTGAATGAAAAGGTTTCAAAACAGCTAGTGAATTTGTCGATGTGTTCGTTTGCAGCTAATTAGTCGTTATGCGTTTTACTCTGCAGTGCATCAGTTACTGGAAGAGCTGAGTGTTCGGGGGAGTAGGACTGGCAGAGGTCTGGAGCTGCAGAGGAGGAAAGAAAAAGAGGAGGGGATTATTTGTGTGCGTGGCCGTGAGTGTGTGTGTGTGCGGGCCCCTTGTTGTGTGTAACAGTGCGATGCATTCTGCGGTTTGCAACTCCGGTGACTGATGTCCCGTCCTTCCTGTCTGCCGCTGTGGATTGATGTGCCCGACTGCAACGCAACCAAGGCCAACTCTGCTCACCCCAGCCCCTCCCTCCTGACCCTCCCTTACCCTGGCTCAGCACTCATTAACCCGCACCACCCCGACCTTCCCTGGCCTCGCTTCGCCCTCACCAGCCTGGTTTGGCTCTCCTCGGACGAATCCGACCCGCTTCTGCCTGACCTGGCCTCAGCACGTCTCAACCCAGCTGCCCTTCCTGGGGGGCGGCTGATCCTTGGGGGCCAGCAGATATATGAGCCCCAACTTCTTTTTCATGAAGCTGACTGTCGTTATGAAAAAGCCCTTTCTTTTACCTTGTTTTCTTTCTCGTGCCTTCCTCTCTCCTCCTCCTCCCCCTCCTACACCTCGTCTGTCTTCCTAATACTTCTACTTTCAAGGACAGAGCAGTCGTTTGGTGCTTTACGGTGGAGAGGAGCCGGTCTGAAATGAAGGTTTGTTCTATTTTGTGTGTATGTTTGTGTGAGAAAGTGCCCTGGGTGGTGGGGGAAGGTGGGGGTTTTCACTGAGCCTGAGCAGATAGACGACGAGCGAGGGATGGCCGTTGTGAGGTGATGACCTCAGTAGTGTGGAGATTTAGTGAAGTGTATGAGGGCGAAGCACTCTTTTGATGGATCGGTGTGTATTTCAAGTCATTAGACAGCAGCCGTTTCACCAGTGCGGAGGAAAACAGACTGCGTATTGTGTTGAGAGGAGAGTCCTCGATTTATACTTATACCCGCTTCTTAAGGTCGACAAGCTCCCGTCCTGCACTTTCAGTAACTTTGTCTTCTGTGTTTCTCTCTCAGCTCAAACATTTGATCCACAGTTGCACATTTTGGTCAATTTATTCACTGATCTGATTGATGGTAATGATGGTTTGATGAAACAAATACACACACTTGTGCATACGATCACCTCATCCTAAATTCTCCACACGTGAGGCAGACAATCCCCACTGACATTTGTGACATGGCGTGGCCATATAGCATTTTTATATTTCTTCTGTCCCAAACAAAGCCCATAACTCAGGCACCCTTTCCACTCCAGATCATAAAGCCAGGGTGGAGGGAATGAAAGGCGAGCGGCTGTTTTACTGCGAGGGAGTGAGATGTAAATCCTCCTGGTCGTCAAAGCAGTGGCTGCTGGGATGAGGAAGGCCTCCACGACTCTGTGGTGCAACTCCAAACAAAGGACTTCTCCAGGAGCCCCTCCACCCCCCTTCTTCCACACAGGTACGCCTTTATTAAAAGGCAGATCACAATGACACATGGTGCACGAGTATGCATCATGTTGAATGTACACAAGCCAGTGGAGACTGAGCGAGAACGTTATATCATCTGAAATTTTACTTCAAGTGCAGCTTCTCTTCCTCGTCACGCCTCAATCTCTGCACTTCCTCTGCTAACTAGCCGTGTTGGGGTGACCGTTGAAGTGCTGAGAGTGTGCAGCGCTGACGAGTGGAGCGACTGTATTTATGGCTCTTTCATAGGTCCTGCATGAATTATACATGAGGTCTCATTGTGGTGCACAGAGGAGCGCTGGATGTAAATCGATAGGTGTTCACTTGGACTGACACAAATGATATCTCCCCTAAGCAGCTTCCTCATCTCTCCCTCTCTCTCTCTCTCTCTCTCTCCCTGTGCCTCGCTGTCATTTTACACCTCATCCCTGGATAATAATGTTTACCAATGCAACATCACTCGCGCTTACAAAAACACATGTGAGCAAAACACAGGACGAGGGAAGCTTTGATGAATGTATTTATGCGTCGCTCGGAACAGAGAAACAGATGAATAAGTAAATTCTATTCATTGCCTGAAAGAAGAAGAAAGGAGCTTTGACTGAAGCTCTTTCTTTCTCCCTTTTCTGTGAAAGTGGAGTGTCTCCTCTGTAAGGGGAGAAACTGATGTAATGGCACATAACAACCGTGCAATCTCAGGATTACAGCCAAGGATTAAAGGTGTAATTTAGATGATAATTACTGTTAAGAAAATCACTAACACGTTATCATTACTAGAAATAAAAAAGTCTCTTATTTATTTATCTCTATTATTCTTAATAGGCCCTGCAGCTTTTACTTGGACATGGAAATTGCTTGACATCTCTGTCATTATACACTTGCTTCAATAACACTTAAAAAGACAAGACATTTTTCTATTCATTTCTTTTTATGCCTCCACGCCGGTGACAGCCAGAGCCTCACAAACCTCACATGGTGTCTTCACAAAATGCGGCTTTGGTCTTTAAACACAATATCTCAGTAACACTTCTGGCACAAACATTCATTTGGAATTGAAGATGAAATGAATAGAATTTGGAGGTCAAAGGTCGAAAGTCACTATTACCTCACAAAACACATTTCTGTCACGCTGTGGAATTGAGGTTCAGATCATCCTAATCTGGGTTTGGTCGCCATCAGAGAAAGTTGCTCCAGGTCACAGGACATCACAAAAAAAGACAATAAATTGGGACCACTGGGAGTTCAGCTCTGGTCCTACAGGTGTCTTAACATACCCTCACTCACTCAGATAATAATAAATAAGTAGTAGTCATTTTAAACACACTCAGCTGTCAGTTTATTAGGGACACCCAGCTAAAACTAATGCAGTCTAATACAATCGTCCAGCAATAAATCCTTCTTCATGAAAGTGATAGTGCTCAGTTTGTGTTGTGAGTGTCGAATACTGATGATCTCAGTGACAATCAATACAATCTTTTTGTTTCTATCTTCAGTTTTTTCATATTAAAGTCACCGTCCTCCCCAGTATCATGTTGTAATGATGCTGGCAGCTGTGTTTGAATTTATATTTGAATCATGCTTCCTCTGTTCCTTTAGTATTGGCCTCCATTGCCCTTTTTTAATGTGTTGTTGCTTTGATCCTTGACATTTTTGCTGTTTGTTCAATTAGCAGGAGGAGTTTGTTATTATACTAATGCACACATTCAGCTGCTGAATAAGAATAAGGGAATCTACAAAGGGTTGGTTTGAATATAAATGGATGCTGCTGGATTTCGCAGCCAAACGAAGCATTTTGACTTAAATTGCAGACACAATTTTTCTGCATATTTTTTTACATCGCGGAGACAACAGGAAATGTTCACTTAGCGAGGCTGCGGAATATTTTATTCTATTACACGAAGAAACCATCGATACATTTTACTGTGAAAATAATCCTCCTCGTTTTTCTTCCGAATGTGTTTTCCTGCTGGAATCTTCCCGGGTCAATCTTTCTTCCTACGAGCTCAGCCACTGGAAACTTTCTTTTTTCCGCTCCAGTGCCATTAGCCTCCTTTCCCAGTTTCGGAGACTGAGAGAGTGTGTTTACAAGTATCATTTGTTTCCAGCACACAAAAAGAAGCCATGAGGGCTCGCTGACACACCTGTTTTGGAGGTTAGAAAGGTCATGACCTGTAAGTGAAGGGGCAGAGGAAGTGTGTGTGTGTGTGTGAGAGAGAGCGAGAGAGAGAGTTTAGTGTCACAACCAACCTTTTTCCCATGGCGGCCTGTGCTTAGTCTTTCTGAGCTGAGTTTTATTTTCTCCATCTTTTATTTTCAGTGTTAAGCCGGTGGTTTGCCTTCTTTATTTTGCTTTCTTTTGAGTAAGGCGGTCTTTTTAATGCTTCTGCCTGTGTTGTGTATTTCTGGCCTCTTATACACACACACACACACACACACACACACACCCATGCTTTCTGAAACCCACTTTGAGAATTCTCACAGAGGCAAGTTGTCCTAATCCACCTGGCTTTGGCTCTCAACTTCCCAAATGCCGACATGAGAGCTGGTCATAACTCATCACACACACACACTTTCTCTCTCTCACACACACACACACACACACACCGAGAGAGGCTTTCTTTGGTGAGCCATCGGCGCCGTGTTACATTAAAGGTCAGTTACTAAGTTTCCATTTTAGCTTCGCCTTCTGCCGGCAGCACGCTGAGAGCCAAATAAATTGGAGGATTGTCTGTCAGGCTGCCTGTTTGATTTCCTCAGATGGTGGGGAGGGTTTGGCTCGGCGGTGACCACCTCCCCCTGCCTCTCTATTGAAGTTACACTTTAGCGCCTGGCTTGGGGAACATGTCATTATCAATGCCGTCTTAGCTCATAAGTGTGATGGTGTCGATGAGTGTGCGAATAGTGAAACATGAACATGCTAATGTGGTCGTTTCTGGGTTGGACTGATATTTTAATGCTTTTGTTACAAACGAGACCGTATTTTGGTTTAACACTGAATATCATGGACTTCACCCAACTAAAGGTCTATGTACCAGCTTTTTCCAGAGCTTTCAACCACATCGAAACAGTCGTCCTGTAGGTGCCACAGTAATTATAACAGGAACAAGGGGAAAAGCAGACGTAGTTTATAGAGGGACAAGGAGGATTCGTGGCAGTTGAATGGGTCAACAAAACACAGGACTCAGGAGAGCAATGTTTGATTCCCATGTGAAAATAGCAGTTTGTTATTTCTATTGTCCATGATCATTCAACAAAGTTACCCACGTTGTTATTGTTGTAACCATGACAAAAAAGTTTGCCTAATGTTAAGGAAGTACCTATTTTATCCCAAACCACTCTCTTTTCCAAAACCTAACCAAGCCAAGACCATGGTAACCAAGGTCCGGTGCGCCCGCCACCAGTGGGACGCTCCTTTGGGTTGTTTCAGAGGAAAAAAATGACCTATGTTCGAGGACTTGTTGAAGACTTGTTGACATCTTTCACTTGTCATGGAGACGCGACCTGTTGTGGGCTTTTATTTTGTAACATTTTTACGACTTCCCCAACAAACTAGCCACAAAGTTACAGATCTGAAAAAGAAAAATTCTTACAGAGGATCTTAATAAGTTTCTAAAAAATGTTGATGCATCAATTATTTGATGGAAAAAAAAAAACAAAAAAATGTTTCCACAACAATTTGAATTGTCAGTCATTTATCATGTTGGTTGGTTCCAGCTTCCAGTGTGAGGATTTCCTGTGTTGTGGGTTTGTTAGACACCTTAGATATTGTGTTTTTTTTGTGTGTGTGTGTGTGTGTGTGTGTGTGTGTGTGTGTGTGTGTGTGTGTGTGTGTGTGTGTGTGTGTGTGTGTAAGGTGTTTTTCAGAATGCCTTTTTATAGACTAATTAACTGGGGGAAAAGATCAACAGAATTTTTTATTAATAATATTAGCACAGTCATCAGCAGTTGACAGTTTCATTGTGAAGATACAGTCATTGTTATATCGCAGGGCTGTTGTTCCTCTAAACTAAAACTGCTGAGAGAAAAGCCAGGGGTCTATTTTTAAGTGAACTGAATTCCACATAGCGAGTACACTTTCTTCTTCTCTTTCTCCCTCTACTCACTGTTGTCCCCAGTGGACACGTTAATCTCCTCTGTTTTAGGGACTGAGTTACCCCTGCAGACACTTTATTTAGACTAGAGAAAGAGAGAGAGAATAAGCAGAGGCCGGAGAGAGGAGAGGAGAGTCTGTGTGAGGAACGAATACAAGGCAGTGAAAATTTTAACATAAAAGTCATCTCACTAATGAATCAGTGGTGTGATCCTGGATGAAACATTTTTAAATGTCAACTTGCCAACAACATAAGAAAAACACACTTGCCTGAGTGAAGTGTGTCCGACTTCGACTCTGAAAGTGTTTCATCAGCTCAAGGGTCATAGACTGTTCCTGAACCACAGAGGAAACACGCAATCCTTCAAATGAAGTGAAAACCTGAGAATCACCAGAGCCTTAGTTACGAGGTTTACACACGACAACAGAAATGTACATTGAACCCGATCAGACGTCAACAGTTTCACCCTGTTGCAGATTCATTCATCCATCCAGTTAATCAGTGAGAAAATCAAGCTGCAGCCTGTTACACCGGCTGATCCCAAGTCTGATTGTTCAATGGTAAATTCAACATTAATTGCTTTGTTGTAACCACAGTTAAAACTATGTTTTAACTCCCTCCGCGGTTTTAAAGCTTGGAGCAGGCTGCTCCACTGTTGCCATCTTGGTCATGCCAGACTCCGCCTTCCTCCCTCTGACCCAAAAATGGGCAAAGACGAGGGGCCAATGTGGAGCCAAGATACCAGTTTGTGGGTACGGGCTCACGCACCTGTCACTTGTAGAACTTTAACTGAAACAGGTTAGTTATATAAAAAAAAATCACCTCCCGAACCGTCGTCATAAAGGAGAAAATTAACTCTAGAGACCAAAACCATCTTTGTACCAGACTGTAAACATGTTTATTTCTACTATAAAGATGTCATTTTTTAACATGGGAGTCAATGGGGACTGACTCGCTTTTGGAGCCAGAAGGAGATGGCCATTAGAGCAACTGCAGGTTGTCACTTGACCACACCAAACTAGTGATTATAGTTGTAGTTATTCAAAAGAGGAAATTCATTGTATGGTGTTTGGTGTTAACTAGCTACTAAGGCTTGAAACAAACCTGTAACTAAAGACTGAACAATCTTCATATAAAGAGAGACTCAGGTCTTGGACAGTCAGGAAAGAGCACACACCTTGGGACTGAATCAAAACACAAGACTGAACAACTTGTCATTAACGACTGGTGGTAGATAACCCTGCAAATCCCTCATGAACGGCAATCAAACACCAACAACACACAACAGCCACGCAAGCAGCAGCTTGCACTATTTATATGAACTTCAGTGAGCTCATGGATGGAGAGGCAGACAACACAGACCAAAACAGAGGTGCAAGAAATGAAACTTCAGATTAGATAAAGCTGCATGTTTCTATTAGTGACGTTGCCAACGACAGAATTAAAATCTTTACATATGTGATTTTATCTGCTCAAAGCTTGAACAGACCTAGTCCAGCTTGGTCCTATCATTCGTCATGTCCACGTTATATTTATTATCCACTCAACAGTCGTATCTGTATCATAAGTTGTGTTAAAAACATCAACAGAAGACAACTGTCACCTGTCTCTCTTCTCTTACAGGCCCCCCTCCCTGACAAACAGGAAGTCCTTTAAACATTTTAAATCCTGTCTAAACTGTAACCATCTTGTGTTGTGAGACCAGCTTTTGCTAACTGAGCTACATTTGAGCTTACGCAACAGTTTGAGGTAAAACAGCAGTCACACATCACACAATGTGACACTGTTTTTGACTTCCATTAATTAGCGCCGTCTATTTAATTTCTTCTGTAATGAACACACAGCTGAGACACGGTGTATGTGTGTGTGTTGAGTGAGAGAAAGAGAGGAAACTGGCGTGAGTAAAAAATAAACACTCTAATATGTACTTTTGACTCATTGTACCGTTCCTGGTCGCTCCCTGAAATCCAAACCTCGTCCTCACGTTCCACTGCAGAGGCGTCGCCGATTCTCCTGTGATTTCAGCGATATCACAAACACCCACGAGGCCGAGCGAGGCCACTGGACGAGGAGGGGATTTACGTTGTTGGACCTGTGCGATTTGTTAAAGAAAGGTTTCCTGACCCAGTTTAATTGCCAATTAATAAGAGGCAAGACTTAGGTTTCCACGGCAACCGTCTAGCCATACATTCCCCAGATAGGTCCATTGACCTGCAGTAATGATGGTAAAGAAACAGCAATAATAGTTATTAATAGGTGCAGAGCCCGAGGCTTAACAAGGACTGGATAGAGAGCAGAGCTGAAAATAAAGGTTACCCTCCTGATAACCAAATGTTAAATCTTCAGGGAACAGTAGGTTCCATATTAATGTCACTTGGAATTATTTGTACCTTTATATTTCCCAGTAAAACTCCTTTTTTTACATTTGTCTCCCTGTGACCCACACTATGTTTCCTTTTGTGCCCTTTATAGCTACTTAATGTACTGTATGACTGGTGTCATGGGTTCAAAAGTGCTAGCAGGCTAACTGGTGAACCAAAGCATGAAGCACTTCATTCAATTAGCCCTAACTGTAACCTTATTATGGCCATGCCGTGTCTCCATCAGTACATGCTGTGTGGTCTCAGTGAATATAAGTCAACACACACACACACACACACACACACACACACACACACACACACACATTCCCACACCAAAGAGCTCATGTAATGTGCATGTACTGTTGGGAGTTGAGGGAAAACATGAAACTGAAACAGCAACGCTGTGCTGTGCTTTACACAAACACACGCTCACAAGAAACACACAAACACACACTCTCACAATACATACACCTTAACTACTCAAAAGGCTTGCTATTTTAAACTTTTATACCCCCAAGTACATTTTCTCACAAACATACACAAACACAGATTTTTTTAGTGGGTCTCATGGGCTGATTATACATGCACGCGCACACACACACACACACACACACACAAACACACACACAAACACACACACGCGCACACACTTGCAGCAGCCGACTGGCCAGTCAGCCTTAGTTGTTTTTGGACTCGGGAGTCTAGTTAGCAAAGGCTAGAATCAATCATTTAGCCGGTGGAGAGCAGCTCAGTCGATGGGGTCGCGTATGGGTGAAGAACCTGGCCCAACCCCAGAATCCTTCACTCCGAGGGGGGTGGAGGAGCCCGGACAGAGGAGCGCCGAGATTGAGTGATGTTTCAAATAGGATATAAGGAGGCAAGCTGAGCGAGGCTAGATGAAAGAACCGCAAATAAATACGCAGGCAGATACCAGCCCGCTACCAGACGTGCTTATTATACAGTTTTATTGAGCACTCAATTTTCACTGTCCAAAGAATACACGCTGAGCTTTGTTATTTCTGAAAAACACATTCCTGCTTCACATCGGATTATATCACTCTGTGTGATCTCTAGTCCAGTCGTTTTTGTTGATTTCTAATTAGTAGAAAAAGAGTAGAACGTGGCAGGGAGTGTCACTTCATTAAGTTATTAATTTGTAATCATTTCTTATGCTAATTTTGAATTATTAAGGAGTCGTTAAGGAGCTGGAGCCTATCCCAGCATGCATCAGGTAGCATGATTGGAAACATGCTTGATTGTTCATATTGTACCTCTGGGTTATTTAGAGTTGGTCTGACCCACAAGTGTTTGGACTGGGGAGCGTGGGGGAAAAACCAGAAAAATCCCACATACTGGAATCAGAGCTCATTAAAAGATTAAAAGGCTTTGTCGATTGTAATGATTGAACCAAGACATCTCTCTGAGGCCAAATGTTTAGCTTCTGCAAACACTGGAAAGTCTCAGCCTAAACCCATATATATATATAAAAAAAACTAGGAAATTGCCACTGAAAATGTATTTTATTTTACAAAGTTAATCCAACTTAAACGGTAACTCTCCTTGTTTGTCTGTGTCGATCACTGTGTGGTAAATTAACTGAATGCTGCTCCTCCATGTTCAGCCTTTACTCCAGTTGCAACAGTTAGCAGGTTGCTGAGGCTAACGGGGTTTATGTAGTTACCTGATCATTGAGATGTGCTGTACATAGACAAAGTGATGTGTTTAATAGTATTTTATTTGGCTCATCAACTTTATTAGGAGCCTGTCACGAATCATTAGAATGGACATCTTTCATTTGTGATAATGTTTTTATGATAATAGTAATAAACTCTGATTAGGGTGAGAGTTATTGAGTGTCTCCTACTGGTTAGTTACATTATTAAGTTTGTATTATGACAGTTTTATGTCACATCCCTTCCCTCTGTGTTGGGACAGGGCACTTCTCAGGTCGTGAAGCCTGAGGGTTTTCATTTTAAAGTTTGCTCACCTGCACCGATACATTTATTTATTAAATTCATTTGTTGTTCTCTTTCATCTGTATATAAACAGGTCTCCATACATCCATAGAAAGTATTCTTAAATATATATGTATATGCTTTAATTTACACAGAATTAAAGGTATATATGTAATTTACCTTTAATTCTGTGTGAATGTTCAAATATTCAAACACAATCCTTGTAATTTCTGGGTCCTGTCAAATCTACAATTTATACCGGATTATTAGTGTTACAATAATAAAATATCCATAATATTTAGTTTGATAAACTGATCAGTGTAGTGCACTGTGGGAGTAGTAGTAATAATTTCATAACTATTGTATCTTTTTTAGTGTTTTTATTTTGTGTATTTTATTGTTTCATGCTTCAATTTTATGCATCATATCTTTTATATTTATTATTGTATTTAATTTAATTTTTTTTTTTTTTAATGTATGCAATGTATTAAATGTGTTTTATTGAACGCGTTTTTCTTCTTTAGGTTATTTGTGTTTTTTTGTTTTGTGTATTGTAAATATTTTAGCAACTGTGTTTTGTGTATATTTTTATGACATAATAAAAAATAAATCAATAGTAAAATGACTTGTTGAATTGTATTGGTATTATTGTTGTAGTGGTTGTGATACATTTTTAATGTGAAATATAAAACTATATTATCTTGTATCACACAAACACACATATCCCCTGTTAACAAAACCTGTCAGGCTTGAAATCTTAGATACGGACAAGTTCATGGTGTTTTTCTCTCGTTGTGTCACAGTCTCCTGACGTGGCTTCTATTTTAATTCCCTTCTCCAACCTGCTGAAAACTGAGGATTAAGACTGTGTGGATCATATGTGCAAGTGTAAGTATATACTGTATGTCCATATGTTTAGCTGTGTGTGTGTGTGTGTGTGCGTGTGTGTGCGTGTGTGTGTGTGTGTGCGTGTGTGCATGTGTTGTAGCCCACATGTGAGCAGCGATAGGAATCTTGTTGCTGTCAACGGTCCAAAGGCCAAAGCTGTGCCGAACAGAGAAAGCTCGACTCTCTCTGCAGCGTTCCCGCTCTCTCTGTCTCCTTTAATCTCCACTCCTTTTTCTCACCGTTGGGCTCAAACCAACAGATGATTGATGACTGTTGTGTCACAAGGTGCCTTTCCTTTCTTTCCTTCCTTCACTCATTCGCCTGTCGTTCCCTCTTTTTACTTTTTTTCCCCCCAACTTTTTAAATAAAATAAGTTTGTTTTTTTTTTTTAAAAAAAAGAAAGAAAGAAAGAAAAAAGAGGAGGGCAATTGCAGAGTTTGAATTGAATCACCTTGGCTGTCTCCCAACTTCTCCCTTCATCTACAGGTTCTCTTTTCTTTTCTCTTTTCCAATTTTCTCCCTCCGTCTTTCTATATATACATAGCTGTCCGTCCATCTCAGTCTATCAGTCAGTTATCAGTGGGATTTTGAACACTGCTTTCACTGTGATAACCAGGTTTCTGCTTCTGCTGATAGCCTGCTGGACTTTCATCAGGAAGGGGAGCGGGAGGAAGAGGAGGGCGGGGGTTGACTCCTTTAACCGTCATCGTGCCGGTCAAGATTGAAGCCAAATCCACCAGCTCCCTCTCACGTGTGCATTTTTCCGTCTTTAACCTTCCAGCTTGTGGACAGAATAGTCCAAGACCTGGTGGCTAGAGAGTGGTTTGCTCCAGAGATAAGCATTTGTGTGGATTTTGTCATATGTGCTTGTGTGTATTCGGTAAGGTTAAAGGTCAGGCTATCAGGTGCAGCCAGTGGTGTGGCCAGTGGATCTAGATAAAGAGCAATTGAGTGGTCAAGTAGGTGACCTCCCTTCACCTTCATTTGGAAACAGGCCACCCGCTGGCACTCTTTGGCCCAGAGGTGAGATTAGTCTGGTGGGGCTGATAAAGCTCCATGTTCTCCCAACAGACCAACAATCACTGAGGATTATGCTCCTGGAGAGACATGGTTTCCCACACAAAGCAGGTGGAGAGAGATGCAAGGCCACTTACTTAAAGGCTCTTGTGTTGTTGGTTTGGTGTCTGTAGCCTTGAGCAAAAACATACCAATTTAGATTTGCAGCAGCCGTTGGTGTCAAACAATGGATTTTGTTCGCCCCAAAAAAAGCAGTTGCAGTCGTCCCTGACTGGCTGCGTGTTCCACCAACACATGGTTTGGCTTCGTCTCCAAGCTTTGTCCTTCTAACCTTTAGACAGATGTTCAGAGCCATGACATATTTGAAAACAGCCATGTTTTATGAGGCGCTGAATAGTGAATTCATAAACAGAGGAAACCTTCTCTGACTCTTCGTCCAGATCTCCCCCACAATCCCTTCATCATCCTCTCACACAAGTAAAACACAGGAAAATACCCCTGAAATGTTATGCAGGCATAAAGTATAAAGGCTTATTATGTGCCTTTTATTGTGTGAAAGCTGGATTAATTAAAAAATTAAAAATGCTGCTAAATAAATGTTTTTACCTGATAAGGGCATAAGATGAAAAGTTAGGGGGATAAACAGTTTTCTGAAAATCATCCAGGGAGAAACGTGGACTTCAGTACAACATTTTGCAGCAATGTAACCAACGGTTGTGAAGATATTTACATAAAACACAGAAATGTTTATCAGTTTTGGGAGAGAAAAGGTAATTACAATCCATCCTGAGGGGCGGATAAATTTCATGTCAATCCATCCAGTAGTTTACCAGACATTTTAGTTAAAATTCAACCTCGTGGTTGCACTAGATGGAGGTTCATCATGTGGGGAACACGATCGTCTGCCCCAGATTTCATCCCGTAGCTTCACTCAGACCCGGAGAAGTCAGGGGGCATCTCTGGACATAAGGTCATGGGGATCCATCCAATAACATCATCATGCTTGTTTTCTCCAGGGACTGAATCAATCCAGTAGTTGTTGGTTTTGGACAGTGGTGGTTTGACCGACCCGACATCAGACCGACATTCCTTTTCAAAGCCCCATTTCGCTATCGTGACGAAAATTTGCAGAGAGAAGAGAAATTGAGAAAGTTCTCAATGTAAAAATACCAAAACATGGAGGGGCATGTCTCTGCTGCTGTCTTTCATTTCTCCTCGTAGCTCTCGCAAAACAAGGCAGAAATCTCGTCTGGTTCCTTTGAAAAAAACTTCACTGAAGATTCACATATGTATTTCAAACGCTCTCTGGTAAATGCTCTAAGATCTGCTGCCAATAAATTCTCAACCCAAAGACGGTTTCAGCTTCGTCTCTAAAGTTGTCACCCATCAATCTTCACTCACTTTCCTCTTCCCTTTATCTCCCCTTTGTGTCTTTGTCTGTGGCACTGACTCACAGCTCTCTTTTCTCTGTTTGTTTTGTTGCCCCTGCTCTGATTACCGTCCCATTCATTTCCATTACTCACAGGAGACTATGAGCAAAAAAACCAAAAAAAAAAACCAAAAAAAAAAAAAAAACAAGTTGCCTTAAGGCCAGGTTGCAACCAAGAGAGGCTGCATCTCCTGTAAGTGCTTTTTCATGTTGTCGGGTGTTTGTCTGCGATAGTTTCTGCCTCTGGTGTCTGCTGAACCAAAGCGTTTGACTGTCAACTGAGAGGTTTCAAACAAAACTAAATTAAGACACATTCTGTCATGGTGGCTCCTGTTTTGTTCTGACATGGACGTTTCTTAGATCCTCCACAGGTATCACTACATATGAGTTGTCCATCAAAAGTCCTCAGAAGTTAATACCTCGCAGACCAGACACAAGGTCAACTCTGTGCTGCAAACCTCTCGATCAATATGCTCAGACGTTTCAGAGTCTCTGCCCAGCTATTTTCCCACTGAAGCTTTCAGCTCTTGTTGTTTTCTTCCTCAAGGTTTTTTCTTCTTTTCAACTATTTCCCCCCAGTACGTCATAACAGCACTTAGTCTTCCTCTTAAATTGTCCTTCACTACTACTCACAAAAAAAAAAAAAAAAAAAACTGCTAAGAAAAGAAAACTCTTGACTCAAAATTGGTCAAAGCAGCTGGGGATTAACGTAGAAGCATTTGGATTATGGATTATGTCTCTGTGTGGACGCACTTAAGAACGGCAACACAAAGGACACAGTAATCATAATGTCAGTGTGAAGAGTGGCGCCCCATTGTGATTGGCTTAGAGGATAACCCGGGGGTGGGGGGGGTTATCTTCCAAAATCAGGAAATTGAATTATGAAACAAAGTAACCTGATGAAAAGGGCTGCAGCGACAGTATGGGGCTGTGCAGGTTAAGCCAGTTTGAAGGGCTGACACTTCACCCCAACATTTCTTAATTAGATTGTTTGACAAAAGCACTGAGGCGTCTAGCACTCAGTGTGTGTCTGTGTGTGTTTGTAAAAGAGGAGCTGAAGTGGTGGGATTGTTATCTCTTGACTTCTCTTCATTTTAGCCCCTTTGTCTGGCTTTAAGAGCGACGGGGTTCACAGGATTGAGTTGTCACAGCTGAGACAAGTTTCAAGATCCCAAAGTTGTGTATTTCTTTTTGTTACCAAGAATAAAGTGCAGACAGAAACTCTACTGCCAGACAAGAAGAACATCAGTGATGGATGGTTCTGGATTACATTGAGTGCTAACGTTTTTTAGATTCATGCTTTGAGGACACTACTTTCTGCATTGACCCCGAATGCTGGCTGTGGAAGTAAAACATGAGCTGCAGAACTGTCAAATCTGTAACCCCCCGATTCCTCTGGATGTCACTCCTGGAACACAAGGCCAGCACAGGCTACATTAAAAATACTTCTTTCTTTTTTTTTAATTTTTTTATTGTAGTCTTGAAGTAGATGCACACAACAATAATTCAAATACTTCAGCCATCTGTGCTCTGAGTTCTTCCCACCAAATACCTGGGAGACCGTTTTCCTGGGCCCGAACTGAGGTAAAAAGATAGGCCTCACTGACAGAGTTGTCAGATTGAGCTGATTTCGTCGTAGCGTTGATGAGAGCGGAAACATTCCAGCTGAATCGCAGCCATTACCTGAGCGTTCAACGTGACTCAGCTTTCTCTGGTCGGCCCGGTCCAGCAGACAGGCAGCGTTTCCTCTCCATGTGACCGGTGCTCTCAGGCTGTCTGGGTTTTTTCCTCTGTTTTACTTGCAGTCATGGCTACATGCACTTTTTTTTTTTTGTCTTGCTCCGTCTCTTTCTTTCAACAACACACCCTCTTCTTCTGTTGAAGCCTAGTGTGGCTCTAGGGAGTCAGCCCATCCACCACTTTTGTCCAGACTGATCTATCTTAATGACTTTCATTTTCTCCAGAGGATGACTCATCCTGACTTTGTTGATCCTGAGGGAAATATCTTGAGAACTAGTGGATGTATTGCTATGAAATTTGCTACAGACATTTAAGGTCCTGTGAGGATAGATTATGACATGGGTGATCATCTGATTTTCTTCTCTAGCGCCACCAACAGGTCAAAGCTTCTTAAATATTCGGCAAAAATATCTTTATATCTACAAGACACAAAAGGCGCCCATGTTGGTGTAAATACTCAGCAGATGAGTCCCTGGTTCGACTCCTGTCTGGATTGACAGACATGAACCCTTAGGATTCTTGGGATATTTTCTGAATACTTTTAATTTTGCCTTAATATACCATGTTAAAAAATGTTCACCATGCACCGTCTGTTGCATGTGAACACTTTGGATGGAAGTGTTTTTATGCTGCGACGCCCTGAACCAGCCACATGATTTGATCTTGCCAGCGACTCATAAGAGTTAATGGTTCCCACATAAGATTTATATGTCAAACTACTGTTCTTATTATTTCTTAATTATTTTATTTGAAAATTAAGAAGTGCACCAAAAATCCAAAAAACAGATTTCATTTTGGGGCAAATCTATCACAATCAGCTTGATTCATTTTTCTCCGTCTGCGAAGGACACACTTTCCCTCCACGGCAGATAAACATCTCGCCTGCTCTTAATGTATGCATGCCTTGTGCTGGTCATTTCTCAGGAAACATGTGAAACACCATTTGGCTCAACGTTCGCTTTGAGCTCCGTTTCTAAAACTGTTCCTCCCCCACCCCATCACCCGTCTCTTATCAAAGACTCAGGACAATCAGCGGTTTATCGCTGCTGGAAATGAGTGCAGGAAGCAGATGTTGTTCCGATTAAACATACACATGCATCCACACACACACACACACACACACACGTGCGCTGCGCCAACTGACTGACGCTTACTGCTGCCTGAAGGCATTAAGAGGAGCTGAGGGTCCAAAGTCTCCAAGTCCAGAGTCATGATATCTGCCGAACATGTGCTGCAGTGGAGACAAATTGCCAACACACCAATCTTTTTTACCCTGCATGTGTGTGTGCGTGTGTGTGTTACATTTAGAGCGACAGTAAAAAAAAAAAAAATAGAAAGGAAAAACGATGTGCTTGATGTGCTACCTTGGCTGCTTCCTTCTGTTACGTAACCCCTCCATTATATGCAATCATATAATGCAGTAATCAATGCATAAGAGTTTGGTAATCAGCTCTCCTCTGCAGACATAATGACTGCAATAACTGATGAAACTGCTGATGGCCTGCATCAGACGCTGCAGTGTGTGTGTGTGTGTGTGTGAGCGAATGAGAGGCAGGGAGATCATCATATGGTTTCTACTTTAATAAGAATGCACTTTGGCACCCCTTTATTTTCTTCACTTTAGGCTATTATTTTACAAACTAGATATAAAAGGACATAAATAAATGACATAAGTTACATGTACCTAGAGCGCCTTGACAAAAACAAAATAAAACAAACAAAACAAGGCCAAAAAACCAACAAAACAAAACAAAAAAGATCATGTCAAAAAAAAAAAAAAAAAAGATTGAGAGAATGTTAGATCTACGTGGCTAGATCATATGGCATCGGAAGGCATACAATGACAAACATTAACTCTGGCGGTTTGTTAATTTTTTTTTCTTTTTTCAAATCTTCCGACATTTAAGTAAAGGAAAAAAGTATTTTACAGTACATTCTGGTTTCCATCTCCTTCCCAACATGTCTTGCATATTTCCAAACAGGTCCTTTTTTTATTATTCGATAGATAAAAACCCAAAAAACAAACAAACCAAAAAAAAAAAAAATGCATTGCCAAAACTGGAAAGAGCGGTAGAGCTGTATTAAGGGCGGAGGTGTTTTTTTGAATTATATGAAGCGTCACTTACGAGATCAAAAACATTCACATATGTATATTTTAAAAAGATAAAGGAACAAAATGAATATAGTCCATTGGGTTAAACCTGTAGCTGTATGATGTGCTCTGGAAAAAATAAAAAAAATAACCAAACAGTTTTCCCTCAAACACCTTCTTCCTCTCTGATCCTTTGCTGTGCTCCAACTGAGAGATGGCTCCAACGTTGCCTCCTTGACCTGTCATGAGCTCGAAGAGTCCAAACTTGATGGGGTTTGTCTGCACAGGAGGTTTTCAGTCTGCGTCTTCTCCCGTGTGTCCGTTTGCAAGTCGCTGCCAAAGCAGAACTGGTTTGTGTTCCAGAAAGCTGTTTATGAGTCTGCACGACGGGAGCAAACACACCTTACATTGTTGTTTTGTTTTGGTTTTTTTTGTTTTGTTTTTTTCTTTTTTGTTTTTTAGACAACACGAAAGCAAAAAAAAAAAAAAAAAAAAAAAAAAAAAAAAAAGACAGTCCAGTTTCTTTTTTTTTTTATATATCAAAAACAATACAACTCTGTTATCTCCTCTTCCTCCACAGTGGCATGAGAACAGACACGATTACTGATAGTACTTCAAAGACGTTTTCACTCATACAGCTACACACACACACACACACACGTCATCACATTCGCACGCTCAAATCAAACGCTTGTTACTTTACATGCAAACAGAATTAAGCAATAAAAAAACAAAAACAACAAAAACAATAAAATAAAATGAAACTTTCAAAATAAAAGCACATTATCCGCTGGAGCAGGGCTTCTTGATTATATTACATTCTTCTTATTGTCTCTTTTTTATGCTGTTAAATCATTCATAGTACATTCCAGTACGTTGCTGGATGGCCACGAGCAGATGGTGGCTAGTCTGTCAAGTCGACGTGTTGTCCCAGACGCTTGGGGATGGACTTGTCATCTCGGTGTCGGAGGAGGAAGGTGGGGGGGGGGAGAAGAGGAGGACAAAGAGGAAGAGGAGGAGGAAGAATTCTGGTCGTGGCGAGCGACGCCGGGATCCTGTTTATGATGGACGGCAGCAGCTGGGGAGAAAAAGAGAAGGGGGAGGAAGAGAGAGGCTGCATCAGTCATGGTGGTTTTGAATATAAACAATTTTAGCTTGGCATCCAGTCCTGACCAGCGGTCCTGCTCTGCAGCTCCGGCTCCATGGAACATTCGACTCATCCGCTAAACACAATCCAGAGCCAAAGCCAGGGCGTCCAGAGAGCACGAGCGGCCGCGCCACGGGGGGAAAATATGGATTTCGTGGCAGCAAAATATTAACTTGTGTGCACCACATGCTGCTGTGTGTACATAATGTATGAAACGTGCCCTTGACTTACTGGCACACATCAAAAGCACAACAATAGACGTTTATTGAGCGTGTGTATTAGATGATTACTCCATGTATAGAGACACCAGCCAGTGAAACCGCACCGTGCTTTTTACTAATGCCAACTGAAGTAATCCTGCTCAAGCAACAGTATTGATGAATTACAGCCAATTAACTTTCAGTATCTGTTACAGGTTTTCTTCCATGTTTAGAAGAAAGTAAAATGTAATACAGGTTTAGTGCAAATTACACTTTTACATTCCATTCCATTTTTTAATGCTCAGTTTACCCACAGCGACTAAAAAAAATGGGGCAAATGGGGCTTTTATATTTAAATATGATGAAATTCAACAGTTGCTGCTGTCACATCAGTTAAACTGATTATGTAAGAGAGTGAGAGGAGTCTTGAACTTGCACAGTGAGCTTAAGCCTGACTTCATTAACTCGTGGGCACATGTTAATTTATGTGCATAAATTATCTGTTAAGGGGTTAACAATCTGTAGAGTCTGATATACTTAAATTAATCTACACCCTTCGTTAAGACCGCACCGGTGCCATGGCAACATATTAGTGTGTTCATTCAGGAGAAAGTTCTTTCCTGGAAAGTGTTTCTGAGCTGTGGTGGGCTCTGTTTGGCTGACTGAGAGTCAGTGGCTGATTAATTCTTCTCATTAAGATGCCGGCACCATCAGGAACACAGACTGATCACAGACCAGTGGCTATTGATCTGCTCAGGCTGCCTGAGGTGGCGTAACCTGCTTGTTAATTAACACAGTTTCTGGAGCTGAGGGGCCAGTGATGGGAGAGAGGGGGGTATAATGATTCTTACAGAAGCATGGTGCAGTAATAATAGGAGGTGTAATCTAATCACTTTATTTGTTTTGTTTTAATGGGGCTTTTTTGTGCTGAGTCTAGGTAAGAAGAAAGCAGATTATTGATCCTCACCTTGATGATGGTTGGAGCACAGGTGAGTGTGTTTTCTTGGCGATGACAATGCTGATGATTCTGACTGAGTCTGCGTCCGTGCTGCCTTTGTTGCATCCCTTTGTCCGAACAAATCCTGCCAATAAATTCCTTCCGATTCATAAAGGCAATTGAACTGGTGCAAACAGCTGTCCGTCAAAAGTGGTGAGGAGATGGTGAGTCCTGCGTTGGTGCAGGGGTGGGAGCTTCAATTCAGACGGGGAGATGAATGGAAGAATCCAAATTGTATGTTTATCTGAGGTGTGGGGGAGCATTTTTGGGAAGACAGGGGAGTGGGAAGGCTCCTCTGGAAGATCAAAGACATTCTCAGCAACGTCCTGAGGGCAACAAAATACAGCTTTCTGGAAGAAAAACAAGGCCAGAACGGAGCAAAAAACAACAAGAAGCGCCTCAAAATAAGCCCCCGCCGTGCCGCCATCTCCCCTCAGAATCCAACCCTCAACCTCTCAGAGTTTCACTGTTTATATCTGATGGGTAGGATCCTCCATTTTGTCTGTGAGATACCAAACAGATCCAGCTGAGAGACAGAACAATGGTGGCTGGGGCCACAGTAACAATTCATGTACAATAAACACAGTCACAGGAAATCAAGAAAAAAAAAATCTTCTCTGCGGATTATTCCAGAAAGAAAGTTCCAGAAAAAACACTCTGCCCAAGAAGAGCAAGAAAGGTACGGTTCCCCCCCTCTTCCTCGCTTTTCCTTTCCAGACCGTTAAAGGCACTCCAGATTGGCCTCTCGGAAGCATTTTTCCAGCCATCCCTTCATCTATCCATAAATGCTGCAGACAGAAGCGCCCTTTTCTCCAAAACAACAAAAAAAAGGGCAAGGTAAAGGTCTGATTTTTTTTTTTTTTAAAAAGTGCCATTTTCACCACTTTTTTTTCTTCTTCATCAACATCTTCTTTTCTTTTAGATCCAATTTAAAGTGCATGGATGAGGTAAACTATTTCTTCATAGTTTATTTGTCTCTTTTTTTTAATATTTAATCTTTTTTGTTATTTATTTATTTTTTTTTTTCAAAAGAAATGAAGTCGCTTTGCTTCCTTTTCCTTTTTTGCCTTTGTTTAAATCTCTCAGACGGGAACCATTCTGCCTTGCATCTGTTGCATTTGGGACAGCATTCCCTGGACGCTGGTCAGGATCTTGTTCTGGTGTGCTGCCGAGGAGATACCTATGCGAGCCATGTCCCTGAAAAAGATGGCGGAAAGAGGCCTTTTAGGACAGAGGACAAGAATAACAAACACACGAAGGCCTGATACACATGATGAATTTTACAGCCTTCCAGTGGAAACTAGTCCGACAGTTTAACGGCTGTGTGAAGGATTTCACTTGCCAAGGCAGTGAGCCTCATCCTGTAATCTTAATGAGTGAAAAATGAACATAATGCAGACAAGTGACAGAGACTGAGAGACATTTAACTTGTGTGCACTTTGCAAAAGATGGATTCTGGTCAGGAATATTCAGCGGTTTGGGGAAATAAGCTTATTATGCTTTGTTACTGAGAACTGGATGAGTGTAGGCCACCCGATGAAGCCAACAGGCAAATATTTTCGCTTAGTTTAGCTAAAGATTTGATGCCAGGAGCTGAAATAGTGCTGGAATTATTTTAGATAAATAGCTTAGCTTAGCTTGCCGTCAACTTTAGTAACAGAGGCAAACGCCTGTAAAAACCACAACCTGTTTGTGAATGAATTCAACAAATGAGATACAACATGTGCACAAATTAAACTAAAGCAGGTGCTGCTGGGCAGACTTTTTTTTTTACCATTGGACAAAGCCAGGCAAGCTAAGTACAGTATTTCCCTGTTTGTAGTTAATGCTAAGCTAAGCTAACCAGCTCCTGAATACAGCTTTACATTTAGAGATATATGAGAGTGCAGCGTCCATCATAAAAGTAAATTAAATATCAAACTATTGCTTTAATTTGAGGAGCAAATTATATTTTTCTGTAAATTTCAAATTCGGAAAGGCACCAAAGTAAAAGTCTCACTTTAAGACTTAAGTATAATATCTTTAAATTGTTGTTAAATTGACTGCAAATACTGGGAATAAAATATTTGATGTTCTTCAAGACCTAAAGCTTTAGTCTTTTCGAGTAATTCCTCCTTATTTTTCTTAAAATATATTGAAATTATACATTAACTTTTGTAATTCATGTCATTTTCTCCAAACTAGTGCAGTTCTCTGCTTCACGCTGCCTTGTCCTGATATTTCTAAAAGTGTAAAGTGAGAAAACAGTTAAAAATGTTGTTTTGTTGCTCTATTCACAGAATTCACTTGCTATAAGAAAAGATTTTCTTGCTGCGATGACTAGCTCGCACCTTCTTCTATTCCCATCTTTCCTCTTTCTCAATTTACTTTCTCACTTCCTCTCTTGTAGCCCCCCCTTCCCACTCACTCTTGTGTCATGTGGACCACGGCCTCTGGAGTGGTGTAGCCGGCGGCGGTGAAGTTGTCATTGTATCTCTCCATGCCGATGGCCTGCAGCCAGTCCTCCACAGTGCCTGCGGCCGAGGACGCCTCGGGGCTCCCTGGCTCCAGCAGGGTGGTGTTGGGCCGACTGTGGGTGGAAGAGAGAGTAGAATTAATTTCATGAACTTCGGTTTGGCCGTGTGTTCGCAGTCAGTGAGTGAAGCTGCTGCACAAAACGATGATGTGTGCAACTGCCTGTGCAAGTAGACAATAAAAGTTATTTTCTGTTTAAGTGCTTTTGACTGGAAAGGTAATGATCTGCTCTCTTACACAGTCGGGAACACCAGTGATTCATAACTACAGTGACGGCAGCACTGCAGGACTAATCTGACTACGATGCCATTGCTATTGTAGCATCAGACGGACGTGACACATACACCCAGATGACAGAGAGCTACCCACAGGCTGTAAAACACACCATGCTACATTTCTCTCTGCCGTTTCCCTCCTCTGCCAGGAGGCTCAGCTACATTTTGTGTCCCTGTTTGTGAGTCCTACCAGAAACCGAGCCAAGTCAAACACTGTTCCTCCTGGGTGTGACCGACACAGTTAGTTAAACCCCAATTTTACAGAAAACACCCAACGTGGTCACACCGTGGTGAGTTTTACCACTCGGCAGAGTTCCTTGTCTCAATCTGATATTCATCAGATTTACCTCCCTCCTTTTTTTTTAATGTCTCTCCTTCCTTTTTACCGCGGCGCCTTCGGCCATGAAACATTCATAGGAGGAGCGAATATGAGTCGGTTGCGGTCTCGTCCCGCTCTGGTGACTCTCTCACACTCACACTGTCTCTCTTTAGCTTCAGAAGATGTTGACTTGAACTTTGGGGAGGAGGATGTCAGACTCTAAGAAGTCACCTCTACTCAGTAGGTGGAAAAGCTTATGCATAGCAAATCCTCTTCACACACACCACACTCTGCTTCTCCCGCTCTTGTAACTGTAATAAGCTGCATTTACAGGATGCAGTTCTGCTAATTACTCCACAAGGGCTCCCCTCTCACTCTCACGGCGTCCCATTAGGTGAGAGCTTGCATGTGCGTGTCCACATTCGTGTGCGCTCACACACTCATTAAACTCAAAAACAGACTCCCGCCGGCAGGCGCGGAGTCTGTAAACACACGTAGGTCATTCTTAACACGTTTAGCCACTCGAGAGTAATGGTGCTGGAGCTGTGGGGTCATGTTTGTTTTGTTTTTTTTTCTCGGCGTTACGTCGTAATTCTCCTCTGCTGTTAGAGCGGCTGCATTCCTGAGTGTGTGGCACCATTAAAGCTGGTTTGCAGAGAAATCAATTATGGAAGGTGTTTGTGCTAAAAAGGAGCCTCACGTTGCTGGTAGATAATGTTTAATGGTGGATGCAAATACCAGCGGGAGAATAGAAGAGCGTGTGTTTGTTGGTTTCGGAGGCAGGAATACATTTTACAGTATTTAAGATGCATATACTGTGAACCTGTGAATTCAGCAGATGAGTCAACGTGTGTTTACGCACATTTGCTTTTTAACACAACATATTTGTTGGTTGTGAGTGTGAACTTAATGTGAAATTCCACAACTTTCTTATAATTTCCATGACATTATTATTATTATTATTATATATAGCTACGTTTGTGATTTAGTCAGGCTCAAAGCTGAAATAAGGTTGTATAATTCAAACGATGTGACCCATCTCTAAATGATGTGAGATTACCAAATGAAATAAATTAGTAATTGGATGAATTAATTGAATTATTTTCCATCTAAAACTGTGGTTGTGAAGAGATCTTTTTTTTTATATTTACAAGCGTGAGGAGCTGAAATTTATCCAGTTATCCACTAGAAAAATGACAAAGATTAAAGGACTTAACTTAGTAGCAGAAAACTATGTTTTTTTCACTAGTTTCATTCTGCAAATCATCTTGTTTGGGAACCACTGACCCAGAAAGTACTTCCTAAAAACTGTGATTCTCTAACCACTTATGTGTTAAATATGTATGTTCAGACTGTACGTGCATGGATGGATAAGCACCAACCGGGCACAACTACAGATCATCTGAACAGGACTGTGTTCTGCCCTCTCACCTGACTGTGGTCTCTCCCCCGGTCCTCTTCAGGGTGTTGGGGTTGCGGATCAGCTTGTCCAGCATGTTGACGATCTGTCCAAACTTTGGCCGGTCGGCCCTCTCTCTCTGCCAACAGTCCAGCATGAGCTGGTGGAGCGCCACAGGGCAGTCCATGGGCGGTGGCAGCCGATAGCCCTCATCAATAGCCTTGATTACCTACACAGGAGATCAGTGTAAGTCACTTGGTATCTGAGTTTGTCTGGCAAGAGTCAAACTGGAAGCAGTTGGATTACAGCTATGTTAATGCAATTTTTAATCACCTTCCTTTTGCCACCTACACAAGACATTTTGTTTGATGCATAAATTAAATAGTTTATCATCATTAGTGGCACTAGAAATATGCATTCAGTGTGTAATGAGAAGAAAGAATGTAGTGCTGGTATTTTATTATACCTGCAGGTAATTTGATTAAATAACCAAGTTAAAATGATGAAGCATCTTTTAAAAATCTTTGACAGTAAACACGAAGCTGGAAATGATTGTTTCAGCTCTAATATCACACATTAATTCAGGCTGTATATTATTTATGACTGACTGCACAAGATTTCTCCCGACTTACGTCTTGGTTACTCATGTCCCAGTATGGCCGCTCGCCGTATGACATCACCTCCCACATGACGATGCCGTAGCTCCACACGTCGCTGGCCGAGGTGAACTTCCTGTAAGCGATGGCCTCTGGGGCAGTCCAGCGGATGGGGATCTTCCCTCCCTGTAATTGAAAGATGGGCTGATTAATGAAATCCGACTAAGCCGACAAGTAAGGTGACATGCAAGACAGACTACTGACGCCCCCACACACACACACACACACACACACACACACACACGGACACACATATGGACACTCACCCTAGTGGTGTATGCAGCCTCGGGGTCGTCCTCCAGCACTCGGGACATGCCGAAGTCGGACACCTTGCACACCAGGTTGCTGTTGACCAGGATGTTGCGAGCGGCGAGGTCGCGGTGGACGTAGCTCATGTCTGACAGGTACTTCATGCCTGACGCGATGCCACGCAGGATGCCGACCAGCTGGATTACTGTGAAACGCCCGTCGTTCTTCTGCAGGAGAGCAGACGAAATCTTATCATGGGATCTTATTTAGATCTTAAATGTTTTGGATTTAGCTGCAACTGTTTCTGTTTCACTGAGTCATTGGTTTTACTGGTAAGTCGCCCATTAAGACTCAGATTTAATGAAGTGTTTTATTTGACATGCTTCATATTGGACATAAACAAT
Source organism: Rachycentron canadum (assembly GCA_038496675.1). Classification (NCBI taxonomy): domain Eukaryota; kingdom Metazoa; phylum Chordata; class Actinopteri; order Carangiformes; family Rachycentridae; genus Rachycentron; species Rachycentron canadum. The sequence goes on from CM076657.1 coordinate 21,754,389, forward strand.
TTATTTTAAATGCCCTTATATAAACACAATAAAAGAAATATGTTAAGTCATTTGTAAACAAACTATTTTGTTAGATACATGTTTAAGTGAGCAGTGGTTTTCAAAGTAGGGTTTGAGGACCCACAGGAGTTCTTGAGGACATTTCCCGGGGGTTCCCCAACAAACTTATTTTCATACACAAAGGCCAGTGTATGAGTGGGTTTCAATCGTTTCATATAATAATCTTATCAGATGAGGGTCTCTGGTCACAAAGTTCAGGGGTTGATGTGAAAACGTTTGAGAACCAATGGTGTAAAACATTTATTAACCCTTATATAAATATCAGCATAAATTATGAAGCTCACCAGATATGATTTTAACTATATTACATTAATTAAAAAAAAACATTTTACTATTCATAAGCCTAGCTCAAGTTGATATATACCCATACACCTATTCTAACCATTAATTTATTAAAACATAACAAACATATGACATGTACATACATGATGCTCTTATTTCTGCAGCAGCACTGAAACTGAAAACAACACAACTTTTCCAGTCTATGCGTTTGTGTATTTAACTTATAAAGTAGCAAAGAATCATCTATAACCAAAAGTGCAGTGAATCGTGGGAACAGTCACACGAAATGCTCCGCCCACCTCCTTGTCGGAGAAGCAGTAAATCGATCGAGATTAGGGCGAATGTTTGTGAACAAATGCTTGTAATTTTGGTGGATGACATTACTGAGATAAGAGGGGATCAGCTGGCTGCAGTCGTATCGCACACACATGCACATGTGAAAGAAACGCGTGACTGACCCTCAGGAATGCATCCAGCGATCCGTTTTCCATGTATTCTGTGATAATCATCACTGGCTTACCTAGAGAGAGAGAGAGAGAGAGAGAGAGAGAGAGAGAGAGAGAGAGAGAGAGAGAATGAAAGGCAGATGATTATGGAGGTAAACGATGCACATCACAGCCCGACACAGCAGGAGGGATCTCAAGGGAATGTGTGTGTGTGTGTGTGTGTGTGTGTGTGGTGTGTGTTAGACCATCCATCTCTGTCCCGTAGTGATTTAATTAGCTCAGAGTTACGGTTGCCCTGACGCGCCCCCCTTTCTTCTCTTCCCTGCACATGCAAAGGCATCTCCACTCCCCCCCCCCAACACGAGTTACCAGTACACACACAAACAAACATGCACACATGCGCGCGCACGTACACACAAACCATCTTGTGTTTATGCAAATACAAAGTGATGTTGGATGCCTTATCCAAAGGCTCATCACAGTCACCCTCCCAGAATCCCTCTGACTTGCTATTTATGTCAAGTCACTGTCCCTTCGCCCTCTGTCTCCTCTGCCAACTTTGGACGCATCTGTCACTCTCCTGCTAGTTCCTCTTTATTGCTTTCTTTTTTTCCCCTCCTTTTCTCACTCTGTCCTCCCCCGATCCCTGCCCCTCCTCTGTGGCCTTTTTCACCCCTTCCCTCTGTCTTTCTCCTCCCCGTCTCTCTTGGGGGAGCGTCTGTGTCTTTATCTGAGCTGGGGCAGGCGACAGGGAGGGTGGACATTCCCTGGTGGGTCTCTGTCTGTCTCTGTCTCTTAGGATGAGGGGGGATAGCGGGGCATGAGGAGAGAGAAAGAGAGAGAGAGAGAGAGAGGAAGAAAGGGAAGGGAAAGGAAGGGAGGGCGACTTGTTATTGTCCCAAAACGGCAGCAAGCTGGTGCCTAACCAGCCATGGCAACAACACATGCCGAAAAGTGCCGCCACAAATTCCTCCTAGGACTTTGCTGCGTTCCGTTTCAAGTGGCACAGTTAAGGTGGACTTAAAAGCTTATTGTGCTGAGGAGAATTGCTGACTTAAACCTAATGCCTTGAGGGGAGGTTGTGCAAAATCTCTGGTGCGCTCCGGCAGGATGCCTGAGGAAGCAGAGAGCCAGGCGAGCAGTTGGCAGCTGAGGTCTTGAAGGTGAAGTTCCTCCACTCCACAGCAGGCCTCTCTCTGTGCCAAGAGGCCGTCAGTCACTGCCTTACCCGCCGTGTGATTGGCACTCCATTAATTATGGGGCGCTCTGGTGATGCCCCCCCCAAAAAAGAGGAAGTGAAGTTAAAGTTGGCGGAGAGTGGGGGCCCCTCTTTGTCAGCCATCTTTGTTCCTTTTGTTGCACGCCACTGCCCCGGGGCTAGCGGTGATTGACAGCTCCCCAATCAAGCCTGAGGAGCATCTGACCTGCGACCTTAAACTCTCGCCTTCCCAGCCCCGCCCTCTTCCTCCCATACTATTTGCATGCTAATTTCTTGTTTACTGAATACGCCCTGCCGCCTTTGGCAATGAACTCTGGGCAAGGTCCCCGCCAGTGGGACGATTATCACCTGCCAACAAAACCAAGGAAGGGGACAAACTGCAACGGGGGACAATATTGGGGGAATGTCGGGCAAACGCTCTCTGGAGTCCTTGACGTTTGCAGCGAACAAAGATCTTGCTTTTAAAAGCGGATCTTTTCTAAATTAGCTTGCTCTTATGTAAATCAGCCGTTAAACATATTATGTCTGATTCTGAGCTCTAATGGAGGCACGGTTTTAATTACCCACTAGCATGATAGAAACATTAAGTATATACAGGCCTCAAGATGGTGGACTGCAGCCAACAGTCCTTAGTGAGAGATTTTTGCACATTTATGTATTTTAGTGCCTATTTGGAGTTCCTCCATAATTAATAAGGCTTAATTGGCTCTGTTGGACATGCCAGCAAACTGAGGCCAGATTGAGAATTCCTTTTAACTTGATTGTAATGGAGAGGGGAGTGCAATTCAAATAATGGATTTTTAATAGATTCCACTGACACACTTAAGTGTGAAGGACTAATTTGCCCAAACCTTGTGTCAAGCTCTCAAAAGTTAAGAGTGGAAGGAGGTGCGGAGGGACTTATTGGACGCCCTTGTTGCTTTGGCTCTCCATCCTTTCATGTCAGCTCCCATCACTGCTTCTGCTGCAGCTCATCTGCTTCTCCTTCATCTCTCTGCCTCCGTCTCGCTCCGTCTCTTTCTTCTCCAGCCTCCGGTTCAGTGGTTCTACCACCCTTCACTTTCTCTCACTCTCTCCGTCGCTCCTGCTGTTGTTCTCTGTCTTTCCTCTAATCCATCAGCTCCAAACCGCCTCCCTGTCGCCTTCTCTCCGCGTCTCTATTTGCACCTTCCCTGGCTGCCGCTCGTGTCTGATTTCTTTTCCTTTCCTCCTGTTCATCCGCCGGCCTTTCCTCTGTCTTTCTTGCTCCATCTCTGCGTGGTCTGAGAGGTCATTCCCCACAGTGAGAGGTGTGATAGGTGATAAGCAATTCTGCCTGTTCTGCTGTTCACTTTCAGCTCCGGCTAAGTGTGTATGTGTGCATCCATCTGTGTGTGCGTGTGTGTGTGTGTGTGTGCATGTACAAGCACGAGAGAGACAGTGTTATCTAGCACAGATAGGGCCAGACTACTATGTCACGACACATTAAGGCACTTCATCCATCTAACCCGAGCTGAGGCAGGCCATCACACATGTATACAATCAAAGGTGTACAGACGCCAGTATGTTTGCACATACACACACACACCTCAAGCCTAACAAATAGCATTGGGGGAAGCTGCAAAAGGTGGAGAGACACAGAGAGGAGAGACTGCCAAGGGCAGAAGGAGGGAGATTTGGCCGGTGTTTTGTGGCCATGCAGCAGCAGATAGAGCAGGGATAGGGTATCACTCCCTAACCCCAAACACATTTACGGCTGACACCATGATTAATGAGCCTGGTGCTGTGCTACAGGGCCTGTTTCTGGACCCATTACCCCCTCCCCCATCCGCCCTTACTCCCAACTGCCCTGCTACCTCTAACTCCACCCTTCCTCTCCCCACCGATGCACGACCCCTTCCATCTGGACAAAGCCCACCTGGGCATACCCTGGATGGGACATGGCAGACGTGCACAAATACAAGTGTGTGCATTTGCAACTACAGGTATCCTAGGACATATGCAACATAAAGAATGATAAACCTTGAGATACACACAACAGCATAAACACAGACACACCGCTGGCTGGAAAAGGTTTGGTTTGTCCCTACACTCACCCTTCTCCAAAGTCACCCCACAACCGCAGATGTAGTTTGTGATGATTTATTGTTAAGTATTTTTTTCTTAAGGGAGAAAGGGGACAGCAGAAATGAATGTCCTCTCTGTGTTATTAAAATATTACAGTCTTTGTGTGTGTAAATGTGTGTGTCTGTATTATTGCAATTTCCTGTCCCCTAAATAGTTTATGCGAAACAATTATGCACCCAATGATGTTCTTGGCCTCATTTGGAAAGAGATTAAATTCTCACCCGTCACCTTTCTCCACAAAAAAAAAAATTAAATAAAAAGAAAACAAACCACACTTGACGTACATTTAGTGACTACGCCCTCCAGGTGGATGATGTTTGGGTGGTCGAACTGGCCCATGATGCTGGCCTCGGACAGGAAGTCCCTCCTCTGCTTGTCCGTGTAGCCGGCCTTCAGGGTCTTGATGGCCACACAGATCTCTCTCTTGCCTGGCATCTTCAGGCGGCCGCTGCAAACCTCACCAAACTCCCCTGGAAACACAACACGCAAGCTACTACTACAGTGCACGGGCTATAAATCACATCAAGAAGGGGGTAGGTGGGGCTGTGTGGCTGTGTGTGTGTGTGCAGGTTAGAAGGGGTCCACTTTTAAACATTGATCAGGGTCTCTAATCCCCCCCCACTCCCTCCCTCTCTCCCTCCCTTCATTCACAGGTGCAGAGAGAGAGGGGAAATGGATATTGATTCTTCCTCTTTATTATTTTGTCATTGGATGACTTTTCTCTGGCCACAGGAATAGCGCAGACAACATATTTAGCCTCCCCTGATTTTTTTCTTATTTACTCATTGACCTGTCTAGAAGCAGACACAATGTTATTGTCTGAGTAAATGCTGGTTTTTGTTCTGAAGGAGTGCACATGAGCGCGTACACGGCCACACACAATCGCAGACAAAGCTATCCTGGCGGCAGAGTATTTACATGAAACGAATACCAAATATGCTATTATCCCATTAGGTGGATGCTTTTATCCAAAGTGTTCTTTACTGCAGAATCTGCCCCAAAACGCTGCTTTCATAAAGACTGATGAAAACTCAATATGCTTCTCCTCACCGATGCCGATGACTTTTTCGATCTTGATACAGGAGGCGTCGATCTCTTTGGCGAACTCGCGGACGGCTTGGTTAGGGTCTTCGTAAGTGAAGGGATCAACATATATTCTCACGCCTGTGGAAAGAAAGTTTGCAAGAAAGGAAGAATTTTTAAAAAAAAAAAAAAGAAAGAAAGAGAAAGAAGGGAGTGAAAAATGAAGGTTAATTCATTCCGGCAACTAAACTCCATCTGTTCTTTATTTCCATCACGCTGCAGGCTACGCAGCCTTCCTCTGTGGAGCCTCTTCTCCTCCTCCTCCTCATCTTTTCTTCTCTCCATACCTTCGCCTCTCACTCTAACTCCACTGCGTTTCATGTCACTGTGGCTGACTTCAATGAAGATGGAGCTCATTAACTTGAAATTTTTGTGGGATGCAAATAACAATGCTGATGACTTGATAATGAGGGTGTTTGGAGCACGTTAGGATGCGAGTACATTAACTTTAAAATAGTTTGTTTTTACTTCCCCCCCCCTTGGTTTTATGGGCCTCATTTGCGGTTTAAAGTGCATGCACATGAACACACCTGACAGCGCTAATGTTTTTTCAATTATAAAAGTGTGTAGGTGGAGTGTTAACTGTGAGTTACCTTGATGCAAGTGCTTCTCTTCATCAGAGTCCTGCTTGGCCTTGCTGTACTTACTCCTTCTGGGGGCAAAAACAAGCAGGACGGTCAGGGAGAGCGAGTCACAACAAGACGCACGCCAACTGCATCCCACGTAAAAATTACGACAGAACACTAGTGTCCTTTCAGAACAATCCCCTAATTAAAACTTGAGACTTAAAAATGCATTTGTATGTCATTTAAATTATGTGAAGAGGCAACACAATCAGTGGTTTACTGATGAAACAGTGATATTTCTCTTTGATATAATTATTTAATAGAGAACAGAAACTGGTTTTGAATCCTAACTCTAATCATTTTTTTTTATGCCTTTAATGACACTTTTATATTTGTTCTGCAGATAAAGGTTTTAAAAGACATAATTTTGAAACGCTTATTTGCTTCCTTACAACGCTTTACACAAGAATACTGATTTTACATGCAGTTAACTTATCTTATCTTCGAATGAAAGGGAACATAGAAGGGAACAACCTGGTTCTATCCACAGGTTAAAAAACCTATCAAACCTAAAGCTCACAAATCAAAACCTTCATCAATATCTTCTTTATTTGACCTTTGTAAAAAAAAACACCTTTCCAATTTCCCAAGTTGTTGAACTTCTCCTTTGAGGTAAAATATGAACAGAGTCAAACATACCAAAGTAAAAGCAAAGATCAGTTTTAGATTCAGTGAATCAATTAAGAGAAAAAAGAAAGCAAACACATCACAAGGGAGGCTTAAGTTGTCGTTTACATTAACACAATTACTGTAAGTAAATATTTCAGTCCATTTACAGTTTTCAGTCCATTTGTTTGACAGTTATGATTAATAGTAACTTTGCAGATTAAGCTTTTACATAGAAAACATATGAATTAGATTATTTTATTTGTTTAAATTAAATTCACCTCGATCACCTCTAAAATATTAATGCGCATGGTAATGTTGTGCATTAAAATTTTTACATTGTGGTGTTTCTACTTTAAAGAAAACAAAATATCTTTCAGCACTAATAGTTTCTAAAGGGCACTGAGCAAACAGCAACAACATGGAGTGGAGAAGTCGTTGGGTATAAAAGCTGTAAATCAATCCAAGACAAGATGCACTTAAATCCCTCTGAATCCCTCAGGCACCCTGACACCTGTGCTTATATTGATGTGTTGGGTCAGTGGTGGAAATGACCAGATGTGGGGGGACATTGTCCTCCTCTATGGTTGTGTAATGATGGTAAACGGCTACGTGATTACAGTCTCCCCCAGCCCCCAATCCCACAATAACAGGATGGCTGCAGCAGCACAATGACAGCGGCCGTCACATGCATATAAAAAAGGCAGACAACCACCTGCTTGGCTGAGAGAGAGAGGGGCAATCACATGGAAAAGAGAGGACACACACACACAAACAACACCCCCTTCACTCCCAATCATTCTCAGCACCAATACACACATGCAAACAGTAATTTGGTTTCCATATACAAAGAGCCACACTCACAAACAAAGAGGGATCAACGGTTGCTCATAAAAGACACACACATGTGAAAACAATACTTTTTACATAGGATGTGCATACACATATACAGCCCCCCTGCAAACACACACACACACAAACAGGGGGAGTGTGGTTAACACCCAGAGGTGAGGAAGGCCCATCTGCATGTAATCCCATCTCTGTGATGGTGCTTTGTCCTGCTCGCTGGTTAACACCCTGAGATTGGGTCACTGCAAATCCACCTGATGCCTCTCTGTCTCAGTCTCTGTATTCTATCTCCTGCTTTTCATTGCCCGCTTATCTCATTGTCCTCCCCCCTACCCTCTCTCCTATCTCTCTTTTTTTTCCCTCTCTCTCTCTCTGTCTCTCTCATTCTCTTCACGGCAGTCAGCAAGGCGCAGCAGGAGAAAATAACTAGCGGCCAGGATTACAGCCACTAGCTGAGAGGTGGAGGGATGTGAGGAGCTGGGGATGGATGCAGAAGACAGGGAGCGAGGGGTCACTGATTGCATCTCTTCAGCTGTCGGAGCTGTCAATCACGTCTCCGGTGTGGCGAGTCATCACTCATCCGACGTGATGAGCGAATTGCACTAGCTGTCTGGTTGAGTGTGTGTGTGTGTGTGTGTGTGTGTGTGTGTGTGTGTGTGTGTGTGTGTGTATGTTTTTGAGTGATGTTCATCGCCTGACAGCTACTTTTCCTGCGGCTAAGCAAGACATCCCTCACCTGGGAGGAAAGAGGGAGAGACAGGGAGCAGAAGGGACAGAGGGGGAGAAGAATAACGCTCACCTTCGGCTGATGACAAAAGCGCTGATGAGGATGATGAGGAGGACCACGCTGCCCACCACTGACACCAGTAACACTGTGGAGTTGGCCCCATCGCCGATGATGGGAGCTGGGACTGTGGAAAAAGGGAGGAAAAGACGGTGGGGTGGGGTAAGGGGACAGTGTGGGAGAGAAAGGAGGGAGGGAGGAAGGTTGGACAGAGAAAAAGAGCAAAGTCAATATCCCTGAGCTCGATTGAGTTGCCGCACATGAAGGAGCAGTGTAGATTCTGTGTTTGTCAAAGTCATTGACCCTCCCCCATCTCTCCCCTCCTCACCAACACACACACAATGTTTGTCCGTGCTTCCTATTCCTCCATTTTACTATTCCCCCCTGTAAAGTCTAGTGTTTTGCATGCTCCATTGGGAGACAATGACGCCCCATTAGGATGTGAGCTTGACCGTGTCATTATCATGCGCCGCCGTCTCTATCTACATTACAAAAGGGGACACCTGGGCCCACAGAGCATCTCTGCAACCTTTTACATCATAATCTGTCAGCAACAGTCACCCTCATGTGGAATAATATTTACTGAGGGAAATCATAGATGTTAAAAGCTTGTGTTTTGTTAATAACATATTATTAAACTGATGACTTGTCTAGACACCTGAATTTATTTCAACTCCTTAAAGGTCCCATATCTAATAAAGTTAGATGCCCATATCTTTTTTGATTATAAAGCAGGTCAAGGCTCTATAATAATACTGTGAAAAGTATCAATGTGTTTAGTCCACAGAGAAATGCTCACAGCCTGTATTCAGAAACTGAGCTTTAAAACCAACCATCAGGACTTCTGTAACTTTGTGATGTCACAACAAAGGAGTCACTTCTCAGTCACTCCACCTGGACCCACAAAATTTATACATCTTTGCAGGATTTGATTTCTGATTTTGAGTGTTTTCCTCAAAACTTCCATATTTTTACTGAATCACTCAGAAAACAGTTAGCCAATCAGAGAAGAGAGGCTCAGGTCATCTCTTCTGATTGGCTCTCCAAACTATACTTACTAAAGCTCCAGAGAGAAGCCTGAGAGAGGAGATGTAAAACTACACTGAGATGGTTTTTGGTTCTTAAAACCACAAATATATCTTGTTATGGATAACAACGGTTCATATAAAAATCCAGAGAATTTTAAAATATGGGCCCTTTAACATCCTGTTTATTTTCCCTTAGGTAGCTTTAAGGTTGATCCACTCTGTCAGACAGTGTTTAATCAATGTCTCATGATTCTGTGTTTTTTGTGGCTTCTCCAGTCCATTAAATGGAAATAGGACTCTGGGTCTGTGATGACTGACCAACCGTCTGGCCAGTGGGGTTTTAAGGGCCAATTTGAAATTGTGATCAGAGTCCACCCACGTAGACGCTTGTTAATATTGTTATCTTAGGGGTTTACAAAGTTTCAGTGTCTGGTGGAAACAATGAGTACTTTTTTTTGGCTTCAACATGCTCACATCTATGAGTCAACTGACGAGAAACAAAGAGCAACTATCAGCAGCTTCCAACTACAAATCAGAATCAGTCAGAAACTGTATCATTCTTCAAAAAAACCATATAAGTTGAACCTTAGCTGGCACGTCCATCCAGACTCTCTGCAACTTGAATAATGGAAGCTCCTCAAGTTGCCATTCAGGTGCTGGAGCACAATATCATCTATCCTTTATAGATGACAGCTAGGTTGATTAATGACTACAATGAAAAAGACAAATTCGTAAAAGATGCTCCCATAGCAGGTTTTTGCGGGAGCGAGGTGTGCTGGTGCTGGCAGTGGGCCTGTCTCTGGCTCTGCAGCGCTCTGATGTCATTAAAGCGAAGCAGAGTCGAAGTGGCAGGGCTGAACTCACCGGAGTTGGTCATGAACTCAAACGGGCCGCTGAATTCCCCGTAGCCCGCTGCTGTGCGAGCGCGGACATGGAACACGTAGGAAGTGAGGGGGGTGAGGCCCTTGATGTCAGTGTTCCTTGATGATGTTTTTATGATTCTGTAGCTTCTTTCATTTTGGTCCTGAGGAGAACAGAAAATGGCGAGACAGAGAGAAAGGGAAACAGTGAGTGATTTTCTTGCTGTCTGTTGGAACGTATATTTTCAACAGGGAATACAGGGAACTCACCTTCTCATAATACTTGACTTCATACTCTAAGATGACCCCGTTGGCTCTATCTGGTGGCTGCCAGGCCAGTGAGATGGTGTGTCTTGTGATATCCTTCGCCTGGATGGAAGTTACTGGAGAGGGAGCTAGAGAGATGATCAAAGGGAAAGAGGGGAAAAAAAAAAAAAGAAGACAGAAAACAATATTAGCCTGTTGCTATCCCCCTTTCCTCTGAGTCGTTTTCAGCCTTAGAGACACTGAGTCTGTTTTGTGTTGCTCTCCCAAATCCCAGGCTCTTTGCTCCTGCTGAGAAACTCAAACATTGGGCCAGGCCACAAGGCAATCACTTCCATTTGTCTTTGAACTTGGCTTCCATTCAAAAGTGCAGGCGTTACAGAGCTGTGTATGGCCACACAGCTTAATTGCCAAAGCTAGAATATACAGCAGTGCTGATGTACTAATATTTCTGAACTAATGGTTGGTATCCATAAAACTGATCCCATTTCCTCTTGGCTGATGCTCGCATCCTACAAACTGGCAAAATGATGTCTGACTTCATTTTCTGCAGATTCCCAGGTCACCCTGGGAAACCTTACATGGCAACAAAGTCTGCCTCAAAAAGCACAAAATGAGCTCAGTGCCTTTGCTTTTTTTTTTTGGTGCAAATCAATTGGTTTTCATTAAAGCTCGAGTGGCCGATTTTATCTCAAGCCCTTTCTGCTGCAGCTGATAATGAGGCCATATTTCAAGCAGCCGTGCTATCTGCGTTCAGACGCCTTTAACATGTGAAGGTTAAAGCACAGATAATGGCTTCTACTCGTCTCCTCCCACTCGGAGTGTCACAGCTGCACAAATCAAGCCTCTATCTTCAGGGGTGGTGACAACGCCAAAATTGGATCATACACATTCGATGCGACAAAGAGAAATCCATAAGCATGGGAGAGATAGTGTTGTAAACGGAGAAACAGTCATGTACAGATTGAGCTTTGAGGAGTGAAGAAGATACATGAGGACAGGTGGAGATATAGACCAACAACCAAAGCCTACATGGATGAACATAAAACCCTGGGACAAAAAGACAGCGCATAAACACACATGTATATCTGCAGCACTCTGGGGGATTTTACATCAGTATCTTTCAAATACCCAAACAACAGCCAAACAACCTCACTCGTCTCCACAAAGCCAGGATAAAACACCACACACAAAAACAACACTTCCACTGATGCCCAGGTATCATTTCATTGTGACATCTGTTCTCACAAGTTCATGAGGGGTAAATCTTTGACCTCTGGTTCTCAGCGATACTGTAACCTTACTCACTTCAAGCCATCTGCCCTTTTAAAAAATTACAGTGGGATGATTAATGAGGGGTTCGCGGTCCACCGATTATGATTGGATTATCTATGACATTATATACATTCTCATCACTTTGACTGGGGGCTCCAGGGAGCCTAGCCTTCGAGCTAACGCTAACAAAACCCTGCTTTTAGCCAGGGATTGAGTTCAAACGGGCCTGGAATTCAAGCACCAGCCACGGATAGAGTTTCAGCTGGGGTAGAAGAAGCGACGGGAGGGGGTTAGGGTTTGTGACTGGCTGGGTGTGGGGGGAGTGAGATGGAGATAGAGTGGGATGGGATTGCAGACATCTCTCGGTAAATAGATTAACCCAAGGTTGTGTCATCCTGTTGGCCTAATGTGTTGCCTCTCCGTTAAACAATTAGACGGCAGCCATTTGTATCCCTCCGATCAATCTTACCCAGCAGCTAGAGCCAATTTGAGGGCCCTCCTGGGGCCGACTGAGAATGCTCCAGCTCAGAGAGAAAACCCCTGAGGGGTCACAGGCCTTCGTTCCCCAAAGGTAATACACACATCCATCTTTCCCCCCAAAGATGACAGATATGGTGTTTTAATCACGTTTCCCTCTTCTTGTTGCGTTTTTATTTTTCCCTTGACTAATGTGTGGATAAAGATGAGTGATTTTCTGAGTGGTCCTTCTGAGGTTCGCCATGTGAGATGGCAGCCCAGGCACAAAATAAGTAATCCATCAAAGCCGAGTTTTATGACTTTGGTACAGATAAATTAGTCTGGGGGATGCCTAAAAAAGCAAACTGATACAATGCATATTTAAAATATTGTCAAAGCGGATGCAACACGAAACCTGAAACATCTATCCTGAGGAGAGAAAAGAAAAGTTGACCTGAGGCTGCGATTTAGGCGGACAACTGCAGACTAGCTGGCACCTCTGTGGATGAATTTAAAAATGTGGGGCAGATCTGTAATTTCTGACTGCCTGCTGAACATGTGGGCTACAAACGTTGGTGGAATAATAAGTGTTAAATGCAATGAATATTCAGATCTCATTTCAGAACTGTGCACTCCACAAAAAAAGACACACACACACACACACATACGCGCATAAACACGAAGGACCTCATTACGCAAACAGAAAGATAGAAATTCACATAGAAAAAAAATACACCTAGACCCATTATCTCACACAGACAGTGAACACCTCAATCATGCCACCTATGCATACATAATAATGAGCCAAACCTGGCAGAGATACATAGAGTTTGGTTTGGTTTGAAAAATCACCCTCCCAGGGGTAATAGTGTAGATTGTGAGGCAATTTTTTTGTGAAGTTTTGTTTCTGCACAGAGCCCCAGTTTGTTGAGTTGAGTGAGTTTGTCTTTGCGAGCGTGTATTTGCGCAGCAAGGAGCAGCTGTGGTCGGCGCGAGAGCGGTTGCGCGAGTATGCGGTCGATTACAGTTTGACATTAAAAGAGACAGGGGCGGCGGTGCACATGTGGTTGCCAGATTGGAGCCTGGTTGCCAGATTGGAGTCGCTCAATTTTGCTGCCGCCGAGGAAAAATAGCCGCGGAGGGAGCCGTTTTTCAGGGTGTCGAGAAAATGGCTCCTGCGTACAAGTTCCTCACCACCCCCACCACTAATAAAGCCTGCTCCAATCTCCTCCTCAAACACATTTCCACATGTATGTCTCTCCAGTTTGCCAGAGAGATGGAAACTCTCTCTCTCTCACTCACACACACACACACACACACACACACACACACACACACGTCTATGCTGACAGACGTGCCCACACACACACTCTCTCATGCACTAATTCACTTTTAGTCACCTAGGCCTGCCAAGTATTTTGTATGGAGACATAAACACCTTTCACTCTGACTCTCTCTTTCTCTCTCTCTCTCACACACACACACACACACACACACACACACACACACACACACACACACACACACACACACACACACACACACACACACACACACACACACACACACACNCACACACACACACACACACACACACACACACACACACACACACACACACACACACACACACACACACACACACACACACACACAAAGCGCCTGTCCCATAAAAGGGGAAAAACATCCATTTACAGCCAGGGGTCAGTTCAAAGCTTGGACACCCCCCCCCCTCCCTTCCACATGTAGTCCGGGTGAAAGGGTTACCCCCCCACACACACCCTTCCTGATTTACGATGGTGGAATTGTTCATGGAATCTGACCTCCTTGTACAGACAGACACACACACACACACACACACACACACACACACACACACACACACACGAATACATGCCCGGTCACAGATGCGCACACATGCAATCACCTACGCTCACGTCTCAATTTTTGTCTCCCTGCTTCACCTTCATCCACTTTCTTCATCAGCATAAATGTTCCTCCCTTCCAACCTGCCTTCCTCACTCCTTCCTCAATAGCCGAAATTTGAACTTTTATGGAAAGGCGGTGGTGGTGGTGGTGGTGTGGGGGGGTCTTTTCCACAGCACTTATAAATCCTAATAAATCTATCATAATAAATGTGTAATCCACGGTGTCTGGATGACGGGAGGCGATACAGAGAGAGGGACAGCCACAGATGACTGGCTGGATTACCAGCGGCTGAAACCAGATCTTCCAAAGCCCCTACTGAGCATTAGCAGGACGAAATCCAATCAGTCTGGAGCTATTCTCTTTAACACGCACACTCATATACACACACACAAATTAGAAGAGACATGCACACATGGAGACACATAGAAGACATTGTTTGAATGGGGGGGGGGTAGATCATCTCCATCCATGAGCGTCACATTCTGTGACACATTTTCTCACTTGTAGCCGAGTGTGCAGTCAGTCTTGCACATGTGCAAACACACACACACACACATGCACACACACTCTAATGGAGGTTCCAGCTGCAAGCGTCATATAACTAATCCTGGGGAACAGTTGTGAAACATGCAACAATGACAAGCCAAAGGCAACATCATCTATTTCTTACAACTTGAAGTCAACAGATTAGCCCCAAGCAACCTCTGGGGGACATTACTGTGCGTGTCTCTGTGTGTGTGACCATGTCTTTGTATGAAGCCGTGTGTGAGAGCGTGCAACTGCACATCCGTGTGACTGTTCTGACATGAGCCCCCGGCCTGGACTCAAGGGTGTGCTCCATTACAGCTCCCACACATGCCTATCTGGCAGGAACTCGCAGCTCTCCCACAGGCAGCGCATCCATTCACGTCTATCTTCCTGACCCCAGCTGATATATCAAGCCACTGTGTCCTTAAATTGCCAAGTCCAAGCCCTATTCAAGATATTCGCTTTTCCCAGGGAGCGAAATTAGTGATTAAAAAAAACGACACAAAAGGGCACTTAGCTTACCACCCAGGAGCAGAGCAGTAAAGAAGACCAAGGTAATGATCGGCTGTAAGTGGAGGAGAAAAGGGAGGGATGAAGAGAAAGGGCTGGGGTCATAAAATCCATTTGCACAACAACCAGTTACAAAATGGCTAAATGACAAAACAACAGGAGGCTTTGAACGCAACCCCAGGCTAGAGGGCTCTTCTCCAGCTCTGGAGTAGAGGCTGTATTCATCGGTTTATTCTACTAGAATAATTACACACACACACTTACACAAACACGCACAATCCAGCAGCATTTGTAATGAAGCCTCCACAGATCAATACAACTCATCTAATTCATTAGCTCGAGAGCTAAATATAGCACGTTGCCCCTATCTTCAGCCTTGGCTTCTCATGCCTAATTATGCAAAACTCAAGTGAAATATTGCAGAAAATCATTTCCCCACTGCAGAGAATCCATCATCCTCCTCAGTAATCACCCAGCCTTCACCCAAATTATTCACAGCTTTAATAAACATGTTTTGACACGCGATTGCCACCCCCCACTCCAAAAAAAAAAAAAAAAAAAAAAGCTTCAAGTGCTCAGTGTAACAAACCTGTGCTGTGCATCAAACATAAGCCTCCACACACAACTACAAAGTTTCTCCAACATACACACTCTCTTTCAGATGCACAGACAAGTCAAGAGACTGAGTTGGAGTCAAGAGCAAACCACCGGAGATATTCTAAATTCAGCAGAGTAAATGATAAAGTTGAGGATGAGTCCTGATATATGAAAATAATTGATGAGGTCAAGAGGAAGACACGAAGCCACGTAGCGAAGGCGGCAGTGTAGGAGACTACAGAGTGGCCCCTACCCAAAGATAAACAAAATCTAAATCATCCTTTTTATTAAGTTTGATAGTATGCGGTGACTCAGCAGCCAAGTGGTGAGGGCACATACCATATGGTCGCAAATGCTGTAAGCAGACGAGCCCCGGCTTTGATTCCTGACCGGGTCTGACTCCTACATGTTATTCCCCTTCTCTCTGTCCCCAACTATTGACTGAAAATAGGTTGCAGGCCAAGCAGAAATGGCTGTTGTGTGTAGCCCTGGTATAAAAGGGGTAATTATGTTTAGTTACTCCCATTTGTTGCAATAACTCTTGGTCTTGGGATGAGGATCCCGACAAAACCAATAATCCATATATCTTGCATAACAACAGGGAATCAGCAGTATCTCATTGGGATCCAATGGCCTCATCAATAGGGTTGAGAAAATACTGGTATGCCAATATATCAGGCCAAGTGATCAACAGGCCAGAGGGCTTGTTTATTGTTTAATTAATCAAAATTACAATGGTTATCAATGGGAAGCCTTTAATCTCCATTGATTTTGCACTGAGAGAGAATACTGTATATTGTCTTACCGGCCTGGTTGGTGGTGACGGTCACGGACACAGCCTGCTCCGGCCCGGGGCTCTGGGGCGAGACGCCATTCACCGCCCACACCTCGAAGGTGTAGTTGGTGTGGGCCTGCAGCTCGTTGATGGACACCCTGGTTCCCTTCAGGCTCAGCTGCTGCGGGCTGAAGTGGATGCCATTACCGCAGGGCTGACAGCGCCGGCCATCGGGCCCGCAGCGCTTACACACCACATTGTATGTCAAGTCCTGGCGTCCTCCTGAGCTCCGGGGCGGGCTCCACTCCAGGTTTACAGAGGTCTCGTTCACATTGGAGATGAGGTGGACGGGCGCCGACGGAGGACCTACAGAGGAAGAATGAGGAGAGAGCTGATATTATTACCAGTAGTGGTTAGAAGGCAAATGCTAAGCAGATACAGAGTTGTTGTGGTTACTATTGGAAAATGGGAGCAGAACTGACCATTACATTAAGAGTAAGCCTCTAGTGAAGTCTCCAATGACTTAATGGTAATTAATTCTTTTTATATATTCATATAACAAAGATGTAAACGTGTAATTGACTGGATTGCCAATTGATTGGGGGTGAGGCTTCTTAAATTCCCTTTTAATGTCCTGTCCATTACAGCAAGGGAGGATCCGATTTCACCTCAGTTAATTCAGTGCGTTAACTGAAATCCAATAGGCCGGCAGATTTCTTTCCCATTCATATGTCAAATCAGCTGGAGGTGGCACAGAGCCCGAGCCTGCTGCTAACAGCAGGACTTTATGGCACCCACTCAATAACTTTAGACAAAGTTTACTTTGGACCCTGTTATTAAGTTCTTCTTTGATGTTAAAAAAAAAACAAAAAAAATAAAAAAAAATAAATAAAACAACCAGCCTACTGCAGCTCAATATTAAAGCCGCTCCACAGATATGTGACACAAACTCCCCTGCTCATCAATCCTAATTTACATGTCAACTCTATTGTAATTAATGTGTTTTTTTGTGTTGCTATCAAACATAAGCAGCGGTAATTGACTTAACTCTCCCCCTCTCTGTCTGAGTCTGTTTTCTCTCGCTCTCTCTCTGACTAATGTGGCGCACGCGAGCGGGCTGGGAGATCGATGCAGGGTGAAATATGAAAGCCAGTCGGTCCACAGACGAATCATTTCACAACGGAAATTAATTATCAGTGTTATTTTTGGAGGAGCACAGTGGCAATGAATGATTTCACAGAGAGCAGCAGAGGGGACAGTGTGTAGGAGTGTGTGTGCACATGGTCACCCGAGGACCAATCCCTGCGCTTTTCTGCACAAGTGTTGCCATATTTATGGAGGCGTGGAAGTACACTTTTACCTGACACGTACGCGCCTTCACAAGACACCCATACTGCATGTGTACTTGGAGCTGAGTAGTGTGCTGGCATTAGTTTGGCAATTCATCGTGAATGAACAAATGTTAAGGCTGAGATTAGAAGGACAGAAGGAGAAGACAAACACTGTCTGTTCATCCACTGCTCAGCAAGGAAGGAGCAGGTCTGGGTGGATGTATGGAGGCAAGAAAGAGACAAAAACGGACGACGGGAGGCGAGGAGCGGTGCCACTAACTGAAAGTGACCTAGAGGGTCACTAACAGCACAAGACACAGGCAGCGAGATGAGAGGATGCAGAGTACACTGTGTTAATATTAGCATCGCTCAGCTTCCCCTTCCAACTGCAGCCTTCGACGAAAACCTATTAATAAATTCTCATTAAAAATTGTGATAAAGCACTGCCCCCACCCCTTCTCTTCCCCCCCTCTGTCTTTTCTCCTCCTCACCCCTCATCCACTTTTCCTCCCTCGCTCTTCCACCTCATTCCCCCCCGTCCGCTTCTCCGATGATGGGAACAAGTTACAGATGGGGTTTCTAAATTAAGGTGCTACACTCACTTGTCATTATAATAGTGCCTTTGTCAGTGTGCTTGGTTCAACTAACCTCCTACCTTTTAATACTCAATAGCATGCAGACTGAAAAAGGCTATAAAGCTATAATTCAGCTGTTATCGCAACTTGAAAGGGACATAAAGCAAACAGAACAAAGGTGATGCTGATGTGTCCAGTCAATGTCTGAGAATCTGTCTGTCCTCACAAGGATTCAAATATATTGAACATTATCCTAATTCAAGATTTTTTTTTACTTGAGTTTTAATTTAATATAAAGAATTTAAGCCTGATATTATGGGATTTACACTTAATTTCCTCTGTACTGTCTCAGCTGGAGCCAACAGGCAGTTAGCTAAGCTTAGCAAAAACAGTTCATCTAAATGTAAGAAGGAAACATTTTACTCTTTTGTAATAGTTAAACAATGGAGATATAACATGCTAATGACTGAGCTTTAGAGGCATTAGCAGGCAAATTTATTTTCCTTCATAAAGAGCCAGGCTAGCTGTTTCTCCCTTCCTGCTCGCAGTCTTTATGCTAAGCTTAGCTAAGATAATCACGTCCTGGCCTCAGCTTCAAGATGTAGCTTAAGATGTAGAACTGTTCCTTTAATGTGACAGTAAATCCTCAATAATAAACTAAGATATGTGAGTGTGTGTGTGTGTATTCACCCGACAAAGATTATTTTGTTTGTTTGTTGCTATGACAAGAGTTGCATCAGTGTAATATAACTTTATGACTGGATAAAGTCTTGAACACATTTTACCACGTCAGAGCTTCTCCAGACATTACACATAGATGTGCACACACACACACCCACACACACAAACTACCTTTGGCTGTACCTGTCGCTCTCCCACAATGCACCGGTGGGAGCAAGGGAGCGTGGGAGAGCCGTCGGCTGTGACAGACACCCCATAATTAATCCTGGGAGAGAAAGCGGCAGGGGGAAGTGGGAGCAAAACGCTCAGACAACCTTGGTACAACGTTAGCTCAACCTGGTCTTAGCATTCAAAAACTCCTTATGGGTGGAATCCCAGGGGAGACGAAGAAAGTTTCTCCCGAAGAAAGTTTGTGATTTCTTTCCCTTTTCTCTCTGCTCTCCTTTGCGCTTCGTTTATGGCCTCGCACTTTGCTCAGAGCCTCATTTCTTTCTTTCCAGTCACACCCTCACCTTCACCCCCCCCCGTCTTCTTTAATCTGTCTCTTATTTTTACTCTGCTCCCATTCTCCATCTTCTCTCTCTGCATGCTCCCACCCTCTCCTCCTTTCATCCCTTTCTCTTTCTATTTCTTTCTATCATTAACTGCCGGCCAAGTCTTGTGCAGGACCGAGGCAGCAAAGAGGCAAAATTGGCCGCAGCACCAACCCAGCCATTACCATCCGGCTGGGACTCATTCAACCACCCCCGCCCCACTTTAGTCCTTCCCACTCAATGTTCATTCCTTGCTCCGTCCCTCCCTCTTCCTCTGTCAAACCGCCGCTAAGAAAACTGGGGAAAATCTGAGAAACACATCAGGAGCCAACAGAAACCCCCAAAACGGAGAACACCCCCCCCTTATAACCTGAATGTAACGGAGCAACCAGCTCCCACGGGTATCTGTCCCTGGTCCTCATTACCGCCCCGTGGTCTGTGTGTATGCATCCAAACTCGGCTCCTGTAACTGTTAACTTATTGTGTTTCTGAAAAGTCTTGTACCTGTTGAGTTTCTTAAAAGTTATCTATGGGTCTTGGGAGAAGAACAGCCTTGACATAAATGAAGAAAAATGAAGAAACAGCGTGGCTGCAAAGCGTGATTTACAAGGAAGTATAAAAGTAACAAAAATACAACCCAAGTACGATAAAATGGGCAACAACAAGCCAGGAAACACTAAAGCAAGAAAGAAACATAAAAACAAACTATAAAAGGCTGTCAACAGGTTGTTACAGCAAAAAAAAAATGTCCAGAAATCTGTTTTTTAAAAGCGATAGGACTCATTTATCCTGCCAGGTTCCTCAGGCGTAGATGATCAGAGTGTAGGAGGCAAACAATTGGATCGTGCCTTGTTTCTAATCTGGAGAGTGAGTGTTTTGATCAGCACGTTAATCGCCGATCAAAAGAGCAACCGCTGCAAACGAGCAAAGAAAGGAGCTGGCAGAGAGAATACAGCAGGAGGAACCAGGCCTGCACACAAACAGGCACACAATGGCACAATTACACTACATCCAGTTTTAATCTTCATCTCACATCGCAAGACCTCGAGCTAAGAGAGGAAAAAGCGTTTTCAATTACTCATACACATACACACACACACACACATATATAGACATGCTCCCCAATTACCAGAAATGCTGGCTTTTTCCCAGCCTGACCTTCAGCAAGTCAAACTGGGAAATGACTTTAAGAGGTTTTTTTTTTTTTCTTCATCTGCTCTGTTCGTGACTCTGAGTGGATTTCGAGGGAACGAGAGAGCGACTGAAAACAAAATGTGTATGAGGAGGGATGGGTGAGTGACAGCTGTAATTACAGAGCTCCAAAATGTGGGTGAGAAGTAAAAAAAAAAAAAAAAAAAAAAATTCACGAGGAAGGAAAACAGCGGACGACAGACAGAGTGAGAGTTCAGAGATCAAACCGGCTGACGAGGCGGGGCAAAGGTCGCTGAGAGAGTCCGGCTAATGTTCACTTCCTCACCGTGGAGTTAGGAGCGGGTTAGACGCTGCATAGCAGGCTCCTATGAAATGAGCCCAGTAATGAGCTTTGACAGCTGTTGCTTGCAGCAGCACTGCTCAGATGCCACACTGACTAACAGGACAATGGAGATGAGCTCCGGTCCCTTCCATTTAAAGAGCGGTAGTAACTCAATACATTAGTGATGTGGCAAAACAGCAACTGGATGCCTGATATCTAATTATTAAAGGCTTTATTAATCTTTATTAAAACAAAACAAGAACAGGCCAGTCTCAATTAGTAAGTTTTTCTTTGGCACAATCCATGTTTTCTTATTTTTCTGTTGCAGAATGTCCAACATCCAGGAGGACAGTGTTTGCTAAAAATAATATTACATCCTAAAAAAATGTCTTCTAAGAGCAAAAAATGTTGTATGGAATTATGTTTCATACATATGTTTATGCTGTCATTTTTACACTTGTCTGATCTGTTTACTACTTTACTACTTTCTACTATTGGGACCCATTTTGCTCAATGACTTAAAACATTTATAAAATCTGGAAAATAAAATAAAAACTCTTCTGGGTTAGTGAGTCTTGGAAAAATGGTGTAAAAATAATCCAGAGTGTGGCCTAAATTCAATTTGCAGATTAACCACATAACTGAAGTAAAACACTGACTCATATTCTTGATCATGACAATATTCCACAATAGAGTGTTGTTTATTGTCGTGCGTAGATACCGGTACAACAGGGGGAGCAATTAAGGGCTGTTCAGTTTTGCTGCTGCTAAGACAGTTAAGTGTTGAGGAAAGGAAGGAAAGGGGGGTGGGGGTCGTCTTCTCGTCTGATTCAATAAACTGTTTTGCTGAGTGATGAATCCACAGGAACTCGACAGATCATCGGGGCCGAACAGTGAGCCAACTATGAGCTCAGCAACTTAACACAGATGTTTTGGTCGTTAAAACCGCTTCATGACACATATTCGCACACATACAAACGCCTGTCGTACTAAAGTGTGATTGCTAATGCTGTTACATTCCTGGGAATGTGTTTTTATTGTGTGTCTCTACTGTTTTTTTTTTTTTTTTTTAACCAGTGCAACCTTACAGTTCCATGAGTCAGAGAAAGAATGAAGTATTATTATGCAGCAAGACTGCTAACAATATTTGTTATCACAGCCGTTGTTACCTGTTAGCTATGTGGGGTGGCGGTAGGCAGGGGTTGACTCACACAACCAGATAACACACACTGAAAAATACACCAACGAACTCCTTCCTTCAGCTCCATGCATTCCAGTAATTGCTTTCCTTTTCCCTTTCTCCTTGGCACCTTTCTCTTTCAGCATCTTATTCATTCTCTGCCTTAACCTCCAGCTTTTCCATCTGCCCTTGTTTTCCCACCCTTTTTCGTCACCTCCCGGCATCTCCACCAACGTATCTCTATTTGTCTTTCTCTATTGTTCTCGCCCTCCTCTGCTGTTTTGCAGTCTCTCTGTGGAAGACTGAATCTGGGATGCAGCGGTTTAATACCCTTATTAGTTCTCTGTCACCATGACTGATCACTAAGTACCACCTGGAATCAAAAGACACCTATTAAACCAGCAGCTGCCTGCTTTATGTGTGCACAGAAAGGCTGCCTCTGTGTGTGTGAAGGGATCATTTAGACTGACAGGATCTGTGACCATGTCAAAGTGTGTGTGCTCTTTTAGTATTGTGTTACAAATACAGTATACAGCAGCATGCTTTGGAGGATAGATTTACAATAACCATAAACCACAGCCTATCATGGCTTTCTGTCTAATACGGCTGTAGCTATGTCATGCATACCCATGCAACATGTGGGTGTACTTACGGGTGCAGGCCATGGATGCTGGGTCTGTTTCTGACCGGAAATATCCCTTGTCGCAGACACAGGAGGTGGATCCCTCCCTGACGGAGTAACTGTGGAGCGGACACTTGGAGCAGGAGCCATCAGTGGCCAGAGCGCGGTAGTAACCGATCTTACAGGCTGAAAGAGAACAAAAGCAAAGAGGAAGGTGGGTTTGGTTCGAGATGACATCGGCTGAATGTTGCTTTGACCTGAAATACATGTCTTCCATGAAAAGCAACGTGAGAGGTCTAGAGAAAAGTCTGGAGATGTGCTAACAGCTTTGCAAGCATCTACAGTTCTTCATTTAGCTAAATATTAACATGAACATGCTAGTATGCTCAAACATACAAGTTTAGAGATAGAAAGTTAACATTTCCTAATTACAGTCCTAGTTTACAGTTCCTTAATCATAAAAAAAAGTAGCTGCCAATTTAAAATGTGAACTGATGTTAGCACTATATGAAAAGTCATGAGTTCACAAACATTATTACAAGTCAATACTGTGGAGGGACACAGACGTCCGGACCAAATGCCATGGCAATCTGTCAAAACAGTTGTGAAAACATTTCACTCAAAACCAAAAATGTCAACCTCAGAGAAAAAGCAGAGCAGCCAATGCCGTTGTCTAGATTATAAAATATTTCACTGGGTTTGTGACACTCGGATGAAAAGTCAATAAAAAGTCAGGTTAGTTAGACTCCCTGGGAATCATCCTCAGATCCAACACATCAACATAAATCAGTTTGGAGGCTCCATCCAGAATAAGTATCACATGAAGCTGATGGAAGTGGCTGTTGAAGGTTTTGGTAACAGGGGGATGGAGCCATGGCATCACACTTGACTTCAAATGGCTGTGTTCCAGTTAAAGAGAAGAAAAGAATCATCTTGCCCATTTTCCCCCCAATTAGTAACAGGAAACAAAGCATTGCCTAGAGGCTTTTTCTTCTTCTCTCCCAAACCCTTCCTCCCTTTGTCCTACATTTCCATCCTCAGCGCTTTTTCCCCTTTTCTCCTTTCTCACGAACCTGCGTTCTATTATCAAAAACAACAGAACAGGAGTAAAGGGCGCGATTTCCTCTGACAAAAACACAAGATCAAATAACTACCGCGTGTCTTTCTCACAAATTCAAGCTATGCTCTTCTGGCAAGACTTGGGAGCCGCAATGAAACCGGAGCCGTTGGCATTTCAGACCATTTAACAAACAAATGCCACCACACTTGGCACACCAGGAGCTCTGTCACTCTCACAGGGCTGTTTTCACTCTGGATGGCCTTACACACACACACACACACACACACACACACACACACACACACACACACACACACACACAC
>CM076657.1:21783307-21833074 GCA_038496675.1 Rachycentron canadum
GGTTGTCTCTAAGCTAAGGCACGTTTGTAGGAAAGATGGGGGTGGGCAACAAGGGTGGAGGGAGTTAATGAGTAGTTTTGTCCGTGTGGCGGGGATTTTACTGGCTGAATTGGTTGCACGGTGCAAGGGGGTGGGGGGTGGGTGGGTGGGGGGGGAATCGGTGACTTCTGTTCAAAGACAAAATTGTCGATGCTGCTTTTGCAAAAAAATAGCAGCACACACAGAGAAAAGAAAAAGCTAATGATACAATGATAGCTACCCACACGTGAGACAACCATAGCCCAGCTACGTTCTCCTCTGAGTAGTAACAGCCTACACACCAGGCTTTGAACAGCCGTGGACGCGCCCCGCACACTCTCCAAATAAAACCACATCCACCCACACACCCACCTACTGCAGCCCACCTCGAGTGACCCGCATGGAAAAGCCTGATGGGCAAGTTATTCTGCAGCCTACACCACAAAAGTATCCAACACACACTGGGGACTGAAAGCATGAGAGCAAACTTGCGCTACAATAGCCATCTAGAAACCCCAGGAATATAACACCCAGCACACGGCACACAATAACTAGGCCTGCCCAGGCAGAACAATTGCCTCTCTTGTAATCAAAAAAAAGAGAGAATTAAGTTCAAACTATGGCATTTTCTCTCCTTTCAAGGCTGCGCTTTATCTTCTTTGGGTGATGAAAACTCGGTCACTCTTTCTTAGTCATAACAGACAGTGAGCACTCTTCAGAAGAGCAGTCAGAGGCGTCCCCACAAAGCTGCTCTTTCAAAAAAAAAAAAAAAAGAAACAAAAAAAAATGAAGCGATCGGCTTTCAAGACCTGAGGGCAAGGAGAGTCTCTCCTTCTACTGCACCTTGAGCAGCCAAAGATCTCTATTCAACCTGCCTTTCTGCCATATCCCTCAGCCTTTGTGTCTCTCCTATCTCTTCTTCTCCCTGTGGAAAGCAGCTCATGCTCAGGTAAGACTCCTGCTAGAAAGGATTGTTATTCCAGCAGTGCTTTGTTTACCCTCTGGCTGCAGGCCCAAGATGGGTTTAAAAAAAAAAAAAAAAAACCCCAAAAAAACACTGAAAGTCTTGGATCTACATACACAGACATGTATATATATAATAAAAGGCCATATGCATCAGTACACCTGAGCCACAGGCATATTAGCGGGGATAACTAGCCGCTGACCGTTAACATCTGTCACTGGAACAGCAGGAGAATGTAGCAGGTTAACTCATTAATTCCGTCACTGGGGGTTATTAATTACCTCCGGCCCTGACGGCGACACACAGCCACACGGCCAGCGAAAGCCATCAGCGTGATGGATGAGGGACACACGGCCACCGAAACTGATCACCATGATTGATGACATACACTCGACACACATCTTGACCTTGACCCGGCGGAGGAGGGGGAAAAGGTCTTTTATTGGTGGTACAAAACCAAAGGTATTGGCTATATTGAAATCCAGGTTGACATCCTCACTGGTGTTAATGAAGGCTGGAACAAAAAGCCAGTGAGGCTAACAATGTTAATAACACAAAGGCGAACCTTGCTGACAATCACTGCAGCGGCCAGTAGCAGGGAGCGCAGAAGTTGCCGGCAGTTTGTCTGTCAAACGCCAGAATGATTTATAACTGTATTTATATCAGCACCAATCCATCACGCGAGAGCCACCCAGGACGCTGCCCTAATTAAAATGTCTGACCCAGCACCAAAGAACCAGATGAGCAAAACATGTTTTAAAAATGACAACAAAAGACCCTGAAGGCAAAAAAAAAGGTGATGTTCGGTAACAGTTATCCATCTTTCTTTCCATTTTGAACCAAACTCAACACCAGAGTGCAGCTTTAAATGTGCACTTTTTTTACATAACTGATGTGTCTATGTACAGTATGAGACCTGAAGCTGTTCTGTTAGGGTACAGGCCAAACAAACCATTTCCTGCTCCAACATAGAGCCATTTCGTTAAGAGTGCACGGTGGTGCCACCTGTATTGTTACAGTTTGGATTGCATAACTTAAAAAATTGAAATATTGTTCTGAAGACTTCCTGTGGACCAAGGGCTCTGCGTTCTTATTGACACGTAGGCCTCAACTTCCTCCCTAATTCCTTCAGCCTGGCCTTAAGAAAGAATATTAGCACAATGGTCATATCGCAAAAATCTGAAGTATTCCACCCAACCACTTCAAAATGGACAAAGACCACTTTAAAAAAAAAAATGAGGCAGAGGATACAGGGCTGTAAAGAGACATAAAAAGTGCAGAGAAGAGACATCAAACTGGACAGAGATGGATAGAAGAGGGAGGGGTACAGTCAGAAAAGAGATCCATCTTTGTTTTGTAGATCTGTTTGACTGGGTGGGGGCCACTCAGATTCCACTTTTACAATCATTGCCAGATCTGTAAGGGTGGCACCACCCAAAGCTGGGCACGGCGCCAACCTCAATAAGGACCTTTTGTGACCTAAGATTCAAACAGCAGGTGGGTAATGGACTTTAATTCAAGGCAAACAAGACAGAGATGTATACACAAACAGAGGCTTACCAACCTGTGCACACCTGCACACTCTCAGGTATTCACACAAAGCCCTTCAAAGGCCCTCTGGACTACACAGGTGCACACTGCAATGCCACACATGCAAACACATCCACCGAACAGGCTTTGTGTAAGCACAGGGACAGGAGCACAGCAGGGACGATGGGAGGTAAACAAACTCAGTCAAGGTATTGTCTTGGTCCAATTTTTCCAAAGTCTCCAGGGACTCAAATCTCATGATGAACCTGTGTGTGTGTCTGTGTGTGTGTGTGTGCAGATGTGAGTGTAAGCAGGCAGTGTATCTAGCATGCTTTCTGACATTGTTTACAATGAAAAGAGCCGCCTTTCAATTCAATCATGAAAGAAAAAAAAAAGAAAAGGAGGCAGAGAGGTGGGGGAGTATGCTAATGTTGTTGTGCGAGGGGACACAGCACTAAACAATTGGGAGAACTAAACCATTCTACTCTCAGCAAGTCAAGGAGAATGGGGCAGGAAAAGGGAGGATGTGAGAGGAGAGTGTAGCTGCAAACAAACACTAAGAATAGGTGAAGAGGAAGCGATAGGGAGGCAGTCTCAACGGGGCCTCATGCAATTCTGTAAACAAGTGTAAACCATGTGTCGTGCTGTAGCACAAACACATAACAAATCACCGCAATCCAGCACAATGCAAAATTAACAACACTCACTATTGTTAATTTATTATGAGTTAATTGCACTTTTAATCTTTCTTGACTTGCAGATTTGTTTCTCGTGTTATCAAAATACACTGAGGTTTGACCAAGTTTGTAAAGCTAATATTTTTTACATTGTTTTGAGTATAATGGCTAAATAACATTAAGAAAATAAACCAGATTCCTAAATTATTTCCTTATTATTTTATCTAAAACCTGTTCCCCACTTCAAACAGGGGTGTGTATGTTCCATGTATAAAACATCTATGACAAATTATTAATTAAAAGAATAAACTGATGAAATATCAACAACTGAACCAGTAAATATCAAACATGTCATTGGCATTTAACCTACAAGCACCAAGGCTGAAGCTATAGTAAGACTGGGCGACACAACCTTAAATTCTCAATTCAATTATTAATTAATGTATCTGTTATTGTTTCGATTGTATAAAAATTAAAACTCTCCCACCAGAATTCCCCACAGCCCAAGCCAATGTCTTCAAATTGCTTATTTTCCCTGAATAAAAACACAAACAGCTTTTAAAAAAAATTATGTTGTAGTATCAAATATAAAATAGGAAAAAAAGTTGTCACTTAGAATAGAAGACAAACAATTAATTCACAAAATAGTAGATTATTTCCCTCATCAAGATTATTGGGCCTACCAACTAAACAATTCCTGCAAATTTATTTTAATATTCTTTCATGCATCAGTGTCTGTTTCTATCATTAATGAGACTAATTTAAGTTTTTCTGCTCAGCTTTCCACAGGTGTGTAACCTCAGGTGACTACAACTGTACTGGAAAAAGATTCTGACATCATGACCACAGAGACGTATCACATACACCTTCAAGCCAAAATAAACCTTTATCACTGTATCATGTGGCCTGAGATTCAGATAAATACAGAATCAACAATGGGGAAACCTGCTCCTGGCAGTTTTCACAGGGCCAATAACCCAAACATCCAAATATGAATATCCATCATTGATGGATATGATCAGATAAGATGACATTAAAAAACCAAAGAGTGTGTCTAGGTGGCTCCACTGCAGCCTTCAGTTTAAACACACGTGACATATAGTACACTCGTCTGTCAACACTTAAGTGTTCATAAACACACATACAAAACTCTAATCGCCTAGCTGTCTGTGGTCTCAGGAGCAAGTTTAACATCAACCTTGTCAGTTTCTTAGAAGCTGGTTACGAGGAGGGGCTGGAAGGGGTCGACTTATGGGTGAAAAGGAAGGTATTTTTAGGTTGTTTGTTTAGGTAATCTAATCGTAGCTCCCAGACGACAGCCTGTCTGGGGCCTCAAAACACCTTCTATTGTGCGTGTGTGTGTGCATGAGGGTGTGTGTCCCCGTGAACACTGTGCACACCATTGTGTCTCTGCATTGTGTGAGTGTCTAAATGTAGTGTGTGTGCGCTCTCTGGCAGGGTACATAAAAACTTTCCTGGGTCACTAGCTCTTCAACAGCTCATGTCAGCCCAATGACGGTCTGCTGGTCTCCACTGTGGCTGTCACTGCTTTAACCTTTGACCTCTCCTGGTGTCACTCAGGCCTCCCTCACTCCAGACCACTTTCCCCTTCTCCCTCTCTCTTTCAAAACAGGATCAAGGTCACCGTTTTCACAGAAGCAATACCCCCTCCGACTCGAGACTGTGTCAGCTCCTTTTCGCATGGCGCGCCTTTGCGTGACGCGTGCACGCTTTCCTAAGTTAGTAGCATGTACATGTGTCTGCGGACTTTGTTGCAGGGTGTAAGCATTGCCCTCCTCCCTAACCCCAGGCTAGTTGAACCTGGCCTTGCAGGGGTGGTGGTGGTGGGGGTATGTGTAACAGGACCCCGGGGTTAATGGCTGCTGCTTAGACAGGGTTACCCTGCTAATGTGTAACGTTTTAGCCTTTAGCTTTGATGTGAGGACAGACACACAGGCACAGCGATGATGGGAAGCAGCAAACAAAACAGGCGTGAGATTCAGTGTGTGGGCCCTACTGGTTACTCAAGTTTCTGCGTTATGTTTTGTGTTTCTTGGACTGCCCGGCTCCTTTCACTCAGGTATGTGTACTACTCTCTTCGTGCCGTCACTGTCCTTATCTTTATGGTTTCTTTCGCCACTTAAGTTGATGCTCAACACTTGGCAGCTTTGTCAGTGCTCTGCAGAGCTGCCAAAAATGTGTTCTTGACTTCCTTTTTTTCCTCTTGCTACACACTGTCAATATTGTATTTTTACACACCAAACGCAAACAAAGGATCTACATTGCACTAACACATGGATCTTTTAAAGGTCTTAAAGGTCGTATATTTAAACATCTCCAGTGTTTTATTTGAAGTGTTGATATCCATAAGAAGATATATTTGTGGTTTTAAGAACCAAAAAAAAAAAAAAAACACTTTAGTCTAGTTTTACATCTCCTCTCTCTTCTCCAGGCTTCTTTCTGGAGTATTGGAGCCAATCAGAAGAGAGGCTCTGAATTTGTCCTCTAATTGGCTCCGAGTCTCGCTTCTGATTGAGTGATTTCAAGTAAACACTCAGAAAAACCAAATCCTACAAGGTTGGATGGTGGGTCCAGGTGGGCTAGAATTAATATGAAACCAATTTATATGTAATTTATAATTAAAAAAAGACCTTTAATAATGATCTATAATGTAAGTAAGTAGATTTCACTAAATTTGAAATGTTCTGATGTTTGTCTTGTATTTCTCTTCTGTAGTTTCTGTTACTATCGTCCAACATATATACTGTTGTGCTTGCTTGGTAAACTGAATCTAGACCTAGTTTATAATCAAATAAAGACATGGACATGTCACTTTATACAACATGGGACCTTTAAATTACTCAACGGCTATATTTCAGTAGGTTACCCATTAATCTGGATGATCGGAGCAGCAGTTTTTACCAGGGACTAATAGTTGAACCTGCTCTACAATACACAGGTAGTGATATTGACAGTAATATCAACCGCAGCTGCTGGAGGTCGTGACACAACCACACTGGGCTTGTTCAAAGAGCAATCACCGTCTGTACCCATAACCCCCCACTGCACCTTTCACATCTCCAGCCGTTTATCAGGGCCACTCGACAGGAGTCAATTCATCTTTCTCTCCCTTTTACTCTGCACACACCCTCCCTCTGTGTCACACACATCCATGCCTCCGTTTCATTCAACTCACATCTTCTTCTCTCTATCTCCATCCTATCTGTCTTTCTCTGTTTTCTCCCACCTACTCCTCTTTCTTCTTCCCCTTACATTCCTCCGCTCCGTGCTACAAGTCTTCAGGGGAGTTTTTTTTTTTTTTTTCTTAAACTCATCTTGCGGCAGTATTTGACTGCTCACTGCGGATCAGGAAGGATCAAGGTTTCTAATCCCAAAGATGTGCCCGAACATGGACACACCTCTGCTTTTCGCTGGAGATCTGCAGCTTCGGATTCGCCCAGTGCTGCGAGACCTCCACATCCCCAAATTACATTTCAGCTCTCCTGCAGGGAGGTTACACCCCATGGTGTGTTTGATACAGGTGTAGTTTGTATTTCAGCGCACATACACATGTACTCTCAGCATGTAGTTGCTGCGAGAGGTCAGCCACCTGATCCCAGAGTTGTGGGCTGACACCGAAGAGAGATGTCAATAGATTCCCAATGTACAAACCAATTTCAGAGTTTTCTTTGAAAGGAGTAATACGCTCTCTTGGTGTGAAGATCAAAATCACTTTTATGTTTTTATACCTAATAAGAATCTACAACTATCAGCTAATTAGCTTAGCATGAAGGCTGGAAACAGCCTGGGGAACAGCTGCAGGGGGTTTATGTGCCAGACAGGGCTAGGCCTAGTAACATTGCTGTAAACAGACAGGTATAATATTATAATATAAAAAAAACACCCTATTAATTGAATAAAACAATAGGTCTATTATTTACTTATCATTTCAGTATCATACATTGGTTCAAACACAACAATATCCATGAGCCTCAGCCTTTGTTGCCACAAAGAGGAAGCCAAATTTGGAGCAGTTTTATTGTTCCAGTTATAACTATAGGAACAAAATCTGCAAATTCTGCTGCAGAATTCATTTATTTAAAATTGGCCCACAAACCAAAAGTGAACAAATTTAAACTGCAGAATGTATTTTCAGGTTTCTGCCGACCACAGACCACACAGAAACTTTTTAAGCTCTGAACGAATGGATTTTACCGAAATTAGCTTTGGAAGTCATGCTTGACTGATGTTTTTATGTGCACAGGCTTGTACGTTCAACTTTTAATCAACAAACCAGCTTTTTTCTAATGCAGTCTTTCATCTTTTGTGGTGATGAATTAACCTGGAGACTTGGAAATGCCCCAAACTCACCTACGCCTTACGTCCACAGCCCTGTGTGCCCTCAACACTTCCTTTCACATTGCACAATGTCAATCACACTGACAGATGCCATCCACAGAACTAACAACCTGCATATATCCCTCATTCTTCTTCCATGCATTTCACACATTCTGGTGAGTTTGTGCGCTTTCCAGGGAGAATGAATCAGAGTGCCATTTCCTCCACCACCATGATTAGAAAAGGGGGATCTCGGCTCATTAAAATGGACACTGCGTCCGGCCTCAGGGCCAATCAGATTACAGAGCAGCCCTTTATTGCAAGGCCTTTTTTTTTGTCATAACCCCTAACTGATTGCAACGGAGCAGCCTTTGATTTGGCCACTGAACTCCGTGGCCTCCGGAGAAAATGGATGACGACAAAAGAGAAGAAAAGACCACCTACTATCGGCCCCCGGCAAGGATGGAGGGAGCTTAGGATAGAAATCAGCAGGAGAAAGGACAGGGGGAGAGATAAAAAAAAAAACATTTTCAAGGTGTTTGCAATCAGCCTCCCATTGTCCGACAGTGAGGGAGAGTTGGCTGTCCATCTGGAAAGCTGCTGGGATGCTTTGTCTCCGGGGCTCAGATCGCGCAGTGCGATTGGAACGTTAATGGAAGTTTATGATACAACATGCGATATGCCTGCTGCGACAGATGCACAGAATAAATATAGGACAGATAATGGTTCAAGCGCGTGCATGCACACATGCGCACACACACACACACACACACACCCACACACCCACACACACACACACACACACACACACACACACACAACCGGTCCTCCCGATCAGTAACACATTGCCCCTGATCAAAGGGATTTCCGTGCAATGGTGAACCGATGGATGAAGTGTAGAAAAAGCACTGTTGCCAGACTGGAACTAAATCTCTTTCCACTTCACTTCCCCCCTCCATGTTTTTTTGTCTCTCTTTCTCTCTCTACCTCCCTCCCTGCCTCCTCATCTCCATCTCCTCCACTCTTTTTTGGCAAGAGAGGTCTCTTCTCCCTCTCTCG
Organism: Rachycentron canadum; assembly: GCA_038496675.1. NCBI lineage: Eukaryota > Metazoa > Chordata > Actinopteri > Carangiformes > Rachycentridae > Rachycentron > Rachycentron canadum. Next base: position 21,791,894 of record CM076657.1, read on the forward strand.
CAGCACAAAGAAGGTGGCAGAGACCCTCTTTCTCTTTCATAACCCCTCTCTCTCTCTCTCTCTCTCTCTCTGAAACAGTCCACCCATGCCCACTTGATCGCTGTCCACTTCTCTCTGCCCTATCCGTCTTTCTCTGCCTATACATCCGTCCATCTCTCTTTACAAACCCTGCCTCTTCTCTCCGTCTGTCAGCTGAGGGAGAAAACAGGGGGGAGGTGGGGGTTTGAGGGAAGATGGGGAAGAAAAATTTAAAGCGAGCGAAACAGAAAAAGAGAGAGGGCAAGGGAGCAAGAGGGAGAGTGTGCAGGAGTGCGGGGGAAAATGGAGGGGGAGACGAAGGGAAACAGCCGGAGGAATGGGAGAACGGCAGGGACCGATGGAGGGAGAGGGGGAGAAGGGGTGAAAGGACTGCAGGGTTGTGTTGGTAGAGAGCTGGGGTATTGATTCAGGGCCTTTTGACATGCTAATTTGCTTGCTGACTGCTTTAATCGCTCCCTCTTCCCATCGCAGGCTTCAAAGAGAGGATGCTTTTCAAAAAGATGAGGAAAAGGAGAGGAGAGGAGAGGAGAGGAGAGAGAAATGTTATCATCCTTCTAAACCTCTTTTTGACACTTCTACAGCAGTTGCTGATGCCAGTTGACAACCATGTTTGCTGCAATGTAAGAACATCAATCCAATCGTGATTTCCAATTTTTTAAGATGAACTGAAAAAGCAAATTTTTTTTTTTTAAAGCTATATATGTCAACAGCAGATACTTGGTTTTCATTGGCCATCAATAGTGTATGAAATGCATGTATGTCTGTTTTTTTTTTTTTTTTTTTACCAAACAGGTACCACTGAAGTCTGTAAGTCTGAAACTGTGGAAAACAAGAAAAAAGTTCCCTTATATAAAATATTTACTTTTTTTTCTCTGAGATGTTCCTGGAGCTGTCTCACCACACCAATACCCCCTATCCCAGCTCTTCCATTGTGTATCACACCGCAGAACAACAGTGTCCATCAACGGCAAACTCCAAAATTGAACAAATTTACTGAGCAGACGGGATATTTGTAATGTGAATAAAATAGACATTCAATACCTTGATTTTTTTTTTCATTTTGAAAAAAACAAACAAAACTGAAGCCAGCTTTTATTCTGACAATTCAGTCTGAGATGATTCACAGTAGAGATCAGCCACTTCCAGGTACACCATGACACCTGTTGCTGTTTCACTCCACATGAAACTGTGAAAATGATCTCACCCCAGTGACAATTTCTCACTGTTAAACAACTAAACAAATACAAAATAGAGCACATTTTCTATGATGCACAGCGCCCTATTTGCTTTACACAGACTATACTATAGCATTCTAGTGAGACGATTATAAACCCGTTGCACAGCATGCTACTCTATTTTCCACAAAAGATTTGAGGCTGCTTTAATTCGACTTTTTTCCAATGAGGTTTGGCATGTGTCTTCTTTAAAACCAGTGTCAGCTCCTTGAAACAAAGCAAAATAAAGCGCATCAGTCCAGCAAAAACTCAACAGGAAATAAACGACTTAAAGATGGATATTCATGGCAGCGTGTTCCTACACTGTGGTGGAGCTGGCGCTGAGGGAGCACTGCAGCCATCAGCCCCGGGTCATGCTCGATCACCAGCGGCTTCCTGCCCTGAGCAGGGCACCACGAGGAGAAAGACACAGAGGTGATGAGTGTCGAGGGCTGAAAAGGGAACAAACACTGAGGCGGGACAGCAGCCCGAGCAGGAAAAGCATTTCAGCACCTCAGTTAATGACGGCTGAATTACCACCAGCAGTTTCCCCCACGCTCCTCTGCTCCCCTCCCCTCCTACCTTCACCCGCCTCCATCCAGTCAAGGGAAGTGTTGAAGGGTTTTTTTTCCCCAACAAGAACAGAGTGTAAAAAAAATGCTTTAAGTAATTATTTCGGTAGGAAGGGGAGGGTAGTGGAGGATTGCTCATGAGACATTTTGTCCTTTCTCTCTGTATCTGTTGTTCTTTCCTGCTCTCCGTTGGTAATAGATTCCTCGTCTCTATTCAGCAGCACAAAATGAGCCTCTCTGGTGGCAGGCAGAGTGATGAGTACATTCACCTCTATTCTGCTGCGCTCTGCTCTGCTCTGAGTGTGTGCTAACTCATACTAAACCTTGTGTGTGTGTGTGTATCTGCTATACACATATATGAATGTGTCTATGTACTTGAGTCTATTACTTAACATGTGTATGCCGGGACTTGTGTTACTCTGTAAGTGCGAACATGCATGCACGGCAACACGTATGAGTGTACATGCATATATCGGTTCCTGTCGACATCCTTCTTTCTGCATGTGTCTAGATTTTTATTATTCAGGTTTGCACGCATGCACGCACCTATGTGTTTCTGTGTGCAGGCATGCGCCTCCACGTGTGTTTTTATGGAACAATGATGGGTGACGATGTTCTGTGCGCAGCCTTCCCTCCCAGCAGTGAAGGTAATCTCATTATTCAGCCCACTTCCTGCCGCTGCCACCAGAGACGAGCTGACGAACACTAACCACCTTAACGGCCGGAGCAGAGAGAGGGAAGGGGAAAAAAACAGAAGAGGATGAAAGAGAAAAGAGTTTGAATGGGTGAAAATTGCTAACAGAAACTGAGCAAAAACAGCAGATAAAAGGAAAAAAGACATAGGAAAGGGGGAAGAAAGCTTGTGAAGGAGCTGTTAAATCAACAGGAAATTTGAAGAGACAGAGGACACGGACAGAGAAAAAACAAACCAGCAACCAGCCAAGGAGAAGATGCAAATACTTCATTTGTGTGTATGCAGAAGAGAGCAAGGAGAAAAACAGGAGATGGAGAGGAAGAGTGAGGGATTGAGTCAGTGTATTTAAAGTCTTTGGGGACCAGCGGGCTAAATAGAATTATGTGGTGAATTTAGAATGATGCTCCCAAGCGCATATTTAACACTGTCAACAGAGAATGGGAGACCTAGATACACACACACACACACACACACACACACACACACACACACACACACACACACACACACACACACACACACACACACACACACGCACAGAAGAGAAAATTCATCCCTAAAACCTCTTAATCTACTACCAATAAAAGTTTATAGCTCAGCATAAACTGCTGGGAATAGAGGGGGGGTGGCTCAGGTGAGAAAATGCTCCGATCATACACCAACAGCACAACTGGGTGAAAATGAATAAAAGTGAATTAAAATTTGGATAAATAGAAGCAGAACAAACATATTTGTTTAAATTTAAAACATCAATAAGAACTGTAGATGTGTGTCTGTATGTGTGTGTGTGTCTGTGTGTGTGTGTGCATGTGACGATAGATCACAGCTCAACCATGAACTCTCATTCTGCAGTGTTAAAAGCATACGTCACCTTCACGCCTCTGACCAGTCATATCCTCAACAAACACATGCCAATGAATACAACCTGAAAGCAGGGTTGTAACACCCGACTCCGTTCGCTCCCCCTCCCCTCTATCATCATATAGGCACACACACAAAATCCAACTTGAAATATGCTGATTTTCCTGAAAACACACCTCACTGCTCTGCAGAGGCAGAACTTCTGCACAGTCTTCCAAAGTTTTCTCTCTTTAGGCAAAAACACTGTTGAGGTAATTATCATTTCCTCATAATGGGATAAGAGGTTCTCACTAATCTCTGCCCCCCCTCATCAACACCCCTCCAACATTAGGCTCCCCCTCACCAGATGAGGAGCGAGGGGACAGCGTGACCCCCACCCTTCCTCACTATGCTCGGGGGGGTAGTTAACAGGGAAAGGGATCCCAAATGCAAACAGTCTGAGTCCCTTCTCCTTAGATCAGGGGGCCTCCCTTGGCCCTCAGTGCCCTGGTTGCCCCTCTCGCCTTGGCCCAGAGTGTACACCCTCGCCACCCTTGGCCCACCTCAAGCACAGACAGACACGCACACTCCCCCGCCACAGCTGTCAAAACCTTGACATCTTAATCAATCCTGGATCCACAACCCTGTCAGACGCAGTGGTAAGATGGATGCAGAAGGGGGGTGACCCCTGACCTCTGCCAGGGGTGGAGAATACAACTCCTACGTGCCCCATCAGCCCCCACCCTGCCCCCCCTCTCCCAAAAACATAACCAGCCTCTGTCGGCTCCGCAGCTACCCCAAACAATGATGGAGGAGAGCCCATTCATCCTGGGCTGGGAACCAGGGGCCAGGATGCCCTTATAACCCCACACGTACACAAGACAAGCAAAGACACACAAGTATGCGAACGCACAGTCTTGCACACACACAATCGGGCTTATGTGCACCATAGAAAACTTTAAAATGAAAGGTTTGATACCAAATTGAGCCATATAGAATGAGCCAGGCTGACAACTTTTTAATAAATCAGAAAAAACTATTAACACACCCACACACACCTAACCCCATGGGTCCTCTTTGATACCAAACCTCCTTGATAACGTCCCCCCCCAAAAAAAACCCAGCCTCTATCTAAGTCTCTTGGTCAACATGGAGCCCCTCTCCCATCGAGCCTGTCACAACGAGGAATATTAACCAGCTCATCAGTGCACTTGAAGACTGACAGTGGCCAGCACCTTTTAACCCTCGAGTCACTGGAGCTGACCCACACCCAACGCCTCGGCGGAGTCAAACCCAATGCAAGTTACCCAGGCGTTCCAACTAGAAGTGAAACGTTTAACATCTGAAACAGTGTAATTGGAGCTCAAAGTGAACACAGTGGATGTATTGGCACTGTAAACTTAAACAAAGCAAAGCAGATGCAGTGATATGGGAACTAAATGGATATATTGGCTTGAAAAGCAACACTGCCAGCTCAAGAGGCTGGCAGACACTACAAGGCTGCATTAGTCATATAAAATCAAGGGTTTCCAAATCCTTTATTGCCTTCTTTGGAGGGTAACAGCTATTTATCTTAACTGAAATTAAAGGAGTGATAAGGAGTCTATTTGAGTGTTGCGGGCAAATTGAAGTTATGATATAAAGTATGAGATCAAGGTTGAAATGAGAGGTTATTATGGTAAACTGCACGATAGAAAGGCCAGTCCAGGGGAGATTTACCTAAAGTCTGTAACTAACTACCTTCTGGTCTCCTTCACTCAACCCTCCATTTTCTTCTCTACTTCTTTGAAGCCGACCCTGGGGACAGAAACCTGGCCACAGCCATCTGAGCCCAGCGACCAGGAAGATGGGCGACATTCCAAGAGAATTCTTAAGGCTCAAATTATACTTTTTTTTTTTTTTTTGGAACAAATACACACACAAGTACAAACACAAACCCATCTGTGACCACTTGTACCCCCTTTTCCTCCCCCGCCACCAAGCAGCCAGTAGTACCCTTAAATCACCAGACCAGTTTGTCATGCAATTAGCCCCCCAAGATAAAGGCTCCCTTGTAAATTAGGAGAGGTGTAGTGGTCCATCCCCTGTTAATCACCCATGCCCAGCCTCTGACCCCTCACGGCTGTGGCCCTCTGCTTTTTGTGTGTGGAGGTGGTGGGTGGAGGGTTGTGTGCACCAATAAACCTTCGTGGCAGAATTAGCATCCACTCGTCTGGCCAGCTGACAACTGTGCCTCAGCTTGGCAAGACGCCGCATGTGATCCGCAAAACAGCTGCTGAATACTACTGGACGCTACCCACAATACAGTGCTGCATACCATAAACTGCAATTTACAGTGTGCAATGAAACAACCAAGATGAACTATGGGAGAGTCTATCAAAAATGCCAATCATCATAAGGGCCCGGACTTGAAACCTCTAAAAACAGAAATTCTGAGGGATCTATTGGCAGGTTTTGTGGCCGTTTCTGGGCTGTGTATTGATTCAGCAACAAGCTGAAGCCTCCATCATGCTCCTGATTTAAAAATGTGGAAGAAGAAATTCTGCACTGACCTTAAAACCTCATCAAACGGCCTGGAATAGGATCACAATGAGATGACACCAGAATAATCGTCCACAAAGGGCTATTGCCCCCTACCAAACAGCAGTATTTCAACTCCATCTCACAGCTGTGTACTTCCACTCCTCTCATACCTGCTTGGAATGATAAACTCTTTCTCCCCCCATCCCCTCCTCTAAAACTGCCTATCTCCTTTTCCCAGTTTCAGGCTCCATTGGGAGTAAGAGAAAGAGCAGGTGGGGGTGAAAGACACAGCAGTAGTGTGAACCAGTTGGAGCTCTACCCTCCCTTCCCGGTGTCACCAATTCTCCTGGGATGCACCCCATTGCACAACACCTCCCAGTGGGCTCGCTAATTACTCCATTTACAGTCATCATTGCTTCTATCACCCAACCAGACACTGGAAAGGAGACTATAGAGAGTGGGAGAGTGAGGAGGAAAAAAAAAACAACTGAGTACGAGGTAGGTGAATCGAGGGAGGGAGGAGAGGGAAGGACAAAGAGGCATTAAAAAAAAAAAAAAAAAAAAACTTAGGGGAGAAATAAAAAAGGTGGGATACAGTGCAGAAAGGCCATGTCGGAAAAGAGAGAGTGCTCTATAAAAGGCAAAAGAGGCAAAAACAGCCAGTCACATGAACAAATGCAAGACATATACCACTTCTTTACCTTGGCATTCTGCATTGCGCTCCTCATATCCAGGGTTGCACAGGCAGTTCCCAATGGGCACCAACCACTCTCCGTCGGCCCCGCAATACATCTTGGGAACCTCCTTCTCCTCTGAATTATCCACGCATGAGCCACGAACTTCCACAAGTGAGGAGGTATCGGCTCCAGTGATGGTATCGGGAAACTGGGCCAAGTTACGCACCGCTAAAGGACATTTCTTGTAGAAGACCCTGACGGACACGAGGGCGATGCAAGCTCCGACATCCTGGAAGGCCAAATAGAAGCCCTTGCGGGTCAAGGCGCCCACGTCTCGCACCTCTGTGTTCAGCTTCATGATGCGATCGCCGATGTCCACCTGTGTGAAGCTCTCGTCGGCGGCGATGGTGTCGATCTTGCCGAACTGGTTCTCTCGGATGTAGCGCTCTTTGTCGTTGTTGGACTCGTAGTAGTAAAGATTGAAGGTTTCCTTGCAGGTTCCCATGACTCCCGGGAGGCTGTTGCAGTCACGGAGGGTGAACTTGATCTCGATGTAGACACGCTGGGCACCGCCGCGTGGGATCCAGTCAGTCCGGAGCCAGTTGTTCTGGTTTGGCTCCATGACATTACACACCTGGTACGTCCGAATGGGAATGTTCTTCTCATCCATAATACTCACTTCCTCCCACTAGGGAAAGGAAACAACATTCAAATGTTAAAAGGATATTCTTAAACCTCTGAAACCACATTTAACCATTACATTAATAAAACATAATGGAAAATGCTATAAAAGTGTCACAGCAGTATAACTAAAGGTTAACAACAACAAAAATGTCAGAACTGGAGGCTGCCTTCATTAAAATGGAGTATCGTACATGACTGAAAGTCAGTCTATGCCAAGGATGAGAGATACTGTACAAAAAAGCATGCGAGAAAGATTAGTCAATATTTGATTCCCAGCAGAGCAATTAATTGATGGCTAAACTTAATGCATATTTTATGAATGGCACCTAATAGACTTGTTAGGTCCTAATATAGAATCATAAAGATATTAATATTCATGGCTTCTCCTCAACTGCGAGAAAGGAAATTTGTAATTAGTTCTATGCCTCAGTAATGCCTACACTTCAATTACTTGGGGAGTGGTATACAAAATCCTCTTCTCACACATACACATACACACACACACACACACACACACACACACGCACAAATGCACACACTGGGAGACCTGGAGGGATCTGTATATCAGGAGAGAAGAAAATAAAAAAAAATGGGGAATTGTGTGAACACAAAAAAATTAAGGGTCTCTGAATCTGTGCTAATGATCTAATGTGATCCTGCTTTCCATCTGTATACATGATGGGGACTGGGGAGACGGCACAAACGTTGACCTCTGTTGTTAGCATGAACGCATAGGAGGGAGAGGGAGACGCTGACGTGGGGTGCATGGATTACATTATCCAGCGCGGCCTGGCTTATTTTTGCCGAGAGGGAATGTTTGTTTTACTTATGATAAAGTTCCCCCTCTCCACAGGGCACCGTTGAGCAAATACAAGCATGTCTTAAGAGGCTCAAAGCGGCGTGTTCCCTTAAGTTTTTCATCGTGTGTTTTAAATAGAGTCTTTGACTGAGCTGGACTGTAAACAAGAGCAGACAGGCCCTTGGCTGCCGTACCTTCACCCATTTAGGAAACTGTACAAAAAATAATAATAATGGGGCAGTGGAAGATATGGGTTATGCTGCCAGATTTGATTTGACGCCTTATCATAAACAATCTGGTTTAAAGCCTTATTTCCCCGGAGGAGGGTCGGATAATGCTAAACATAGCTGCGGCTGTATGATTTGAGAAAATGTCTATCATTCTCCAGCTTTTCCATTCCACTCCGCTCTCTTCCTTTAACCCCCTCTTTTGTTGTGGAAATCAAGCAGCGCTGAGATAAGGCCGCACCTTTCCCCGATAGCAGGGAGGAGGAAGAATAAGGCCAATTGGTCGTAATGAGGGGGTGAATGCAGGCATGACGGGGCTGCCAGGACCCTGTCAATCATTTGTTTGTGATAAAATGGCCAAAGGGAGGACCCGAGTGCAGCAGGCAACAGCCAAGTTTATTGATGAAAAGCTTGCCAGCAGACCCTGCCACATTAGCAGAAGGTGAAATTCTGCTCCCCTGGGTTCATACTCATTTGTTGCTAATTTGTATTAATCTTCATAAAACATTAGAGGGTTTGCTGGTGTGCATCACATTTCTGTAAGTAGAACAAATGGAGGTCTGACTGCTGACTGGCTGTTGCTTATTATGAACGATGATTAATTTGGGTCACCACTGACTTGTTAAGGTGCGGCAATTCAGATACATTTCATGGCCATTTCTATGTGATCAAATGTAGCCTTGATTAAGGGCATAGCATGTGCCTCACCTTTCCCTAACAAGCCAATGCCCGTGGCAGATCAGGGCCACTGTGGGCCCAACCGCGGCCCCCTGTTCTTTCCCCACTCGGAGCCACTGTAGATATCCCAATTAGACTGAGAGATCACGCATTTGGTCGACCCTATCCCCCGTTGCTTAAAACCCGGCCCAGTCGTCCTGCGGCAAAGAGCTGAACCCCACTGCACTTTCCCCTTTATTCATCCATTCCAGAGGACCCTCTCTCAGCTGCCAAGTCCCCCCCACTCTCTCCCTCTCTTCGACTCAATGGTGGAAAGGGATATAAAGTTTCTCCACAAAGACCGATTCAATCCACCGTCTATTCAGGAAATCTGACGCCCGCTGCAGTATCGGCCCCTGCATCTGACCATTACAGAGTGGTTAGAGAGAAGGGGAGCGAGGAGAAAGGAGAGAATGGGCTGAGGAGGGGTGCCTATAGACACGATGGTTCTCAAAGTGAATTCCGGGGACCCCATGGGGCCCTGGAGGGTGTTTCAGAGGGTCTCTGTACACAACAAAATGGCAAATTCTAGTTTATCCATATTTAAATGTAAGACACTGGAAATTAGGCTGTGCCTTGATCTCACCCTGAGCCTAATATCCCTACAGTGTAGACAGCTGCACAATAAATCACATACAAAGATATTCCCATAAAGGGCTCACCAGGACAAAATCTTATCAAAGAGGGCTGTGTATCTATTTGGCGGTCCACTCCAGAGCTCCTGCCAATAATGGATATTATCTCTCCATTTTTTTTTTTTTTTTTGCTCAATAGGGGATCATGCGTCCTAACAAGGGGACACTTCTTTGCACTACTTACCCCTCCTTCTGTCGGGTTGGCGACCCATCCCAGCTCCCCCTGTACAGCTCTGGAGTCCAATAACGTGACTGGAAAACAAGAATGGGGAGAGGTGAGCATGCAGTCTCGGTCTGTCCATGCAACAATCAGCAGTGGAGAGTATAATCCACTTAGGGCTCACACACTGAGGAGGAAAAAGGAGCTGCTGGTTTATTTTTAATTTTTATTTTTTTAAAGGCTTAATGAAAATGCAAATAATTGTTAAAGCGGTTTATCAAATATAAAATTGCCCCCTGATGAACGTCAGTGCACAGAGAAAGAATAAAAAACTGTGGGCCAAACGTTTTGTTGTGTGTAAATCCCTGCTGGGCTTCACGGGCGTCGTTTCCATTGATTTTCGTTGAGAAAAGGATTTTCTACAAATGACAAATGCATTTCCCAAGTGTCTTTAAAATAACGATTTTTCCCCACTTTGCTCAGCTGCAGCAGCTTTAAACAGGTTAGATCAGTTCGGGAGCCGCGTGCATAAACTTGGTGGTTGGAGAACAAAACGCCTTTAAAAGCCTCGGACAGATGGACAGGCGGAACCACACACTGGAGTAAAACGTCCATTAAAATGTACATTCGATTGAATCAAATGACAAAGAGGTGCCCGTATTTATTTTGGGGCTGTTTTCAAGTCGGTGTTGGTGAAACGCTTCATCAGCGGCTCAGCATAAATAAAGCCCGTTGTGTTTCCATCCACTTCGACACAGACTGATCCGGTTTCAATTTGAGACATGAAATATTGAAACAAACTGGTGCCGTGGAGCGGGACAGACACAGGCCAGGCAGAGTCCCGCAGAGGGACAGAGCTCGAGCATCACATTAGGGTGTTTCACATCAAGTCTTTTTTTTTTTTTTCGTTTACTTGTGTTTGCTGTAGAAAACAGGCTGTCAACTGTGAAGGGCCCAACATTTTTTTTTTTTTTATGAAACTGGATACACTGCGCCCGGAGAGCCACCGGAGCAGGCAACTGTGTGTGTGTGTGTGTGTGTGTGTGTGTGTGTGTGTCGGACGTTTAAACCCTGCAGCTCGGGGTTCGGTCGCTTTCAGTCAAGAAGCGTAAACCCGCTGAAAGAAACTGCGGATTGCAGGAAAACTATTCTTTGTGCATCAACGCACCAAACTGCGTGATTAAACTTGGAAGATTTATTTTTCCTTTAGTCAGTTTAGTTACAACCGTGTTCCACCTAAACGCAGTGTGACAGCGGGAGCGGTCGCAGTGATAAATAAAGATCTGCTCGGTCGGTCCGATGTGTCCGATGTGAACCCGCTTCGTTTCTGTGCCACAGGTCTGTTTGCATCGATGCGACGCAGCGTCCAACTGCCGCTGGAGCAGAGATCGGCTTGACCTTCTCTCTGCACGCATCGGGGCTACAAGTCGACCGGACCGGACCGGACCGGACTGCCCCTGCTCCCGGGCTTTGGCGCGGCTGGCACGACCCAAGCCCGACCCGGGACCGAAAACAGCCCGACGCGGGATTTGGGGCAACCAGCTCCAGCTGCGCTCACACAAAGCCCGCAAAAGTCGCTGCGTAAAAAAAAAAAAAAAAAAGGGGGTGACCGTACGTGTTTTCCATCGTTAAACTCAGCACTCGCAACTAGGGGCCACGGAGTGAGAGGCTCCGCGGCGCAGACACACACGGGAGCGGGTGGATGAAGTCAGAAGTCCGCGCAGTTATTTTTCTCCCGATAACCTTACCTTCATTTGGAGGGTATATCCGTGCCGGGGAAACAAATGTAGATATCCCAAAAACAAGAGAGGTGGCCGCGAACAAAATCCCTGCCATGAGTGCCATTTGTGTCGTTGTTCCGTTTTTCTCTCCTCTTTTTCTTTCGTTGCTCTTATCCCAGGTCCAGGACTCTCTCTCTCTCTCTCTCTCTCTCTCTCTTTCCCAGTGGAATATGGGTTTGAAGCGCACAGAGGGGAGAGAGACGCACCGAGCGCACCAACAGCCAGGAGGCGGGTCTAGTCTGTGCGCTCTGACGCGGACCCCGTCAATCCATATAGGAAACACAGTGAACGGGGGGAGAAAAAGAAAGATGGGGAGGTGGGGGCAAATAATCATTAACTACCCCCCCCCCCCCCTCCTCCATGCACACCCCGAACAACTCACTCTTTTATTTACCAGTGGACACCACCGGCAGAGGCGCGGTGAGGTGGTGATGGTGTGAGTGTGAGGCACCGACTGACTCCACCGGAATAAACCGCGGGTGGAAATGTCCTGTCACTCATCAGTGTCCGGGACACGTCTGCTTCAGCCAGCGCTTATCTTAACTTTCGACTTTCAGACTCAGGCTCTGCCTCTCAACCACATGTGGAGACGCATGAAATGCACTGCGGCACTTTTTTGTCCTCTGTGTTCCGCGGCAGTCACACTGCGCTGATCCTGCTCGTAGTCTGGCTCCAGTCAAGCGCAGCGCTGTCCAAGGTGAGCCGCGTCGGACCAAGGTCGCCACCTAGCGGACACATTGACGCCTGTTCCGCCTCCAGAATTGGATTATAGAACAAGCATGAGCGTGACCTGCCTTTACATTACATGGTATTGCACTTTATGAAATTGACAATTCCCGGTTTGTGATCGGTGGCGGGCTTGTATTGGATTAGTCACTTGCTATTATTCTATTATTATCGAGGCTTTGTGGGTATTTTATGATGAATCTGCACAAGGATCCCTCTAAAAGTGCAGGGCAGAGCAAACCGGCCGTGTTGGGGAACTCCGAAGGTGAATGATGCACAGGAATTGATGTTACTCCTGCAGTTTTACTTCAAACAGAGGCTGCATTGTTCATGTTTGAGAAGAGCCAGCTGTGTCCAGGTTTTTGGGCTTTGCCCCGGGTGCACTCATTCTTTTATGTCCTCCTACACAGGTTTTCAATTGCTCCCGGGAGAAGTGCCCGTCGCAGTGGCTGGCAGGCAACCTTTCAATGATCTGCAGAGGAGATTGTCACTGTGTGGGCAGGTTTGGGCGTACTGCGTCTTCACACACTGCACCCATTGACTGCAGATAGGCCACGACCAGAATTTTTTATAATGTTGTGTCTCTTCCAGAGTGGAATGAGGCCTTTGACAGATTAGAGACAGTGATTCAGCTGGAAAACATCCACCATGTTGGAAGTGTCCTTAGGCAAGTCATTGGATCCTTATCAACTGTGGGACTGCTGATCTTTTCCGCGGGTGGAAAGTCAAAACAGAAATCCATCACACGGATCGGAAAAGGGTCTCAATAGTATGTGAAATCTGCTCCCTATGAACGAAGCTGCACGCATTTATCATTTGGCTTAGAACGTCTTTGTGATGGCGAGACAGTTTTTCCTCGCTCTCAGCAGGTGTCCAAATTCATTTTTCTCCCATCTCATTACGGCGTCAAACATACATGAATGTGTCTTTGTGTGGAAATATAGACTCTAGCCTCTAGCATCCACGTTTGGCAGATCCTAAGCGCTCCAGTTCCCATGCCTTTTTGTAGTTGTCACACCAACCTCAGGCTTTCAAGACTTGGCAACAATATATTTATTTCTGCCCCATACAAGGAAACATCTAGGAGTTCTCTCATAGGGGTGATCTCACTGCGAATAGACCTGCCTTTGTCTCAAACGCTTCAACAGACATAATGTGGGTTTGTTTTCCCATCTTAGATGCTTCTCAGAGACAGACAGAGTATAGTGGTTTTACCGTCTGGTCTGAGAGGGCAGCGGTAGGGCCCTGATTTTGGTTTACTCAAGAATGAGATGAAAAGGTGGGCATAGGTTCCTGAGGGGCTCCTGGGACGCAATACCGCACCACTGAGGGGTCATAGTCTCCCCTGCAAAGCATCTGGTAAAATTGGCCAATTTACCCACAAACATTGATTGTCCAAAACTGCATTCCCAGATGAAAGGCACTCTCCCCTCACAGCAAACCTGGCAACCGTAAAAAAAAAAACCCAAAAAAACAAAACAAAGTCCGGAAGGACCTGGAGGGAAGCTTTAGATCTTTTTCGACCATTGGCGACCCAACAATGATGGCGGCCGGCACAGGGTGCGAGTGGGCGGGTAGTGTCTCTTGTCTTTTTATTTGTGTCACTGTGTTTTTGATTGATTACACTCCCATCATTTCTTTTATCTTCCTGTCAAACCAGTAGCTTTTTTCCAGAGGAGGTGGGATGGGGGGGTGGGGGCGGCGGGGCACCCCACCCTCCCCCAACTCCCTCCCTCTACCAGCCCACTCCGCTTTCTCCAGATGGCATCTGCTGCCCACACATCTGCATTGTATGCCAATCATGAACAGAGACTCCAAAGCCTTTGCTTGAGTAGACACACACACACACACACACACACACACACACACACACACACACACACACACACACGCACACACTTGCGTTATAGACCGATTTGCTGATATCTTGATACATCTGTATATATCAGTTTTGTTAAATATATCAGTCAGTCTTTCAAATCAGTGATGAAACTGCTTTTTTCAAAACCTTTTCTTCCTTAATAAAGAGAGAGTTGTTAGTGAAACACTGAAATAATAATTTCACTATGTAAACCTGCAGCTCTGTTGTAATATTTTAGTTTATCTTGTGTTTTCTCAAGTGGGAACCATGTCATGTCATGTCATGCTGTGCTGCAGTAGTAGGCCGAGGAAAATGAAATGTTTTTTTTTATATAAACACACCCTGCACATTGTCAGCACAGACAAGTTATAACAGTTAACAGTTAAGTCGTGGTGACTGGCCAGAATATACTGGTATTTGTTTTTCTATTGTGTATATTTATACAACAACATATCATACCAGCTTTTGAAACCAGACCAACCAAACAAAAGCAGCTATATTTCCATCCATGGACCAACGTGCCCTGCACACCCTGTGTCCTCACTGAGAGAAACTGACAATACGATGTTTAAAACCCCAACAAGAGGAGGTCATTGTTTTTTGGTCACATGTTTATGGACTGCATATAAAATTGTACATTGACTCCAGGTCTGGAAAGTGAAGTTAACCCTGAAGAAACTGCTTTAAAACTGCATTATAGCTAATGATCATCAGGGGGCGACTCCACTGGTTGTAAGAAGTCAGACTGTATTGAATTCGATTGAGAAATGTCTCTACTTCTCACTTAATTTATTACCTCAGTAAATGTTTTCCTAATGAGTTTATGGTCTCAGTCTCTGGTTTCACGTCTTCTTCAATACAACATGATGTTCATTTTTTAAATGATTCAATTCCATTTAGAGGAAACTAGAGGCTACTGTGTGATTGACAGACTGTTCCACACACAGTGACACTGCCTGACAATCAGGAGCGAGTACAGAATATGTACTCCAAATATGCTTTCAAAAAGCAGGATGGCGCTGGACAAATTCCAACCTGGAGGCTCACAAACCAAAGGGTGACATCATAAAGGGTTGCCACTTTATACGTGCCAATCAGTTCAGAGATTTATTTCTTAGTTTGTTTACTGATACCAGTGATAGAAAAGACAAAAGTTGTGAATTGAAAATCAACACAAATTATCAGCTACCTGCCATCACAAGCCCTTCAGACAAACCCAACACACAGCAGCCTTGCTCAATCATTCACATCTCTCCAGGAAGTGCGCCACACATTTATTGTCAACAATCAAAAACCTCCCACCCCTCCCTCCCTGCTTGTCATCTCCCACCTCTGTGACTACAATTTGGGCCATTGTTTCAACTAAAGCCCTTAAAGTCCCTCCTGCTGGCCTGTGACCCTCCAGGCTACGGGCTCTGCCCACCGCCTTCGGATCCCCCGGCCTCACGCGGTTTTCATCGGGGCCGCAGTCAGGAAGCCGGTCCCTGGAGGTCAGAGTGAGTGGGAGTCAGAGGAGACCGGGGCAGAATGGGAAGAGGAGATCAAAGGAGCAGCAGGAGAGCAGCAGGAGAGCAGCTCTGAACCAGAATGTCAGAGATGAGATAAAATCCACTGAGCTGGAAATATTACTCATATAAACACACACACAAAGTTATATATAGACAATTGTTTTGTGTTGCTCCAACATGGTGGGACTTGCCGGTAATTATTTCAATTCTCCTGAGGCCACGTACATTAATTCTACCAGTCCATATATGATGATATGAATCACTGATGATATCAGACTTGTAAATCTGTCATCAGGACATTACCTCAATTAGTTAATTAATTGCATTCCTCTATCGTCTCCTCTTTGTACATAGCCAGTATCTATTTCCAGCATTTATTTGTGCATTCTCTCTTCTCGCTATATCACAGTTACAGGAGCCATAATGCCTGACTCTTTATCTCCTCGGGACAGCCTTTGGAAATGTTTTCGAAACACAACGTCTGACTCGCATCATGTCTTTGTTTATCTTCCAAACCGCTGCTTGACCAGTCACTTTCACTTTCCCTCCTCTGTTTACATTTACATTTAAATGTAGGGCATTTGGTGGTGGCTGTCATCCGGAGAGGACAAACCTGCTCAGTATTCATGATTAAGACAACAATATCAGTTCAACTGCAAGTAAACATTTGGAGGCAAGCGGGTCCACTGCTCCCCCTGTACTCTCTGTTTGTACTTCAAAAAAAGTTCTTTTGTGCCAATTCTAGACTGATGTGTCTTTCTGTGACATTTCTAAATAAACCGATGTAGACAGGCCTGTCTCACGCAACAAAGTGGTCGCTAAGCCCTGTCCCCTTCAGTTACTGTTGCTGCAGCTATCAAGCCCTCAACACATACAGTAGTAACGAGGGCAGATTTACAGCTTTCCAAATTACCAGTCAGTTTTTATGCAACAACAGCAGACGATAACCATTTTCCGATTTGGTTCAAAACACAAAACTTGTTGAAGGGTTTTAAAAATGCACTTCATGGCTGCAGACATGACACCACCTGAAATGACTGAGGTTAGCGTGCTAATGCTACATGTCCCAGGTTGCACCAGGCGAACACACACATCACCACACCTTTTTTTTTCTTTTTTTTTTTAAGACAGTAAACGTCAAGTGTTTTTAAGTGTCACTCTCATTACAGCCCTATGAACGCGACTTGCAGCATGTCGAAAGATTCAAAGCTTGACAGGCCTGCGGCTATATATAGATACTAAGCTATGTCTGGAGAGTCAGTGAAACAGAGGAGATGCAAAGGTTTCACATAAAGACAGGTATAGTGACATTCAACTGGATGAAAAAAAAAAAAAAAACCCAACAAAAAACAGAAGAATTCTTCTGTGTTGTCGTGTTAATTCTGCGACCCTCCACCATGCAGCGTCCCTGCCCATGCCCCACGACATGTCGCCGGCTGTTATCTGACCTATTCGTGCCCCTGCCACCCAGCTTTTTACCCCCTGACGGCAGCGTGTCAGTCGATAAGCATCGCGGCAGGTCCGGCAGTCGAGCCCAGCAGGCGCGAGCTTTCTCTGCAGTTGTGGAAAAGCAACTGAGCGGCAAGAGACCCTTTGTTGGATTTCAGAATCACCCGAGGGTTTTTCAAAGTGGGCCGTTGTTGTGTGTACCCCGTTGTTTACCACCCTTCATTTTCCAGTCCTGGGTTGTTGTTCAGGGAAATGCCAATGGTTTGAGCCTTGACAACAGGTGGTCCAGTATGTGCTCATTGAGAGTTTCTCTAATGCCACACTGTAATGCAACTTCTCTGATCAAGACATATCGAGGCTACATGCCTCTCTCTGGCAAGTCTGACAGAAACAAAGAAAGTGCCAGAGACATAAGCATTTTAAGAAACCTATATTTCTTAGGCTGTGACTAAGGTGTATGATATACAAGTTACTGTGTCTGCTTTTTTATGAGGCGTAAAGGTAGCAGAGTCGTATCAGTCACAAATTGCTCTTTGTACCCCCATGAAAACCCACTTATCCCCCTGTTTTTTGTGGTAGAAGCATCATTTTTGGTTGTTATGGGGCTGGGTAACGATCCAGCAAACTCTCATCTGGCTGCCAGATTAAGCTGCTGCTGTTAGATGCATTTAGATGTCTGTGGTGGCACAGTCACTCAACGCTTAAAGCATCAACAAAAAGCTACAAATCAGGTCCAACTCTCGGCAGCCTTAGAATTTTTATGTAAAAGATTACACGCAAAAGACATTTGGCAGCCACGAAAGGGAATACGCACTCCTGGGGAGATGATTTAAGGTGTCTCTAAGTTATTTTATGGCGCCGTGTCAGGCGCTTTGGAGCTCCTCCTAATCATCATGCTTAGAGAAAGACAAGGAGGGTGGAGCAGTGACAGCAAGTGGCTGTATGTGGAAGATACAGAGGGCACGCATGCCTCCATGGTGTGTACAAATACAGGATAATATATGCAATTAAACGTTTATGCAATTAAATTAAACATAATTTCAGTCATGTTACATTAATAAAAGTCATGTACAGACCTACCCTCTGTCAGTCAGAGATGTTTTAATCTGATATTGTACGACTCAGTGTGTAGATATACGCACAAACCACACAGCAAAATACAAACTGACACTTGGCTGAACCATCAAACTTGTGATTCAGTGATGGTGAGTTTGTGTTCCCACTGATGTCATCTCCTAATTTAGAGAGAATCAAGAGAAGGCACAGAAGGTAGTGGGAGTTAAAAGCACACAACGAGCATTTGGCCCTTCAGCTGTTACTCTCACACAAACTGGTCCAAATGAAGAACATCATTACTGTAAACAAATCAGATCATGGTCAGTTTGCCTCCTTTCTTTCACTCCATACTGATGATTAAAAAAAAAAAAAAAAAAAAAAAAAAAGACCACATTTTTTCCCAGTGGCTCCCAGTCGATTGCTGCTATGGCTCCATTTTTGGTGTCAGAGCAACCCTCTCTTCCTGTTTTCAACCCTAAAGTAATCAGACTTTACAGCTGAACACTACCCAGTGTCATAACAAGTGACAAACAAACACGTGCAAAACTAGCAAGAGGGCAGATAATGAATGGACTGAAGACTGAAGTGATGTTAAATGGCTGCACATAGTGTCTGTAACTGGCTGAATCTGGGTATTCATGAGTAAATACGGCTGATAAGCACACAGGAAGTGGAAAGTCTCAACTCACTCAGTGAATACAACATTATGAAAGAGTACAGTTGGACTGATATGGTTCATTTGAATTATTCAGCTGTATGAGAGAAACCTTTGTCTTGTCGTGATGTTTGAGAACTCTAAGTTCATATCTTCAACTTTAACAAAGGAACATTTATAAATGATTTATCTGGCTCATTCTTTCCTGATGTGTGCCTACCATTTTTGGTTAGATTAAGCTTAGTGCTGTTAAATACACACAAACACACACACAAAACGCAGTGTTAACTGTAGTATCTGTGATGTAATAAATCACTAATATATCCACCTGTGTGGTGGAGAAATTTACACGTGTTTGGAGAACACATTCATAGATCACCTTTACTGGTCTTGGTTGACATTAAAGACGGTTCAGAACGGAGCCAACACACTTGTAAGGATACAAACATTTGCCAAAATCATCACACATCACTCAACAGAGAATTTTCCAAGCTTTGCAAAGAACAGCCTTTCCCACACCTCTGCTGTAGAGAGTCGCAGAGTGGCACTACATGCTCAAAGCACCTGGAAGGAATGAACCAGTGTTGTTGCCAATTCTGACTTTAATTAAGCAGATATTCAGCCAGTGATTGATGCAGTTATAAAACCTCTGTTTCTGCTCTCTGTCACATATAGTCAGTGATGGGGGGCTGCTGACATCAAAATATTCCCAATGAGTTTGATGTGCTAAGTATTCAGATTGAAGATTTGGAAATGGTCATCGTTATCAGCAGGTAGTTGAGTGATCAGAATCAGAGAAGAGGTGTTGTGAGTTGGAGTTGCAGCACAGAATGAAACACTGTATGTGATATTGGGGTAACTTGAGTTGACTCACAGTCTCAACATGCTTCATATGAACCAGGAGGCCTAACAACATCTGAAGCAAGCTGCAACCTGAGGCTGAAAATCAAGCCAACATGGAAGTGCCAAAAATTGCAGTCCTTTCAAAAACCACCTGAGTCTGGCTCCAAAAGGGAGTCAATCCCCATAGACTCCCATGTTAAAGTGTCCACGTTTACAGCAGAATTAAACATGTTTGCAGCCTGGTATCTGTTTATATCGCTACAGCTAATTTCTTCTTTCGTGGCAACCAAACAGGGTTGAACTTCTATGTAACCTACCTAGATTTTATTAAGTCTTAAATTTCTGGATAATTGAGGGTGTATCGCTTTGAGCAACAGGTGTGTGAGCCTGGACTTGCTAGACTTGCCACACCCTTTTGCCCATTGTTGGGTTAGCTGGGAGCTAGGCAGAGTCAGGCCACTGCCAAGATGGCGACTGCAAAGCAGCCCACTCTGAGCTCTAAAACCGCTCTTCATAACCTATGGGTGACATCACGGGGGCTACATCCATCCTTATTGACAGTCTGTGGTCTGTTATTACCAGGTCTGATTCAAGGTTTGTTCATGCTGTTACACTCAGTCGTATACATGAAAACCGTTGCAATATACTGTAAATTGCTGCGTAAAATGGGCACGAATGTCAGTAATGGAAAGTCATGATATACAGTACAGCACATATGTTCATTGTCAGCTATGTCTGCGTTGTGTAAGTCAAATGAAAGCAGCAGCAACAGTTGCAAAAACACAGTGTGTTGATATTATAACCTCTGTTGGTCAGTCACCAAGGTGAACCACATGAACGTCTGTTTGTTGACTCCAATGTCTTTCATATACGACTGAACATCATTTACTTATATATATATATATATATCCCCCTATTCAGCAGTGAAGGCAGCAGAATCACTACTACCTGAAAATCGGACAAGATGTCTGTAAAAAAGAACAGTGCAGGAGCCAATCTAATCTGGTGCAGAGATGGAGAGATGCTGAGGTAAAATATTTTCCTTCACAACAGCTCCCTCTCTCCCTGCCCCCCTCCTCCATCCTGCTTCTCCTGAGGGTGGGCTTTATTTGCACCGTGGGTGTTGATGGAGGAGGTGGGTGAGGTAGGGCTGAGCATGGTAATCACCTAAAGGTGGACTGGTTGCTATGGCGTCCCGCCGCTGCACAGTGACAGCAACAAGAGCTTATTGAGTTGCACAGAGGAGAGAGCTGTCGAGCTGTCGAGCACACTGGGGATTAAACACACACACACACACACACACACACACACACACACACACACACACACACACACACACATTGACTTTCTATACATGTGAAAACCTTCTATTAGCTGAATTAACATGACTTTTCATTAAACCCCAGCCCAATTGTAACATACTGTGTTCACAAAAGACAGAAACATAGACATAACAAATTCAAATTAAATGTATTCACCAAGAAACCGTCATCCACAGCAACTGACGGCTGCCCACATATTTGCTTGAAATGAACATATTCAAACACACACACACACAGATGGGGACAGAGAGAGTGAACAAATGAGGGAGGCAGCGAAAGCCAGTCGCACCAGCCATCTAAAACACACAACAGCACACTTGCAGCATGGGACAATATGTGCTGATAACAAGCTGCGCCAGCCCGACACTAAATATCAAGCAGAGAAGCTGTGGGCTACAGGCGCAGTCTGCCATCTCCCACTGGACCCAAACTAACACAAACAGTCATCTAGACATGAGCTGCAAATAAAAAGAGAAGAAGGGTTTACTCCATCAGAAAGCAAACCTCTGCACCGACACAAACGCACACACCATCCCTTAATAAATTCACCACACTTACTCTGAGTCTTATTCAGATGATCCCACTTTGCACATATACACACAGTCACACTTAAACACACACACAGACAGGTAGCACCTCAGTGCCAAAATAGCAATTACCCATCCTGTGCTGTGAGATAGGAGCTGCCGGCCCCCGGAGCAGCTGCCTGTTATTACTTATGTAAATATCGCATAGCAGTGTCTCTCTCCAATTTGGGAAAGAATGACAGTACGTATGTATGTGTTTGTGTGCCCGAGGTTTATTTGCATAGGGATGAAGGTGAGAGTGGGGTGTGTGTGTGTGCGCACGCACACTTGTGAAGACAGACAAGATTTCAGTCTAGGGGGTATTGGGAGGCAGAGAGACAGAGAAGATGACGATGATGATGATGTTACATGATGATGATACATATGAAATTATGGAGGAGAGATCCATACATTTAGAATCTAAATGGTTTTTGTTGTTGAATAACAAAAGATAAGGTGTTCCTCAGACTCCCAAGTCAAAATGGCTTCAAGAAATAAAGAGACAACTACTGATATGTGAAAAAACTGAAAAATCCCACACACTGACAAACACTTGAAGTCACATTTTTTGAATTATTTCAGTCCTCAGAACCTACAATTCAGAATTCAGTGACTTATACATATACACATACACACATATATATATATATATACATATATATAGATTGACTGTCCTTGCAGTCTTGCAGACAACATACTGTATATAATGGAAATCAGCTGTTATCGGGCTTTCCAAATTAAAAGTACTGCTGAATGCAATTCAAAAACCAGATATGCATGTAAATTGTGTCTCATTATCACACCTACACAATTTAAAGGTTTTTCTCAATACAAACCTGACACTTTACAAATAGTGTCTGTCTTTACAGCCTCTGTCCTTGACTGGTGTTCACTGCTGTCTGTTTAGGAGAATACTATATAAATAATAATATAGCCTACATCAAATAATTTTTTTAACCACCTGCAGATCTTCCCGTCAGGTTTAATCAAAGGGTAGAAAAGTGGCCTCTGTTTATCCTAGCAGGCAAAACTGGGACAGAAAAAGTGCACAAATTACTTGCTGCTGCTTGTAAAGCTAATTACTGTGAAGACATGGTGATACTTGACAGCGTCCTAGATGAACACACTGTAAGAGCAGAAGAAACATATCATCCTCTTAGATCCTTTGAATAGAAATAGTAATACCTGATACCTGATGAGGTCAAACCAAAAAAATGCATGTAGTAAGTAGCATTAACTACAAGTGACAAAAGCTGGGAGGATAATCTGGTTTCCAGCACCTTCCACCATTATTGTCAAACAGATAAAAAAGAGTCAACAGTAGCTCCGTCCAATCATTGACAGGCTCCTGTTTGTCTCAGCTCAGACAGGGGGATGATAAAGAGATCCCACCCACCTCCTTTCACCTCACCCGTGACCCCCCCGCAACCTTTCCCATGTGGCCACAGTCGCCGTGAGCCGCATTAAGAAATAATTTAACCGGTGAGTTCACCTAGTGACACAAACATATTTTTACAATGACGTTTAATTTGTCAATTAGTTACTTTGATCCACAGAGAGGATGTAAAAAGGCCAGTGAACGTTCAAGTTAAATTCCAACTAAAACATGGCAAGAAATATGTTCCCTCTTACCATCAGGTCACTTCAGGACATAATGGAAGCTCCTTTAAGTCCTATCATATCCCTTCTGAGATATGTTCTTACATTAGAAACTAAGGTCAAGTGGGTACAGACTCAAAAGGAGCGTCCTGGCTCCCGTTGATGCAGACACCTTTGTTTTTTCACTCTGAGCTCTGTTACATGCTGTGTGTGTAGTTAGACAAACACACACACTTTACTGGATGTTGGATTACTTTCGTTTGACTTACAAGCTGGTTGATTATGACTGGATTTAAAGGACACTATAACCAATGTTCTACCTGGCTTAGATGTTAACAATTAACTCTCATAAAAACCTGAAAAAACCCCTAAAACCTCAAGATGAAAAAAGAAGTGTTAGAATTAGTGTGAAGGTTTTTACAGTCTTAATTCTTCAATAACTTCAACATACGGAGGGGTAAAAAAAGAGAAATAAGTAAGGTGACAGTGATTGCTTATGCCCTAATCCTGGGTGAACTTTGAATAACACCATTATATGTAAATTTTGTTTTATGATAATTATTTGCAGAGGTAGGACACAGTCATTATTTTGCAGGGTCACAAGTGAGGTCTGGTTCAAACCCTGCACTTTACATTTTTAAAAATAGTAACTGTTAGTATGCAAGTTTGTACTAGTTTCAGCTAAACCTTGATCAGGTGCTATGTTACTGTTGGTAATGTGTCTGTGGCTCAGGAGGTAAAGCAGGTCTTTCACTAACTGGGAGGTTGGTGGTTTGAATCCCGGCTCTTCCTGTCCTTGGGCAAGATACTGAATCCCAAATGTGGCTTGTAGTGTAAAGTACTTTAAGTGGCTGATAACACTAGCAAAGCTCTAAATAAGTGCAGTGCATGCAACACAGATTTTTAAATGTTGCTGTCCATTTGTTTGTCAGCATGGTCTTTATATCTAAACGTGAAGAACTGAGACATCATCTGTTCTCTGTGCTGCCGGTGGATCTTTCCCGTCTGTTCACAGTGCGACTGACTGCTGGCTGACTGATTCATCCATCATCAGGAAAATGATGTTCATTCTCTGCACATATTTTATAACGAAACTTTCAATCTTCATCCGAGTGAAGCCACAAGTCATCAGTTCTGAAGGCGAAGAGGAGTTAATGGTTTTGAAGTCTAACTGACTAGAGGTCTGGACTCAAGTCCACTGACACCTAAACTGGACAGTTTGATGCTATTTCTATGTAAAAGAACCACCTTGTACAGTACAGTACAAGTTAAAATGAACATATTAACAGCAGCAACAGAAGGTCTAATGGAAAAAAAACTGTGGAGAAGTGGATGAATTTCACAATAAAGTTCAGTAAATCCACGTTATATCCTGTTACGTCCTGCCTGTCTGTGCATCACTCTAAAATCTAGTCATATTTTGAAAAAAAAATGATATCACCCCAGTCCTATTTTTAGCATCTTTCTCTATGTAAAGCTGCACAGCCCTGCAGTGAGTCAGCCCTGCATTAAACCACTTCAGCCGCACTGAATCCACTTACTGCTAAAAGCAGGTGGGCTCCTATCCATCCCACTATAGGTATGGCTATACCTTTGGAGTGGAGTCCCCTGTGTCCCCCTCGCAACCTAACCTACGCAATAAAACCCCCTGTCCTCCTCTCCAGTTCTCCCTCAAAGGTTGCAGGTAAATGGGGTAATCTCCTGGCCCATCGCCCCCTCTCTCTCGATGGATGAAACCAAACCCCTCCCTTCCCCTCCTTTGCATCCCAACTTTTAGACCTGCAGCCTGCCCACTCCCATCAAGGCCCACGTATTTCTCTCTCCCTCTCTCTCCCCCTCTCTCCTCCTATCTAATCACAGTCCATTAGCCGCCCCATTAAAATTCTTTTGTCCAATTTGGAAGGAATGCTACCCTCGTGGAAAAAACAGAATGAAACCACAATAGGGCCTTTTCAAATCGTGCTCGACTTTTATTACTGAGAGCCGCTGAGGAGTGCCACCCACCTCCAAGCACTATGTCTTCCAGTTCCCTCCCGTTTACCCTCGTGTGTGCGCGCATGTGTGTGTGTGTGTGTGGTTATATGTATTACACTTAACTACAGAGAGAGAAAAGAAGGATATTTTGTACCTGGTTTGACAGATCAGATATTTATTCACAAACGCGACTGAAAACACAACCTAAGCTCCACATTAAATCTGTTCTTTAGGAAGGAAATTACATTTAAAGACAATACTGTGTGTTCAAACTAAGTAAGACTGGACACTACACCAGTCATATGTGAAGCATGAAGATAAATTAGTTCTTTATGTTGCCATGTGCGAAATGTGAACATTCAGGGACAGTAGCTTTTAATCAAATAGAACCAATTGAGGAACTAAATAAGTAGAGAGAAGAAATGTGACAACTGAGTATATTTAACCAATGATGGGTTAAATAATGAGGATGTTGCTGGAGACACAGAGAAATATTTTCACAGAGACAAACACACAGAGTTATTATTTGCTATGCAACACTGATGTATGAGTGAAAGTAAATGATGCCGTTTCCTGTGCAAATTAATTCTTTATGTAAGGTGAAGCAGCCGTGGGGCTTCTTGTGATTGACTAGTCAGCAGCACTCAATACTGCAAGCCCCAACCCTGTAGTTCCTGAGCCACTGGAAAACACCACACCCGGACCTGGGACTGGTTTGGCACCAGGATGGTAGTGAGACTTAACATTCTTACAAAGGTTCCCGGGATCCTTGAAAAGTTCCTTTGTTGGAAACAGTAAATGATTTCAAACTTCTGATTGGAAAGGTCAGTATTTGGCCACGGTTCGCTGCCTTCTCCTTGGCACCAGGTCCCTCAACCTTTTTTAGGGATTCTTCCTTCTACCTGATAGCCGATAAATACCTGTGGTGAAAATGACAGTGCTCAACTTTGCTGAATTGCCTAATAGAAGTGTCTAGACTGGTAAAAGTAGTGCACAGCCTTAAATTGGACTCTCTCAGTAGCATCAATATTTGGACTTGGATTTTGGAACAGAAATTCCTCATAAAGTTATTGAAGTTTAAACGACGTGACCAGACTTTGAGGACAGCTAAAAAGAGAGGGGAGAGAGAGAGAGACTGTACATGAGAGATAGAAATGGAGAAATTTATTTGGTAATGAAGTTACAAACTACAACAGAAAAATAACCAGGGGAAAGATGCATAAAAAGTATATGCACAAAAAAAAACCATGCGTCCGCCACTTCCCACACGAGTCTGTATTTACGAACAGAGAATACATGGTGAGACCCAACGTCTTCTTTTGACCATGTGCAAGTTAGATACGGAGAAGTGAAAATGTAAAGTAAAGGAGACACAATTTAACCTGATGATAATTGATTGTTATCATCATCATGAGCTTTACTGCCTTCACTGCAAAAACACATGACAATATATAAACAGAAATAATGATCATACAAACATGATTACAGCAATGGGTGAAAATGGGACACTCGTGAATAAGGGCTCAGTCACTGCATATACAAATACAGTATGTTTTGTATATGAAGTTGTGTATGAAAACAGGACTTTACAGTTTTAGTTTTTGCCCTAAAGTTTTATGATGAGCTTCAGTTTGTAATCAGTTCCTTTTTTGTCACTCTTTTCTGTGCCGTGCCTGATAATTCGTGGCTTCGACTGTCTTTTTGTTTGCAAACTGACGGATTAAGGAAATGTATGTATCCATTTATGGATCATTGTGGGAGCGGAAATGAACTGTTGACTAGTGCACGTGTGCCTAATTTCTCAATGGGTAAACTTCTAAAACAGAATCAAAGCCTTTATAATTATGCATATTTCTGGTTCTGAGCGTACACATAGTTTTAGTCATGACTTTACGGAGTTTCATGCATCTGGCCCCGGGCAACTTCCCTCTGCATTTGAATTCCCAGGACTATATGAGGAAAGTATTATCGAGCTCAGTAAGAGTGTACGACTCACACACCGTCTCATTTCTTGCGACGTAGACCAGACATTAAAAAGCGTGGTGTAAAAAATCTGCCTTATTTCACGCTCAATTTCGCCATCAAACCCTGAACTGATGTCATGTTACACTGAGCGTCTTGTCTCACTGTTACCACTGTTTCTACAGTGTGACATCTTCCTCTGTGTCATTGTGCTTGTATTTAGAAGCATCAATCTGTAAGAGACAATGTATACAGCATCATAAGATATTCACGTGTGTGTGTCTTACTGGTGTACCCACCGGGTAGTTGTCCAGTGGAGCTGAGATTAACTCAGTCGATCATGGGAACCCCTAAAAGTGGATGAGTGTAGGATCCAAAAAGTACATACTGATGCTTGACCGGCACACACACACACACACACACACACAGGCTTATCTGTCAGCATTCTGGGACACAGGCTGCAGACGACAGGCAGGTATGACGGGCCAAGACATGCTGATAACAGATAGGACTGGCCATTTGACAGATGATGATGATGATGGTGGTTGTGTGTGTGTGTGTGTGTGTGTGTGTGTGTGTGTGTGTGTGTGTGTGTGTGTGTGTGTGTGTGTGAGAGAGATAGAGACACTTTTTTTTTTTACTAATAGTGAGAATAAACAGTGCAGTGAAATGCAGAACGTGCTTATATGTAAATGCATATTGATAGGCGTTTCAATGTGTGTGTACGTGTGTGTGCGCTTGTGTGTGTGTGTGTGTATGCATGTCATTTTGTACTGCTCAAGGGAGTAGGCTTCCATTACACCTTCCACACGGTAATTACTAAAATGAGGCCAGCACTCATAGGAGGGGGCTTTCCATTACCAGTTCCCTAATATGTAACAAAAGGTGATGTGTGGTGTGTGCGCATTTCTGTGTGTGTCTGTGTGTGCGAGTGATAGCCTATCATAGGAGTTTCTGAATGGTGTGTGTTGTATCACTAATGCTCTGTGCGTTAGGTGTTTTGCTGTTTGTCCATTAACATAACACTTACAAACAGATTATAACAAGTACGTATTAAGTGGCTTAGGAAATGGCTTCGATGTCATTGTGTGCGTGTGTGTGTGCGTGTGCACGTGAGCACGAGTAGGTGCAATGCAGCTGTTTGAACAACCCCTATGTGAATCCGAGTGGGTGGGAAAGGTGAAAAATGGGGGGGTGGGGGCAACATTGAGAGAAAGTCTCAGCGTGTGTGTGTGTGTGTGTGTCCTATATACTGTAAGCCTAGATGTAATCCAGAGCAGGAAGCAGGGCAGGGCGTTACAGTAGGTGTTAAAGCTCCACTGCTTCCCTGAAACACTGGTGCTGACTGTTTCACTCAGTGCCCACTAATATGGAGCCCCTATTGAGTTTCGGCGCCACGACCCACAGAGAGCCTTCCGACCGTCATCGCTGCCGTAGGAACCAACCAACCATACGCTCAAGGTCGCTTTGCAGTGAGACACGGCGAATGATTGAGTCACTTCGTGTATGAAAAAGTGAGATTGTGTGCAGCAGCACATAAATCCCCCAAACGATAGAGTTATGTTTCTGCAGAGTGGCAACGCCATCGAAGAAATAATCCCATTAAAAAGCACGTTAAGATGCAGGCACTTGAGGTTTGAGCACATATGCTAATTCTAATATAAAAGTTGTCCCTTCATTGATTTGAATTATTACAACATAAAAGGTTTTCGCAGCAGATGTTTGGAGCCTGCATCACAGATCAGAGTTTGAGCTCCATATGGTTATGTTTCCCGATGACATTCATCCCAGTTTTGTCCACTTTTGACAACTAGGAAATTGCATGACATGTTATTTTCCCCGCACCACACAGTCCAAAAGAAAAACAATGTGATACATCACAACATGTCAAGCGCTTCCTGTAACACAGCCACGACATCGTGAGAGACGCTTGTTCACTTCCCACGCCGACGGCCGCAACACGGGAACCCAGCTGTCTCTTCAAAGAACGAGACACGTCAACATGACTTCTCTGGCAGGCCTGTTGGACACAGTCTGGCCCACTGGACAACTACCTGTCAACAAGATCTCAGCGCTTTATCACCCTCTTCTCCCTTTCCCAGACCTCCCATCCCCTCTTCATTTGCTGATAACGACGGCAGTGCGGTGCAGTGTGTGTGTCGGAGTGGTGGTGTGTAGGTGAGAGGGAGCCTGTTGGTCCGTCGTGCTACTTTTCACTCTCTGACAGTCCCTCTCACCAGAAAGGGAGCGAGAGAGGCAGTGTTATCTGCTCCATTGTTGGTCTGTGCTATGTATTGGCTCTAATTAGCAAATCAAAGTGCTGGGAGCCAAACAACTACATCTGATGAATTAAAGGATGTTTATTGAGTGGACTCAGGCCGTTAAACTGACCTGAGAGCAGCTCTTCCTCCTCAATTTTATTAAACCACAGACTGTTACATTGGTTAATCTATTCACTGTGTTAAGCTCGTAGCATGGCTTCAGGGACGGCAATATGCAACATTTTGTTTTGAAGCATCAGGTGGTCAAGGTTTGCTCTTATCTGTCTGAGATGATTCTCAGTCATCAGGTCATGGAGGACAAGTCCAGCTGCCTCCGTAAGAGTCTGTTAAAATATCTTATCTACAAGATGCACTGGCACAAAACTCTGGTTCAAAGACATTGTATCATGATGACAAAAAGGACTAGAGATACAATCACGCAACCCTAACCCTTGACCTTTCCTCCAGTGTCGAGCATGAGGTTGAAATGTTAAATTTAGTCCATGCATTCACATTTACCTGAGAATGGATTGATGTATCTTTGAAAGTCCCTTCATTTTTCATTGATCTTTAATTATCAGTTCAAAAGTTGAATCATTTAGGATTATGACCAAATATCTGAAAAATGAACAAACCTGCACTTTGTGTTTAGAGCTAATTAGCATATGTTAATATGCTGACATGTCAATCTGGGACCCAGTTCAGTTCTGGTACTAATGTGTCTTCAGATGTTGCATCATGGGGCAAAAAAGTTGAACCTGGTTCAACTTGTGCTGCAACACGATGTGAGATCATGTAATAAAGGGACTGCATTAGTCAATCACTTACATACAAGCCAGCATGCAAATTCATCTGGACGTCCCAGATCATATTTCACTGTCTCGCTGGTACATTAAACATCACAATGCAGCCCCTTGGGTTGTTTCAACACACAGAAAATGTCTGTGAGCAGTGGATGCAGAAACTCAGCTCTTTAAAGCCAGAGGAGTTGCTGACGGAGAGATCTGTGGCAAAATAGCAGGGTCGCCGTGCTCAATTTTTGCATGCCCGCCTTCCTGTTACAGCACTTTTCCCACTGAGTCTTGTTTAATTAAAAGCAACATATCAGGAAGACAGTGTCAACTCAGAGATGATAAACTCTCTATGACTTCATATCAACTGTAGAACTCACCACCATCCTCAGGTTTTCTAATGGATGGTCACAGACTCAAATTAAAATGTGTTGAAGCTTAGCTTAAAACAGACTCAAAGCAAAGCCGACCTGATCCTCGATCAGACTGCCAGTTGGTGTCAGAGTGTTTATTGGAGATGTGGTGGCTAGGAGTGTGGTTTGGGGTGGGGGGTTTAAAACAGAAGCTCCTAGAGATCAGTGAGGACTAACGGCTTGATAACGAGTCGTGTATTGGGGCTGGTGTGAGAGCAGAGGTGGGTGGTGGTGGTGGCGGCGGGGGAGGCGAGTGTTTTGTTCACCTAGTACCCGGGTGATGTGAGACTGTTGCTGGAGTAAAGTTGTGCTGATGTGCGCCTGGTACCATCCTCCATTGGCAGAGGTAACGACAGAGTCAGCACTCCTGTGAAAACACAATACGTAATCTCGCTAAATGAGTGTTATACCCGACCAAAGTGTTGTAGGAACAATGGAAACATGTATTTGTTCTCCTCTGGTAGATAATATAACCTTCTCTTTGTTGCTGCAATGACCCAGTTTCCCCAGAGGGACCATTAAAGTTTCATTTCATCTTAAGTGTTAGAAAAGTTGCTTTGAAAGCATAATATATAGCTCGTTCATTTTCAAAGAAAATACACAAGATTACACTATCTTTTCTGCAGTGAGTGGAGCATGAACTCAGTTTTTCTCCTGAATTATGTGAAGCCAAGTGACTGTTACACATGAGGTATTGGTCATTTATATTTCTGTTTCCACTATGAAAATATTAAGCAGCATGACATCACCGCCATTTGTCTTTACTTTGGAGGGAGTAGAGGCATATGAGGAAATATGTACAGCAGCTTGCGCGCTTGCTTTTTAATCTACATGAGCAATTCAGCAGAAATAGTATATGATTCTAGATAAACGACAAATCCCAAAATGACCTTTATTTGTTTGGGTCTCCTCTCACTACCGCTGCACTTCCTTCTCCTATTGTCTCTCAGTTTATTCATGCGTTTGTCAGGTCAGAGCCCATCATTTGCAGACGGAGTCCACACTCTGGTGTCAACACACACGTGCAGGGCAGCAGGGTGAGGGTGGAGAGAGAGACGCACACACACACGCACACACACACGCACACACACACACACACACACACACTCTTATGAATTGTTGTTTCTTACCATGCTGATTTGACTATGTGACCTCAGTCAAAAACATATGCAAATACAGATGATGTGCATGAAACTTGATTTCCCTTTGTTTGGCCTGTGTGTGACACTCTGCTTTAAATATGCAGAAATTTGTTCCACTGCCAAACTGACAATAACAACACAAGAATCAAATGTATCTATTACAGATACAACAACAAGTGAACGCTCTAGAAGTGGCATTGAGGAAACAAAGGAGAGTTGACATGCAACAAGGCAAAAAGGCTGGACTCGAACCAGGCACATTGTGGTCTGTAACGGTTTGACTACCAGTATGAGCCATGCTGCAAGTGTTTGGGAAACACTTACTTACTTTCTTGATCAGAGTAAGACAAGAAAACTGATACCTCTGTCATCTGTCTGCATGGTAAATACGTGGCTGTAGCTTGCTGCTGGTTTAGCTTAGCTTAGCATAAAGACTGGAGACAGAGGGAAACAGCTAGCCTGTCCAAAGTCCACCTACCAGCCTCTCTCTTTATTTAATGTGCACAAAAAAAAAAAAAATAAAGTATGAAAGGATGACACTTCACCATTTTTCAGAGGGGAGGGTCGTGTGTTGGACTATTTCTCGGCCAGGACCTGTTGCCAGGCAACCACCTGAGAATATGGGAGGCTACTGTTCCTGGGCAAGAAAAACTTAAAAGCATCCTGTTAAATTGGCTTCCTGGACCTCTTCAGGTTTACATATGTAGATTTATATGCAAGTGACCTCATCCACACTTTTACCTGGAAGCTTTTGAATCAACTTGGGTTTGATAGCTTTTTTTCCACCTTCATGATTGTATTGTAAAAACCTAAAACACAGCCTGAGCACTGCCAATTATTTATTTAGATAGATCGATATACTTCATTTATCCCCTAGGGGAATTTAAGGTGTCTCTCAGCTCATTAGTAGTGGTGATAATGGCTGATAATAAATAATAATAATTAAATTAGTCCAGTTCATGAGCCACTTCCTTTGGCTGAGGCGTTCAGGAATCTGATGGCAGTGGGGACAAAGGATTTTCCCGCAGCACAGTGTAATGAGATATTGGCTGTGGCCTCTTCTCTGTCCTGCCAGAATGTAGTGGAGAGTGTGGTTGGTTTGGACCAGGATGGCCTGCATCCTATAAGTGCATGTGTCACTACTACTAGTCTACAGTACTGAGAAAATCAAGAGTCCTTCCCAGCACAGCCTCAACTTTTTGACCAGCTTGTCCAGTCTCCTCCTGTTCATGTCTCACGTGCTGCTGCCTCGGCTTCCTGAGGGAAAAGGGCTGGCTCTGTTCCTTCTGTGTTCGGGGATCGGTCTAATTTGCTCTCCAGGTGCACACTTAAGTACTTATAAGTGTGCATCAACTCAACATTGACTGGCTGAAGGGTGGACCTAGATCTCCAAAAGTCAGTGACCATCTCCTTGGTCTTGAAGGTATTCAGGAGGTAGTTCCTGTCGCTCTTCTCGCTGAAGGCGATCACAGATCCCTGTAGGATACAGAAAGAAGTAGCCGACTCCTCAAAGATCACTTTTTCTGCCAAAATTAGGAGTAAGCAGGTTTTGTTAATGCAGGTAAACCCGTTAATAAAAGCCAGTCGAGCCCTTTTCCAGTGTGGATGAGCTTCCCTTTCTGTTCGGACTGAGGACACACAACTGCAAGAAGCCGCGTCATAAGAGCTCACACTCACAGAGGGGAGAGAGTGAGCGACAAGTCGCTCTGCAAACTGATATGAAGGATCTTTCAAATCTCATCTCCAGGTTGGTGCTCCTGAAAAAGAGCTGGAGTCTTAGTGAAACGCTTCGATCAGTGACTGTGTGTTTTTAAAAGTTATTTTATAAGCTTTATAAGCTTAGGGTCACTCTCAGAGGAAGGTGTAGCTGCAGTGCCTCTGATCTGTCCGAATGCAGATTGTAGCCGTTCCCATTGCTGACAAAAGCCAGATGTTCGCTGCTTTTAGCTGGTTTTTCAACTAGTCGAAAAGGGGCTTTAGATGCCAATCTGCAGCTTTCACTCAAATCAGATTGTCTTCATCAGCAGATAAAGATTTGGAGAAGAACACCTTACATGTTCAGATAAAAATTAGAGCATTTTAATTTCCTTGACAACACAGCAAATCCCTTCTGCTTTGAAGATCATGTGACATGACGTTGACGTAAGATTGTTTTATCAGGGTTTTTCATTTGTTGTGACACAAATGTTTTAAATGGATAAACCCAGAAAAATAATCCCCCCCATAGAAAATTCAATGTCTCTACAATTATCACTTTTTTAGCCAAGCACTGGAAAACAAGGGTTTGCAGCCAAGCACTGGAAGCACGAAGAAGATACAGGGCTCCTGCACGTTGAGCTGCATATGAGGCATGAACCGGGGCCTTAGGCAGCGGATTTTCAAATCAGGCTTTGTTATTGCAGGAGGCCAGGAAGGAGAGCAGATGCTTTGCTTATTCAATCATGCATGTCACGCCCTCTGTGGCTGCTGCGCTCCAACCCTCTACTGCCACCCCTCATTCTGTAGCCTGTACAACCTCTGTGACTTGGTGTGTGTGTGTGTGTGTGTGTGTGTGTGTTGCAGAAAAGATACATCTGGCATTGGGCGCTAATCTAAGCCAGGTGGTGGAAGACCCCATCACTGTTGTCATGAATGTGACAACAAACTGTCAGGCACCTAACACCCCACACTGACCCCACAATGAGGAGGAAATGTGTTTGTTGATATCTCCTTGTGTGTGTGTGTGTGTGTGTGTGTACTTATTAGGTCTGACAGCTTTGTGGGGACCAAACCGCTGGACCCCTACAAGTTTAAATGACTGTTAAGGCTTGGTTTCAGATTTAAGGTTAGGATCAGGTTTGGGTTGAGATTTTGTTGGGATGGTTATGGTAAAGGTGAGGCGTTTTGAAATGCATTATGGGTCCCCAGAAATGTAGTTAAACAAGAATGTGTATATGTGTAATATGGAAACTCAAAGCAGTGAGAGAACTGATTATATTCGCCCTGTGTGTGTTTGTATGTGTGGGTGTGTGTCTATCTACAGAATCCCACCCATAATGTGGTGCACTGGGGTGATCTGGGTCCTGGCGGAGTGTCAGTGGGTGTCAGAGGGCTGTTTACCTACCATGACGGATGGGAGTGGGGTCACCAAAGAGGCAAGCATTTCATCGAACGCCACCTTTGGCCAGTGTGGCACTGCACTAACACACACACACACACACACACACACACACACACACACACACACACACACACACACANACACACACACACACACACACACACACACACACACACACACACACACAGCTTAACGCAGCTCTGTGCTTGAGACTGACGGCCGTTCCTCAGTGTGTTCGCCAATGTGAGATTTATTTTTATCATCACTCATTTTGATCTAAGAGGAAACAGGTTTCAATGTGTAAAAGTTAGACTACAATTTGTTTATTACCAAGTGGAAGTAATTTATTACACTGCTTTTATATTACATAAATAGTAAAATATAAATAAAAAATATTATCACAACGCAATGTAGAACAACAGACCATGAATGTAAAGACGTGTATTACTGTCATGCCAGAAAAAGGAAAGTCAGTATCACACATGCTCATGTGTGATGCACTTCTAGCAGCAAATATAGACAGAGGAAAGACCTGTGGTCATTGACATCACACCAGCATTATTACACAAAACTGACACCTTCCACTACAGACTCTGTGTGTAGGCTGAATCTGATCTATGACAGACATGAAAAAAATATAAATCTATTGTTTTTAACCATTTAAGCAGGTGCACGTGCAACTTTACTGTCAAAAACAAATCTGAAATCAATTTAAAATTAAGAGAAATTGAACACTGAGGTATCCGGAAAACTCTATGGAAAGATCTAAAGCTGGCAGCTGCAGCATGGCAGCAGAAACACAACCGGGGTGAAAACACACACACACACACACACACACACACACACACACACACACACACACACACACACACACACACACTTACTTTTCTGCACTCAATCAGCAACAGCAGCCATGACACACAAGCCACACATCTCTGGTGTGTCTCTGGTGTAATGTGATAACATATTGTTGAAACGTGAAAGATGGCAGCAACATGCTTCTGTACAAAAGAAGAAATGTGAGTGTGTGTGTGTGTGTGTGTGTGTGTCCATGGTCCTATAAGGATGTGGAGTATGGTTATTGGATGGATAAATGGATGGATGGATGATACATATTGAGATGTAAAGGTTGGCCTTCAATGAGAGATCAGTACTAACAAACAACAAATTTCAGTGATATTGTCTGAAATATCTCATCCCTTTTCAGGCACAGGCCAACACAGCTTCATTGTGGGATGTACAGTGGTAACTGAAGAGGAGGTGGAGGTGTCATGGTTTGGTGCTGGAGCTGGTGAATACATCAGTGACTACACAGTGCTCACTGAACAAAAAAAGACAGAAAAAAAAAGAAAAAAAGAACTTCCACATATGACTTCAGGCTTAGAGCCATTAAAGGAACATTTTGTTGCTAATTATGTAGATGTCTCCACAGGTAGTCAATATAATACATTCAATCTAAATCCACTTCAGTAAGTAAGTTCCACCGCCTGCAGAACCTTTTGAAAATGACTATAAACTCTATTTCTATTGGTCATTTACTGTCACGAATCAATAAGCAAAATCAAAAGAAGTATTTTATAACCCTGTTGTATATGTTCCAGTTTTGACATGGTTCTCATATCTATTTTTACAATTCATAACTTTCTACTCCCCATATTTGTTGAGTGCTTATCATTTAGGAAGTAGTGAATGAATGAGGGAGTGATTTCAGACACAGTAATAGCATTAGGTTACATAAGTCAGCTGCCCCCATCCTGTTGGCAGAGGAGGCCGCGTCTTTGTCTTTGAAAAATGTAGTTCCAATTCCTGCACTGTTGCACACACACCACGAGTTCCCTCCGCTCTGGCGTCAGCAACAGCGTCCAACAAAAACTAACAGTCGGCTGTGAAACTCCCCCTGCAGCACTGTGACTCAGTTTTGGTTGGCACGGCGGGCAGTGAAAGCACAAATACTCCAGGCTCCCCTGTCTGCAACATCCTGACTAGCAGGGCTGCTGCTGCTGTGGTGGCTGCTGGCCAGGCAGCAGCAGCACAATGAGCCTGTGCCCCGTCTTCAGCTGCATCAACTCAGTGCTGCTCTGGGCTCCGATAACATGTTATGCTCGTGTAAAGCAATCACCTGTGTTGACCGCGCATGTTTTTTGTAGAGTTGATTAGAAATGCGGCCTGGAGCTCCGACGGCAGACTGAGCTGCAGAGAGAAGAAAATAAACTAATCTCAGCCAAAACGCTCCCTGTGGTTCTTCAATCATGACGTCAGAACATGATGCCAGTGGATGCAAAAGTAAACCTGCCTCCCAGTCACACTGTAAACGTTGAAGTCATGTTGGAAACAAGTGAGGCATTCCTTCGAAACATTTTGTTCATGTACTGCATGAATAGGTTTGTTGTAATAGCCTGTTGCTGCGCATTCATTTGAATAGTTTAGGAGTACATTGTCCTGATTTTACAAAATAAAAGAACACCTACGCTTTTCTCCTTTCAAGTAGCCAGAACAGCAGCCCTTTATGATGAAGATGAAGATGACAACAGCTGATCTGCAGTGTACGGCATAGGTGCACTTATGCAGTTTAATGGTTGAGAAGATGTGGTGCCAAAAGGAAGGACTGCTTGACTGCAAGATAAAGCTGTAAAAATATTTAAAATATAGACAAGACTTAAAGGTTCTGTAAACAATCCTCATCTTGCTTATAGATGCCACACTAGACCACCAGCATCTCAGACCAAGACAGATGCTTTGTCAGCCACAGCTCCTGCCTACGTTCAACCACCGCAGTCGCACAAACAGAATTGAAAGAGCTGATGAGACAAACCAATGGAGCTGGAGGAGAAGTTTCTGGATATTTTGATGGTCCACCGGCCGAACAGGATCCGACTGCAGTCTGACTGGGAGAGAAATTCAGCCTTGCAGAAATGTCACTGAAGGAGCCAGCAACAACTTTCTGGATGTTTTGGCAGTTCGCTAGCTGACCAGGATTTGAGCTAGCAGTCCCCATGGCAAGTCCACCTGTGCTCTAGTCTCATCTCTCTTCGGGGCCTTGGTTTCTTCACTGGAGGATTTTCTGTGAGGTCACTTTCATCTGAGCAACTGCTTACTTCACTGTTTTAGTGCAGGCAGTGGCACAGACAGTGCCTGTGTGTTTATAACCATGGGGAGCGCCAATGGTTTAACAGGATGTTAGTGCACATACATGCAATAACATGCAAGTTCCCAGACTGGCAACCAAAACAGAGAAATGAGAGGGGATGTAAATTTTACTCCACTATGACTTTCCATAGTTGTTTACTGCTTTATTATTGTTTAAAACCCAATTTACAGAACCTTTATAGGTCAGTACCTCATACAACCTCACATCCAATAACCATGAAT
Organism: Rachycentron canadum; assembly: GCA_038496675.1. Taxonomy (NCBI): domain Eukaryota; kingdom Metazoa; phylum Chordata; class Actinopteri; order Carangiformes; family Rachycentridae; genus Rachycentron; species Rachycentron canadum. The sequence continues at coordinate 21,830,053 of CM076657.1, forward strand.
TTAAGAGGTTTGAGTAGTTCCTTCACCAGAAGCTTGTTTCCTTAACATGGTCTTTAGCATCACTGATCTGTGTAACCCACTTACTTCCAATCTATGGAAATGAATATAAACAGTTTGTACAGACAATACAGTCGCCCTGGAAAACAGCATCACCAGGCAGCTGCTCTTATAACAGCGCAGTTACATGATTGGCATCTGTACTCTGGCTTTGTCACCCCCTGCAGCATAAGAGTGATGATAACAATCTCAAAGGACTAAAATCAGAGCAGATGTAAATGTTAAGTGAGCAGCAGCCCTGGTAACTGCTGAGATGATCTGAGTCAAGCAAGAGAGAAAGGTGAGCCTCCACAGCATCACCATTTTATAAGACCAACTGACTGACAAAGGCTGTGTTGGATCACCACATCTTATCCAAACCAGTGTCAATACAGCTCTTACAAGCAGATTTCAGTTTATCTGCTCCTCAACTGTGGAAGAAACATCCCGAACATTTGAGATCTCATTTAAATCTGGGCTTCAAACATTACTGCAGCTCATCAATAAATCACATATGTAACATTGTTTTAATCTTGTGGATTTGCTTGTTTATGTCTTATCATAGCAGCACTTCTGTTAAATTGATGTCTCCTATCTTTCATGTAGTGACATGACATTCAAATATTTTTTATTTTCATTTATTCAACCTAGTGTTTGTTGTTTTTAAATGCTATTTTAATGTCATTTTGCTGTTCTATTTTCAATGTATTTCCATGCTTCTGTAATGCACTTGTGCCTGAATGGTGCTACATAAATGAACTTCAAATGTCTTAGAAAGAGGTCAAAGATTATACCAATCTGCTGCAATGTCTCACTCTCTTCACCCAACTTCTCTCTCTCTCTCTCTCTCTCTCTCTGGATATCACAAAAAAAGGCACACCAGTCTGGTAAAATCCAAATAAGCCCAAGTGTGAATTCTGTTTGCCAGAGATTCTGCATGTCCATCTTCTAATAGTAGAAATTACAAAACCTAGAAAACATTTTGAGCTGTATACAAACTGTCATTTTAGCAGGTGAAAGAAAGAAAGAAATGAGAAAGAAAGAAAGATTATGAACTAATCTTGAACAATTCTCTTATGTGCTCATTATAAAGAAATCATCTCTTCATTTGCAGCAGGACTGTCAAATCTCTCATCTGCTAATAAGAGCTTTGGAGCTGATGGCCAAACACAGATGACAGCCTCTTTGTGTCTCTAAACTCCCTTCCAAATAAATCCGACCGACTCTCTGGGAAATCCATTCATGGAGCCATTAATGTAATTGTGTCGCATGACATGTATGAAATCAACAACAATGCTGTGCTGCCTCAGCCTATTTAGAAAGTGACGGACTGACAAACTGATTGGGAGAAACGGGGGATGGAGAGACTGGGATGTGAGGAAGACAGCTGCGATGACAGAGGTTCATGTGAAATGAAGACAGGTGGGTTACACACACAAAAAGAAAGGTTGTTTAGCACCTCTTTGATGAAGAGTTCCTTAAAGAAATGTCAGAAAGAAATGTATAATTTGTTTTGTCAAGACTGAAGAGTCTACACCCCCCTCATGGGACTGTACTCAGGGAGACTGGTGCTTTTTAAAATCCTAACTTTATCATGCTAACAAGCTAATATACTTATGTTTAGCATCTTAAAATTGCATGTTAGCATGCTAACATTAGCCAATTTGCACGAGAACACAATGTACACTGATCTGTTCTGTACTCTATCCTGATGTGTGGCACAGTCTGTCAATCACACAGCAGCCACGCCCTATTTCACGCCCTGTTTATGGTCTATTTTCCTCTAAACGGGACCATCATTAAAAAAATGAGCTTCGTGTTGTATTAAAGAAGACTTGAAACTAGACACTGAGACCATAATCTTGTTTAAAAAAGTAGGGGCATTTCCCCATAGACTTCAATACAAGCTGACTTCTTTTCACAACCAGTGGAGTCATGGATGGTCATTTTTGAAGGCATTTCAGCATTGGCTTCACTGATCCAGCCTATGTCCACTATTAAATACGGGCAGGGTGCTGCACGCAACCTGTGAAAAATGGGTTTCAATTTTACAAATTTTGCTTTGTCAAATAGTCTGAAATATTCTAAATTCATGCGTTCCCCTTGCTTGTTTTGAAGTTCACAATTTCATATATTAACGGAAACGTGATCACCAAAGTTACGATGTTAAATCCAGTGGGGGACATAAATATCTGCACAAAATGAATGCAGTTCATCCAGTAGTTCTTGAGATATTGGACCAAGAGATTCAATTAACCAGCAAGTAACCAGAAGTTCCCGCCATTTTAGCCATGCTAAAACCAACCAGGTGCAGATTTTAGGAAATAATAAAAGGATGAGCTGATGATTTGGGCCCATTTGAGCATCAATGTATATGGATCCATTTTCTAAAACCAAAATAGGGTTTTTGTTTTGACAAACATCAACACTGACATGACATGAAAGCAGTTTGTACAGGATTGTTAGCGAAGAATTGGTCTGAAATGAAACCGTAGCACTAAAAGTGACAAACAGCCACAGAGAAAATGTGCGAGTGATTGTGGGTATGTGTGTGTGTGTGTGTGTGTGTGTGTGTGTGTCAGCATGTTCTTGCACTCACAGTCATGGACGTCCCGATACTCATGGACATGTACGGAACATAAATCTACAAAAGTACAAAAATAAGAAAACCAGCCAACCAAACAGCTGAGCCGCCAGCCGCACTGACGCAAGGTCAAAACTGTAGCACAACATCTCATGTCCTTGTCGCATCTGTGTCACGGGTTAGAGCTCTGACAGCAGCGCAATGGTGTCGCGCCTCTGTTAATGATAACCCAACTCTCTCCCAGGGTTAAAGTCATTTACTAGGCCTGTTCTTCGGCCCAATTCCTCAGTAACAAAACACAGCCGCCATCCCTCAATGGCACATAACCCAGAGTAGCACAGACAGGTCATATTTATCACACTAAGCCAATGCTAAATGACTCGGGCCAGAACTCTCTCTCTC
>CM076657.1:21833174-21852485 GCA_038496675.1 Rachycentron canadum
CACACACACACACACACACACACACACACACACACACACACACACACACACACACACACACACACACACACACACACACACACACACACACACACACACACACACACACACACACACACACACACACACACACACACTTTATAGTACATGATCAGTGAAGGCAGGGGTAGCACTTGTAAAATGTAAAACAGGGAAGGGCCGACACTTGTGGCTGTAGTTTTTTTGTTGAAAGAGTCATAGCAGCCTGAACCAGAACCACATATATGGTTCAGTGATGGTTGTAAGAAAATCACCCTGTCATTTATTTGAATCTGTCTTTACAGTATATTTAATGTATTCAACATTAGCATCTTTCAGGCAGGATGTGGTGCTACTTGTATTTTTTATCTGGTGTTTTTCCCTTTGCTTTTATTTGTTGTTTAGTTTTTAACTCTAATTAGATTTTCTTCTTTTGAATGTGAAGCACTTTGTGACTATTGTCTGTAAAAAGTTCCATTTAAAGAAACTGCTCAGTCGCTTGTTAATTATTTGGAAAGGCCAGAAAAAAACTTCTTGTTTTTATATTTGAGTGACTAATATTTAAATAAGGTTCTTTTAAATGGACTGTATGTTTTCTTTTGCGTCAGATGCAATTAATCTAATTTAGATATCACCTTAATCTCTGTGCAGTTCAGGTATGTGTTTAGTCTACCTTAGCACAAAGATTAGCCCGGCTCTGTGTCAACATCATAACATTGTTAATGGCTCTGATCCATCTTTGTGTCATTCGCCTTTGTGCCTTTAAGCCTGCACAGGACCAGCACTGGTACATTTAAACTAAATGTAGCTGATTTAAATGTTATTTTGGCACATTTATGTACTAGCTTGTTTATGTCTTTATGCTAAGCTAGTTGAAATATAATATTTGTGTCTGATGCTAAAGCTGAAGACATAATAAATACACATTTTATATCAAGAAAAATATTTGTCTCCCCAGGACACTGACTGGGGGAACAAGGATTTTTCTGTCTCCGGACTGAGCTGTGTCCCCACATCTCCGAAAACGCCAAGAAGAAGCTGACCAAGACTGACCAAATATTAGAAATTGAAATGGTTAAATACCAGTAAAGTGTGATTAGGTAGCTAAAGGTATCCCCATGTTGCTCATCACTCCACCAAGAGTCCTAGAGCCTCCTATGTCAATTTTGCATGTACTTTTATCTGGAGCATAATAGAATTTTATTGTTTTTGCTTTTCACTCTTCACTGGAGATTTACCAATGAGCAACTTGTTTGAGTTTGAGATCCTTGGTGGGTTTTTTCTTTTTTTGCCTGATATCAGTGTATATCACTGGGTCTTATCAGCCTCTACTACCAGTGACGAGGTCAATATGAGTAATGTAAGGTCAGTGTTACTGCCCTTGTTGTCTTTGCTAGCAGCTGTTGTGCTGTGAAATTCTTTATTTTAAAGCTACTGTCTTTGCTGTTCTTCATCTGTTGTATTTTCCACAACTAATCAGCTGAGTACAACAGAGCAGACAATCTGCTTTCTGTTTACACCAGCTCGTGCATGCCCAGTGTATGTAAACAGGCCATATATGCATGCTTTTTCAGGTGTGGTACTATGGACACAGATAGTTGTGATGCAACGCTAAAGTGACCATCTTTTCATTTTAAAATGATAATGGCTTGGTTCTTTATTCTCATTTACGAAAGGTTTCATCCTGAAATATCAAACCCACTCCCTTAATCATATAATGCAGATAGTGATATCTCTAAAAGCCTCAGTGTTGCTGCTGCTGCATCTTTTTGCTCTCACTCACTTTCACACACATTACAGTGTGTCCGCAAATCCTGTCACTCTCTTCCCATGGGGCAGCGTTACAGTCCTATATGTCAGCGTTAACTGTAGCCATATGGCACTCCTCTGAGCGGTGGCTGTGGGTGTCAGTCACAAACCAGCCGTTGGGGACAGATAATTACGCGCCATTAAGGCCAATGACAGAGGCAGGAAGAGGGAGAGAGAGGTGTTAGCAGTGGCCTATGAATCTTTCATTTTGTTGGGGAAACAAAAGTATTCAGTGGGGTTTATAAAAAGACAGCGCAAGTGTTTTTATATAAAGGAAATACTATCTCACGACGAGACACAGAAGGGGCCAACATGAAATAGTCTCATTTTCTGGTCATTATTGTATGTATTCATTTCACAGATTGGAGAAAGTGTGTGTGAACAATGTGCATGAACACATGTAGATGATGCCAGCTCCTTCTGGTCCACCCTCAGGACATCAGACACAAAAGCAGCAGCGTCCTCCTCACCAAAAGCCAAGCGTTCCTTATTGACATCTCCTGCGTCTTCTTCCCTACCACCCCACCATCCCCCATCCAGCTTTTCCCCACTGAGCTGCATCTCCCTGCCTTACTTAACATCAGAAAAGGACTTGGCATCTTCAGTGCATTACTTTAATACTCCCGAGTCCTCCTCAGTCACTTACCAAACACTTAATCACGTTTTGGGATGTCAACCCTCTCCACCCATACTAGTAATCCTCCCCAAGCCACATAGCTTTTGTCTTCTGCTGAGACTGAGGCTTAAAGGGGCTTAGAGCCATCCTGAGAGGCACAGGGCCGGTCTCTTGAAATCAGACTGAGCCCCTGTGAGGAGTCAAATGTTCGGGGGTGGGGGGGGGGGGTTCCCAATTACTGCAATATTACGAATTAGAGCATGGCATTGGGTTTATTTAGGAAGAAACCCAGCAGCGTGTGTGTGTGTGTGTGTGTGTGTGTATACAGCAAGTGGGGCTGTGCATAAATATTCACATGTCAGCATGAACCTGTAAATGCAGCATGTGTGTGTGTGTGTGTTTGTGTATGTGAGCTGAGCAGTGTGTAGCACCCAACATCATGCAGAGGGTAATCAGTCTTAATTGGTTCAGTCTGATTATTATTTATTATCATTTCCTCTAAAGCCTTTATTCAGCAAGCCTCTGGATACACACTCAGGAAACAGCTTCTAATTACTAATGGATGATGACAAAATGCCGGGGTCACCCAGGGTGTGTGTGTGTATCTGTGTGTGACAGTGGGGAAAAGAGAAACAAAGAAAGAGGCAAGAAAGTAGCTATTTTCCTATTTATAAACCAATGCACTTATGTAGTGTGTGATTTCTCAGCTCAATAAAACATCTTCTGTTGAGCAACCATCTTAAATGTCAGGCTCGAGACTTGAACAAGACTGTTTACTTCATTCCTTGATTTCCGTTGACCTAAGTCAAGTTTATGACGAAATATGAGTCATGTGTTTGGTAAAAATCACAGAATGAGTTTTTTATTTTGATGAATAAAAGAAAAAAAAAAAACAAGAAATCTTTTGACTTTGAAATGTGGCATGTCAGATGTTGTAAACTAAAACTTTAATAATCATAAATAAGGAAACCAGCTCGATACAGCAAAACTCAGAAAACAGAATATAAAAATAATGCTTTTATATATATATATATATATATATATATATATATATAGCAGCTGTCAGACCTACATGAATGGCGAACTACTATATGTATAAAGACTAAAGATTTTAATCCATTAGGTGTTTTACAGCCCCTCCAAATAAAAAGAATAAGAATAGAAAAAGAATAAGAATGTATGAATCAAATGTAAAAGGAGGAGGAGCAGGATTCCCCGGTTCAATTCCCTGTCGCCCATCCTTTTCTTTTGATGTGTAATTCCCCCTCTCTCTCTCTCTCTCCAATCAAACGATCAATACTTAAAGTGGCCAAAAAAAAAAACCAAAAAGTGAGATAACACGAGAAACTGATCCTGAAAGTCTGATCTCCCCAGATTGGTCATTCCAAAGTTTAGACCTTGGTATGGCCAACAAAAAACTACCGGGGGATCTCAGACATGGACATATTAGACCCAGGATTGAGCCCTGGGGGACACCATAGGGTAACAGCAGAGGATGAGACTGAGCCAGCCATCAACACATCAACTATTTTAGAAAGATATGACCTGGACCAGTTTAGAGTCATGCCACTGATTTGTAACCACCTCTCCAGTTCATTGATGATGTCAAAGGCAACAAGAACTAAAATGAACCAAACACTTGTATCTTCAGCCAGTGGTCATTGTATATTTTAAGAAGAACTGTCTCAGTACTGTGAAATGATTCAAGGACAGAGTGAATTTTTTCAAACAGATTATTATTTGTTAAATGTGCTTGTAACTGTTTTAACATTTTTTTTTTTAAATAATTGAACTTTCAATGGAAAATGAGGAATGGAGCTTTTAGTTATTTCTCAACTGTATTCCCCTGCTGAGTCGGTGCATGATGTTCTCTCTCTCCAATTACAACTGAAATTTAATTATTGGTAAAGGTACAAAGCTGGTGGCACATCATTTAAAATTTTAAATCATCTGGCCTGACTTGTTTATCAGGCATAGATGTAGTTGTTTTCTTATTCACAGGGATTTCAGGGATTTTTTTAAAGTGTTATTTGTACATCACCCTCCAACACAATGAACCATGTTCAGTGGTGCGTAAAGGTAGTTTTACCCTCCAAAAGCCTCCTTCCTCATTAAAACGTTTTCAACACGGTGACAGTCTGAGATGAATGCCATCAGATTAATAGAAAGGCTGCTGCAGCATTGGGATAAGTACATACAGAGAAATATTACAAGATCGTCTCTTTGCCTTCTAAGAGTACAGCAATAAATGCATCAATTAATCATCTCTTACACAGAGCAGAAATAAAATCAGATTTATAAACCATAAAATGTAACAAATGAGCAAGTTTTCTGTTGGCGGCAGAAAAAAAGTGTGTCACAGTGTGTTTTTTGTCATAGTTAGTGAGTTAAATGAATATAATTGTGGATTCATTAATGTCAGAAAAATCTTTGGCTGATGCTGTTATTTATCATGATTCTTCAAGTTAAGGCTGAACACACAAGATTTAAATATTTTGGGGGTTGTTTTTATCTTTATCTGATAGGACAATGTAGAAAGACAAGGAATGGGACAGAGAGAAGGGGAATGACTCAAGAAAGAGAAAGAATTGGTTTCAGCTGGGAAACGGAGCATTTGCACCCTAACCACTTGGCTATTGGGTCACCCCTTAAATGAGGTTTTATTTGTGCCTAAGAGGCCACTGGGTGGGTATATACTCAAGATCACAATGTTATGTAGCCAGAATGTGGCAAAACTACAACACATACATACAAAGTCTTTGACTGCTATTTGACTGGCTATGCACTGCTTAGTCATTGGTTCATTGCTGGCAGGAATTAGTATTTCCTTCTTTTAAAGAAACATTAACTTCACCATCAACAAAGTGGGTTATATTCAACAGCACAAAGTCTTTTGCCTTTTGAGGAAAAACTTCAGATTAAAAGTCTTGGTATCCACTAGCCATGAGAAACGGTCATGAACCAAACTGCTGGTAAAAATAATCCACATGACACTGAGATCACCTCAGTCCATACCACACACCTGAAAACTCTTACATACATAAACCTTTCACATCCACTGTCCGTGCATAAGCCTCTGTCAACAGGAAGCAGATGCTTTACTCTGCAGTTGATTAGTTGCACCAGATACTATGGCAGAAAGCAGGAGTTTTGTCTTTTAAATGCAATTTTAACTCAATGAATTTAACTACATTTTAAACATCAACTGCTGGCAAAGACAACAAGGTCAGTAACACTTGTAATCCCTATCTTACCCATGTTGCTTTCACCACTGGTAGCTGAGGCAAGTAGGAACTAAATGAGAGTCACAACTTAACATTTTATCCTCTGCTGCTTGTGCACTCTCTGACATTATGAAAGAGTAATAATAATAAATAAATGATTAGACTGGCGAGGTTAAAATGTATTAACGGACTCAATGTGGTAGGAAAAATCCCATGTGCTTAATGGTCATTTACTTAAATTTTAACCATAATGTAGTTTGTGATAGGACAGAAAGCACTTGTCTTCCCTCGGATTAAAATTTCCCAACTCTTTTTGAATTTTTTTTCAAATCATAATTTCCAAAAGTCTGAATGTTATTTTTGAGATGTAAAGCCACAGTTCGCCCTTTCAGAAGTTACTTTCGACCTTTCAAATCCTAGTTTTAATGTGTTATGTGACAGTAATCTCGCTTCACATATACAGAATGTAGCCTACCGATAAGCATTTTTAAATTCACAGAATTTTTAATGAAGTTTGGTGCAGCACTTCTGTCGCACAAAACAATACATACAACATTCTCCCCACCCCCTCTGTGCACTATGCTAAAGCTGATGACAGAGCCACCACAGTTCAAGCTTCATTCAAGGGGGGTGGTATTGGTGCTCTTTCAGGTACACACACGGGTGGCTTAGAGACACCCCACCGCTCTGTCATTACACACCCCGCTCTACCGCAGCACACACTCTTTTCACCCCACTAAAGGAGGTTCCAGACGGTTGGGTTGACGGGCCTGCTGGGGTGCAGGTGTGTAGAGAGGAAGGAGGGGGGGGGACTGTTGATTGAGATTGTGCATGGGGGAATGCTCCCACCCATGTCCCCTGCAGCTAAAAGTACATAGGAAAATTCTTTGGAGCCCCTCCCTCCCTCCCATAGCACATGTACACAAAGACACACACATGCTTGTGTCCTACCCTTAAGGTATCCTTACGTCCCCTGGAAACTGGGGTGTTAAACTATCCATTGATTTGTTCTTACTTCTCCTTCAGTGCACATCTCATTTAGCTGCTCTGTTTGTGTGTGTGCATTCCTTTCATTCAGCGAGATAAGAGTGGCCTCCAGACATTCTTGATGCCCCCCTGCTTTGCTCTTTTTTTAACCCAATTTAAAATCTATCTGTCCCTTTATTTCTGGTTCACATCTCGCCCCCCCACACTCACACTCACACACACACAGACTCTAGGGTTGACTTAATCGTTTTTTTCCCCTCACTCTTTTGTTCTCTCTCTCTTTGTTTCTTCATCAATTTACACTACATTACAGTTGCCTTGATCCTTTGGCCTTGGATAAACACCATTTATCAAGACAGGCTGATGTTTGCTCCTCTAATTCAAACAGGAAAGTCAGACTTGGGTTGAAAAATAGCATTCTTTATGGGAGTGAAAGCAGTGTGTGTGTGTGTGTGTGTGTGTTGGCAGCATGTTGTGGTTGTTATGTCATGATCCCGTCAATCTCCCAGTCTTTCCCAGTCTGACCTGTGACATAAAATAACTCAAACTCAAGCGCAGGAGCGACACCTCTTACAAACATACACATTTATATTTGTGCATTGATCCACTACCACATGCATCTAGACACACACACACACACACACACACTAACAAACATCCAGCTGCCCAGGTGCAGAGTCTCCCACTGATAAAGGCCCAGCAGGTCAGAGTTGGTCTTGATAGACCTGCTGGGTCTAATGGATGTGTGTTAACATGGGAAGCAACACGGCTGTACATCTAAACATTTACACTTGGGACCACAGAGGAGAGATTGATCGTAGCCTTTCTGTTTGCACTTTGAGCTTCTTATCGCTGAGAGTTAATTAGAGTCTGACATGTCAGATGAGAAATGTGACGTCACAGCTCAGGTCACTGAAATCATTGAAACAGAACTGAAGTCCATATATTCCCCCAATAACAGTAAATCCCTGGATTTTGTAAATGTTGGACAGATTAGATTTTTTTTTTTTTTTTTAATTCTCATGGAGTAATGTTTGGGGGTCAAGAAAAACAACAGCTTGCAGGTGGTGTTAATCATTTGTAAGTATTATAGAAACAATTGTTAAATGTTATGGACCATGAAATACATTTGTACAAAAAGACTGAATATATCAAAAGACACATATTATCTTTATCCCTGTGATGAAAATTTTTTTTCAGACAGATTCTTATATTAACAATATACATAGCACGACTGTGTGTAATATGATGGGTGTTACTCATGGTGACCCATCTCTGCAGTTCCCCTCAGCTCTACAAACCCTCTTAGCATCTTTTAGCTGACAGGTTTAGCTTAATGGCCCACTGAACTGATTCAGTCTCATCACTCTTATCAATGTCATTCCTGGCCATAGCAGGAAGCTGTTAACAGCAATATAAAAATAAAAAATAAAAAAAAACCAAAACTGTGCGCCACCTGTCCAGCCCCAATGCTAAAAATGCTAATGTTTATTAGCTGTACTATGCGAACTGTTTGCTAACATGTTTCTTTTTCATATTTCTTTTCTTCCAAATGATTAAATGCATCAGTGTATATCTTTTGTTAATAAGAACTAAGCAGGAGCAGCTGGACTGACAACCACTTTTTATAACTGGGGTTACCAGGTCAGATCTGTGTCTGTGAGCAGATATTCATGTTTTGACACTGGCATTTATATCAGTAGTTTGGAAACACAACTCCATTAAGATATCACCTGACACGACTGAGGGATCAGGGGTCACTTGGTGCAGAAAGGGGATACCTGCAGGTCTACGTCAGTGGGGGTAAAGGGGTGGCCAATGTGGTTTTTGGGAGGGGGGTAGTTGTCGTTAGTTAAATTCATTTTCCCTTAGGTTTACAAGCCACATTTGTCTCAGTGTTTTGTGGTGTGGAAGGAGATCAGACCACCCTCTCTCAGCAGGCCTAATTTCTTGACTTTCTTGACACCAAGTATTGCCCACTGGCTCAGAGTTAACGATTTGTGTTGGTGTTTTTCCACCGTCCATGTTCCAGTTGCTTTTTCACAAGCGAGACGGAGAAATGTCTGGAATGCTTGTGATGAAAGACTTTTGTGAGCTCACCAAGTGCAAAATAATGGAAATCGTTTTCTAACCACAAACCACTGAGCATGCTGGAGTTTAACAAGGGTTCACACACTCATATTAACAGCGTGAAAAAAAAAAAAAAATCTGATGCAGAAACTGAAAAAACTGAGAAAAAGCAGCAGGCTGTAACATTGCCTAAAGTTATTGTTGATTTTGTGATTTGGCTGCACCTGTGATTCTACAGCTGTTGGCTCATAAGTAAGTCTTCTCCACATCTTATCCCTCCTTGTTTAGAAAGACCAACTGTGTATCGCTTTAGGCCCTAAATCCTGAGGTCTGTCACCCCTTCACCTCCGTCTCCCATGGGACGTCAGCCAGCTCTAACCAACTGCACAGTAACCAACTGAGGCCAAGACGCCCATTTAATTGACCCTGCTGTGAATGAATAGGGAAACAGAGGGAAGCCATAGCTCTGCTCGTCAATAATTAGGGCGGCCTCTGTATTATCAGCCATTGATTGTATGCAAGTCATCATCTGACGCCTGAGCCAAGCCTTCTTCCGCTTGCGTTAGCCTATTGCCCTGGACTGAATGGTATATTACTAATCAATAGAGACAGCTTGATAAATCCCCAATCGGGATGGCACCGAATCCAGATTTTATTTCCTAATTCCCCTTGATGTAATGGTAAATCTGACTTTTTTATAGGCTCTTTTTTTTTTTACATCCTGCAGCGAGTGTTTCACGTCAGTCTTGGCAAGACTGGGTATGAACTGCTGTAAATGAAAAAAAACTGTAAAACACTGCTTAAGCTGTAATGTTTATAAATAAATAATTAGCAAAGCAGAGTGAGGAAGAGTGGGGGAAATGGCTGTAATATTTATAATGCTGGTAACAAAAAAAAAAAAAAATGTGTGAAATATCACCGTGACGACATGTGAGCAGCCTGTTCATTTGCTTAAGTGATCAGTGAGCCACAGATGAAATAGTGAGGCAGGGGGTGGGAGTCGGACCCTGTAAGGCACCCATGCTGCCCACTAGTTTACACACAATTCCTGTAGTGGATGAAGATGCCCCCCCCCATCCTTCTTCATTACATTAGCTCATGAACTGTAGGGCCAATTAGAAAGATTAAAATCATAAAAAGGGCTCGCAGCTATCTTTCTTTGCAAGGTTTGAGGAAAATTATGTTGACCATGGGCGCAAATGTCCTCATTAAAGCATGATAACATTAAGCTTTTGGATGCCTCCTCCGACGCAGTTCAGGTGGCACCACTGTTTCCCCCATGCCCTCTCATCTTCAAGGAGAGCCTGGCCCCAAGCATGTCAAATGCAATTACCCAAATGACTGAGGTAACCTTTAACATTTGCGTAATCATATTCCGGATGTCCCATTTGTACAATTTGTATCTGGTAATTACATATTTAAATTCAGCCTGCCCTTGGATGTATAAAGCAACAGATACAGACATTTACTGCAAGCAAGTGTGTGTTTCATGAGGGAACAGGAAATGGTAAAAGCTTCATCCAAGGCCTCCTTCCCAGCAGGCACAAATGTAAACACACTCCAATCCTTTCTCCTGCGGGTGTGCTCCAAAGAGAATAATTTCAATCTTTTATTCATGCTGTTTAATGTAACCCTTTAATCTGGGTGGGAACCCAGGGGGGCTCTAATCCAGGAGTGCCAGCCGCCTGGTGTGCGCTGTATACCACTATGAGTACATGAGCCCCCATTGTGGTTCCAATCAATCACACTCTCATTACACCAGCACTATAAATGCCAAGCCTTGCCACCAGCCATGCCCAGGGCTCCAGTCGGCAGCTCTTCCAGATTGTGTTTCTGCCAGGCCTACCAGTGTGTAGGCATGATTGCCACCTTGCCAGCCCAGCTATACTGCTGTGTCAATATGTCCTGAGTGAGCCAGTGCTGTATTGTTATGATGCACGGGTGCTGTCTGCTGCTGCAAGGCAGTGGCACACAACAGTGTTTTCAGGCTTTTAAGAGCCCTTTGGGAATCCCAGTGTCTGTTCCAACTACCTGTGATTATTTATTCTCATTTGCCTGCCAGCAAGCCGCTTGCATGAATGGGGAAGTGCACAATAGAATTATAGGATATTGTCAGATCTGCATGATTGACGGTTTTATTCATATGGTTTGTTTCTGTAATCCAAAAGCACAAGCAGGTTCTAACACCAGGGTTCATCTACAAAGGCTATCGTCTCAGCCTCATGTTTTCCACAGCAACGCTTTTCAAAGGGGCATTTTGCTTCACAGGCGAGTTTAAGAACACTAAAAACGTCTTTGCTGGCTGCAGTTGTTTTGAGAATTGCAATGAAGTGCCATCACACCAGTGAACCTCCTCCCTCTCAACTATTGTAACAACCTACACAGTGTCCAGAGGCAGGAGGCTGGTGGGCAGAGGGGACTGCAGGGTGGAGGTGAGAAGGACAAATGGCCAAATCACAGAACATTTGGACATACCTTTACCTCCCACATAGATGACCTTTAACCCCTCTTCCTATTGGGTGCTATTATCTATTACTGATTGTTAGAGCTAGTTTATGTGTGGGAGATTTACCACAATTCTTAGTAATTTTACAAACAATGGGTCGATGATTTAATAAAACCAGGCTTTGTAGGCAACAACTAACTGACTAGCTAATGTTAATTCTGTGAGGTTGTTGAAAACTAAAATCCTGCAAAGGTATCTTGAAATGGACTAACAAGACTGAGGCTAAAGGTGCTCCCTGCCAAAATCTCAGCATCCTCACCATCTCATTCGTAAATCCACAACAAAAACGGGACAAATACGTTAACATTAAGCTAAGCATTGATATATATCATCTACCTTAAGACCTTCAGGAAATTAAATGTTAACTACTTTGCTGCTAAATGCTCATTAGCCATGCATACTCACATGTACTGCTCAAGCAAATGTGATTAAAAATTACATGAGAATAATTATTAAGTAATAAATAGAAAAGTTATGAAATGAAAGTTATTAAATTAAAAATATTACATATATCATTTAACATGCTGATATGTTTTATGTTTAGAACAGTTATTTGTATTAAATAAACAGAGGCCATGATCAAGATAGTTACATTACTAACATTAGCAGTGACAGGTAAACAGAAATTATCTCCACCTAGAGCCTATAATGACAAAATCAATGGAAGAAATTGACAATGTCTAAAATTCATGTTTTAGCCTAGTAAAAGTCCATATTTGGCAACAACTGTATTGAAAAAAATCACTGATGTATATTGCTCATAAAAATATGGAAACCTCACCAGTGCATTTCATTCCTTTCTAAACTTCCCTGTGTGATGTAGAAGGTTTAATTGCGTCTGAAAGCATAAACCTCATGCTGAATATATAGTCTCACCATTTCATCTGCTGAGGCATGAAATTGTATCGCTGAACTATTGGATGTGTGTGCAACTCATCTGGATGAACAACGTGTGCAGGAACAGACTGCCTCAGTATTTTTTCAGTTAACTGGACAGACACGGCTTAAAATAGAAAATGGAAAGTTAGAGAATATACAGGACACTAATGCATATCCCACCTCAATGGCTTTTACCTAGAGTGGTTTATTACGGTAATGGTGAATCTCAGTGACAGTGATTTTAATGAAATAGGAAAGAATCCAATAATGCATGTGGGAGTTTTAAATAGAGGAAACCAAAAACTCAAAAAGCTATAACCACTACAATCAATATATACAACCCCATTAACACAATTACTATTACTGCCATTTCCTTTTTTCCACCCATGACGGTGTTGTACTCCCCAGACTGTAGAAAATGGGGTCAAGTCTGACATTCGTTTATCTGTTCTTTCCAGAGTTGATCTTTTTCTATTGCTCCTCGTCTGGCAGCAGCTGTCCAGTTTTTCTTCATGCCCTTTGCTGTGGTCACTTGTAGTTTGTCACCCCCTGGAGGCCACTTGGGGTCACTTGGGTTACTGATCAACTGTATAAATCACATACTCCTCACCATTGCTTTACTTTTTACTTTGCGTAGTAAATAAATTTAAAAATTAAGTAATCAAATTGTATTGCCGTAAAAGATTAATATTAAAATGCTGGAAACAGGGTGACATTACAAATATAGATATCAATAGAATCAGAAAAAAATCTTACATTATTTATGTACTGTACTTTTAGATAAAAATCGTGTGTATTATAGACCAGGGCTGTTGAATCGTCACCATTGTGGCCACCTGCTGCATGTTACAATTAAGTTTCCTTGATCTTTGATCAAAATCAAACAATAATGTTAAAGCATTTTATACCCACGGGCACAAACCATTTTCAAAATTAATTGGTTTTTAGATCAGAAAATATTGAAAAATACCCAGAACGATATCCTGAAAGATTGCTTTATCTGCTCCATTCAAATACACTGCATTAGTAATGTTTCTGTGCCCATTTAAAAACAAATCCTTTTAATTTGTGTGTCATTTGTTTTCTCATACACTGCCAGTAACCCCAGCCTATAACTCATGGCTTAGTGTTACATCTTAATCACAAGTTAAAATGTAAATGTGACCACATTATCTAAAATAATATTATTTAAATGTTTTTTGATTAATTCAATGGGGTTTTTCCACATTATCAGGTGCAACAAGAGACCTCATTTGGTATTTTAGCAGTCAGGTCCTTGTGTCACTAAGCCAAAAATCAACCAGGGTAGAATAAGCAGATCATTAACCTGGCTGATAGTGGACCATTGCCACCATTGAGCAGTGTATTTATGTTGGTGGCCAGCCAAGCATTGGCCTAAATGAACTGCAACACATGCATTTGGTTTGGAACACCACTGCGGAGATCAGCCAAGGAGCAGGTGACTGAATCAACCATTAAAAAATGAAGCAGCGGGACATGAATAGCAGTCTGGTTGTTAATGCAGCACTGATGAACTGTGTTTTCACGCAGCCATTTTGCTGCTGTGTTCCTCTGAGCCTCCTGGCAAAGAGGGGATATTGTGGGAGAATTCACTGACGTTGCCCTTTCCTTATTCATGCCATTAGGACCCTTCCTGATTGGCACCATTGTCTCTAAAAACGCCTGCTGAAACTATTTTATCTTTTCAATTTAGCTCTTTCACCTCTTGTATTGTGTTTAACAGCAGCTGGGAAAGTGTCTGGGCTTTGCCAGGGGAAATCAGTTGAATTCCAATATTTCCATCATTCAGCATGAGACCGGTGAACGGCTGAGGTATCAAGGGTACCGACAATGTCAGCGGAGTTGTATTGGCAGCATCCTGCAAGCTTGCCAAGTCTTAGCCCGGCTTTAATGGGTTTTCGCTCAATAACAATGAAGAGACAGAGAGCACCATAAAGACAGCATCAGCCAATCCTTTCTGAATCTTAATAAGGACGGATGCATTTTAATACGACCGGTTCTGCACATAAGCTTGCTTTTCCATGTCGAGCTCTCATGCACTGCCAATCAAACAAGTTGCAGTCATTTACAGTCTGGCAAGAGTTTGGGAAAATAGCCCAGAGGAGTTATAGTTACAGTATGCGTTTGCTGTATGAGCGAAGGAGCATGAAGGCTTTTCTAATTACAGTCGCTGAGGAGGAAAATATGTCCCAAACAAGTCTCTGCTGTAATCTAACCCAGAGCAGCCACACCCAGCTACAACATGCATGAACAATCAAAACGTTCATGCTGTTTTTCATGCCGTGGATGACATATTGGGCCTTGGACAATCAATCATTCCAATGCATCAATGTAGCTCAATGTTTACAGAGGGAAGGGAGCCTAATGTTGTTATGACTCGAGGGAAACTATTCATGTATTTTCTTTCTTTATCGCAGATTCAATTATTGATGCCACCACTACATTTGGACAGTGGAAACAGCCTTGTGTGCAAACTTTAGCAGGCACTTTAGCAGTTATGACATGTGGCATGCAGCATACATGTATATATAGTATATGATGAGTGTGCAAATATAGGCAAGCAGGTGGTGTGAGCTAAACAGCACATGCTGCATTGCATGGCAAGCACCATGGGCTGCTGGTATGGCATAAAGTGGGTTAGTAGGTCGGTGACTCACACCGATAGGAAACATATACTTTTACGTGCACACGCGCACACACACACACGCACACACACTAGCTCTCTGTATAGGTTTTATTTATTATCTTCAGCTCTTAGACATTGAGTCAGCGTACAACACTCAAAGGGTAATAAAACATGCACACATTGGTGGGAAAATATTCAAGTCTTTAAGGTTGATTCAAACTCTAAAAAAGTTTTTGTGCTCATTTGGGCAGTACAAAAAGGTATGACAGAGTCAAATCAAACGAGAGGCACACATTATCACACTCATTTTGCCTTTGTCCTGCTGAATAATATAGAAAAGTTTGTCTTCTCCTGATGCTGTAGTGATTTTTAAGGGAAAGGTTCTTGCTGTCTCACTCCAAGCTATAGGAAAGCTTCGTCAGCAAAGACATGCAGTAAGCTGGAGCCCCCAGTGTATGCATAGAGATGATGATAAGCTATCATCAAAGTGTGACAACCCAAAGAAGACCTGCATGCACTCTCCCGAGGAGATCATATCTACATTTCTGCTAGTGAACAACATATTTTTTACTCATTTAGCTCTGGCCTCAGTGTAGTTTTATGGCTTAATCTATGATGAGGTGATGTAATTAACTTTTTTTCTGCTTGCTGTATTTTGGTTTGTGGATACCCAGTTCCCAGACTGCTGCCACACCTCCCATTCAAAGCACTGTGTGTGTTTGGCTGCACTGCAGTCTGGTTTATAGAGGTTCTGCTATTGGAAAAATTGATATCTCTACTGCCTCTGCAATGGATTTCTACTCTGTGTGACTACTAAACATCCACTCAAAATGGTGAAGGGAAAAAAAAGTTTTTTTTATTTGAGTGACTGGCACCAAATCTTGACATTTAGATTTGAAATTTTAAACAGAAGTTTTTCTGTTATCAGACAGTCATCCAGGAAAATGACACACTGCTAATAGACTGTTATTTAAGTTGTTTTAAATCAGCAGCTCTAAATTTAGTTTCCAGTTGTGGAGTCTTTATCATACTTGTTATAGTTAAAGGACGGTGGGTGGTGGTCAGTAGGTTGTTACATCTACCTGGCCTTATTAATTTGGCCGTTTATCTGCACATGTTTAACAGCCCACGTGTGGTTTTGAAAAGGAGTGCAGGAGAAATCAGTTTGGAAGAGAGTCTAATGTACCCACTAGTTCTTTCTCCACTGCCCCCCCACCCCTTGCCTTTTAAAATCCCCTCCAGCTTGTCCCTCTCAGTTGTTTGCTGATGGCAACAAATTGCAGTGAGGCACGCCCCCCCACCCCCGAGCGTTTGCGTTTCTACAGCGAATTGCCTCATCTGTTAAAAATGGCTAGGTGATGCATCTGGAGGGATGAAACATTTATCGGAGGACGATTTTTCATTAAGGCAAGGAGAGAGCTTCCATCAATATTTCAATGGCCCTGCCTGCCCACAGTGTGTCAGTGTGTGCAAGGCTCCACATGTGTTCCTGTACATTTTATAACGACCAAATGTCGAAACATAGATACATAAAATCCACCACAGTGAGAATAATGTTGTAGGTAAGAGGCTATGTTAGACTAAGAATTAAGATTAGAATTTAGACTTCATTTAAAAATAGATTTTTTTAAAGGGGAGCAGAATTTTTTTAAAGGGGAGTAGAAATGCACTCTTGAAAGAAAGCAAGCTCCAATAAACATAAACATGCAATTTCATTTTTATGAATAATACGTATAGGCTAGTTTCATTCCCCTTTCATCCAGCCAACTCTATTCTACATTATCCCTCATCATAAAGATTTGTGTGTGTCCGTGCACTACAGTTTCCAGTCTCTCGACCCTGCCATGTTTCTACACACTCACGTGCCATCTCCCTTCTCCTCTCAGACATCTCCCAGTGCAGCAGCTCTCCCTGTGTTTTGCTTCTGTTGTAAGCCGCTCTCCTCCGAGCATTTTCAGCTGTCACACTTTTTCAGAGTTCACGCAGACGGTTTTAGTCCCCTGCATCAAATATTCATAGAGGGAGAGCCAGGAGAGGCAGGTTCGCCACGTGCTTTTCTGTCCTCCACCCATGTGACTTCCATCCCTCTCTTCAAATGCCCCTCAAAGCTCCCTATCTATCCCTGTCTCTACCTTGTCATCAGTGATTGTTGTCCACAGTCAGGTCTGAAATGTCATTATCAATGGGGTGCTCTTATAGGAAGAGACATGGAAAGGAGGGATATGCTAAAGAAAACCAAAATATCCCAACACAGATGTCTTTATATAATGGTATTATATACTGTGTTATGGTACTACTATCAGCTAAAGGACAAAATTCAAAATATTGATTGGATGGCTTCTGTCATACAAGTTTCACTAATACTCTCTACTTGTCAAGCAGTGCAGGCAAACAAATGACCCATACCATCTTTTATAGTGGTATTTTTATGACTTCAAAATAAAAAACAACAGCGCGTGCTCATGCGTGGACGCACGCGCTGCAGACAATGGCCGTGACCATGGAGACCAAGGCGGCCTCGGTGTCAAATGAGCTGGACTGAGGAAACCTGTCCTGGACTCAAACCACCACAAACTACCAAACCATCAAACACACTAATTAACTTCAGCCAAACAACATCAACACACCACCACAAAACCACACAGCGGCCAAGCTATCGCTCACATTGATTATGTAGCTGACAATTTTCCATTGTATGACGGTTAACGTTTGCCATGGTGGAATAAAAGCTGTACTCACCCATTAGAAGTTCGCCTGCTGAGCTTCTTTCTCAGCTAAGTCATTAACAGAACCACTCAAGTCCAAAATCCTTGGCTCCGCTGGTTCTCTTCTATGGAGAGATTAGCCAACCAAGCTAACGTTAGCCTCCGGCCGCACGTCAGCGATGCTAGCATCCGCTTAACTTGAACCGTGGGGAATAATTTAAAAAACAAACAAACAAACAAAAACAGTATCCAATGTTCTCGGTCCAGCAGGAAAACCCATCCTGTTGTCTTTATCTTTCCTCTTGTCCGTGGCGCTCTTTTTGTTTGATAAACAAAAAGCTGCTAAATTGTTTGTCCGCGACAATTCACGGCCACTAACAGCAGATATCAGGAAGCACGCTCATTGGTCAAATTAAGATTTCCCAGCAGCCCTTACTTTGTAACGTGGGGGTAGAAATAATATTTAGTATATTTTCAGGAAATATGTAGTTTTGGAGCATATTTATAAGGGCAATGAAAATTTAAAAGCTCGACCGAAAACCATAACCCCTCCCTTGCTGACTCTTATTGGACAGGCCAGATACCTGTAAAATGATTGACAGACACAGTAGCCAATAGAAATGCAGTTTTTTGACTGGCAGATATCGTCATCGAGGGCTTTCCCTTGGAGGCGCTCGCTGTTAACACCAGGCCTTCTAGGGTGAAGTCTGAACATAACTTTGCAAGGAGACCCGCCTTTGCAGGCAGTAATATAGTAAAAACAAACATACCCTAAGCTAGGCACCCGGAAGGCGGGAAAATGGCGGTATTGTCGGAACAAGCCATGCTAGTTGACATTGGACTCTATGCAATGGACTTCACTTGACAACTTTAACAACTTGGAATACTTATATATATATATATATTTAAAATAATATGTAAAATATAAATAATCAAGGAATGAACAGACTTCAAAGGTAAGAGAGAACACTGCTTTGCTGGTTTTGCTGGTTTGTTGGTTTTGCTGGTTTGTTGGATTTGCTGGTTTGTTGGATTTGCTGGTTTTGCTGGTTTGCTGGTATTGCTGGTTTGTTGGATTTGCTGGTTTTGCTGGTTTGTTGGATTTGCTGGTTTTGCTGGTTTGTTGGATTTGCTGGTTTTGCTGGTTTGCTGGATTTGCTGGTAAATATGAAAGAATAATGGCTACTTTTGGTTCTCAGGAAAATAGTTGAAATACTTTGAAAGTGTTACAAAAACAACTTCATAAAAACTCTTTATGCTCTTAAACTGGTCACTGGTGACCAGATGGGGTTTAACTGAGAGGAATATCGCTGGACTAGACAATAGATAATAGTATTTATCATCTCTTAAGTTTGTATTACAGACTGTGTATAGTTTCTTATTAGCCTTGTGGACTGTGCATCCTTAGGGGCGTCATACTTGATTAAATGTGCTCAATTTAAATCAGATCAAATCAGATATTATATCATTGCGAATGCATTATTTAAAAGGCAGTATAAGCTCCAAGTTGTTCCTGGTTGATTACACATGCAGTATGTATTCAAACGGCAAACTGCTGACAATTACTCTTCATTAAATGTACAAAAAAAAGTATATTTCCCTCTAACATGTAGTACAGTAAAAAGTCTAAATACTCAAGTACAGTAAAGTAGCTCAAAATTCTACTTCACTACAGTAGTTGAGGAAATTAATTTAGTTACTTTAATAAACAAGTGCCTGGCTAATTAGTTTATTTACATTTTTATTTATTTGAAAGCCCATGAGCTGTTAGTGCAAAAGTTAATCTATCATAAAGTACTGTTATATATAATTAAATACAATTCTTCATATAATTTATATATATATATATA
>CM076657.1:21852843-21902843 GCA_038496675.1 Rachycentron canadum
ATATATATATATATAGTGTCATATATTATTCCAATAATGTAATTGTAGGGCCTTTTTAGTGAGTTTTTTGCTTATTTGTTTTGCTTCATATTTAATTACTTATACATGCCTGTTTGAATCTGTCAGGGCGAAACCTGCTGTTGGTGTGTATGCACTATATTTTATTCCTTCCCCCTGTGGTCTACTAGCATGACTAGAATCTACAAGTGCAGGTGATTTTAATAGGAAGGTAGAGGGTGAGTGACAGACAGGTGGTTGGTGTGATGGAGGGATGCTGTTAGAGTGTGAGGAGGGAAGCGAGTTGCAGACAAGTGGAAGTTATGCATCCACTCTCTGCTCTCCATTAAGATGAAGCAGTTAAGCTTTGTCATCATGTGAATATCAGTTTGTGTTGCACAGCTTCTTTTACTGTCTTAGCAGGAAACCTACTGAAATAGACATGAGGGAATTGACTGTGTATATCCCTCCCACATGATGTGTTAACTACATGTGAAGTTTGACCCATCCATGACACACATACATACATACACGAACGCTGGAATAGAGAGTATGGTATGTCATGGGTGTATGGGTAGAGGGATATGGGAGTTGAAGTATGGAAATGTGAAACATGAGGGGGCGAAAAAGCATGAGTGGGAGTGACAGAACGGGAGATGACATGATGTGGGGGGGTTAAACACACTAGGTAATGGAGAGAAGAGGAGGGAGAGAGACGACGGGAGGGCATATGAATATTTGATCTTGTGGTGAGAAGGGGTTGGCAAGGGTGGGGAGGGCTGTCCCAGAAGTCCTTGTGATGAGTGGTGCTGTAAAAATATTTACCTTAAACACTGCACTGTGGGACAGGAGCAGCAGAGGGGAGGGGGGAAAGGGAGATGAGGAAGAGGAGGAGAGATGTGAAGTCCTTCCTTCCTTACCTCAGTCGTTGCTTACTTTTTTTCCCCCTGCCTCCCGTCAGATAAAGTGGGTCAACATTACACATCAGTACCAACACGCTGCAGGGGAGGAAGAGAAGGATTTAAGCTGCGAGAGAGATGGATGGGGATGATGGGAGAGGTAAGAGGGGAGTGCAAAAAGAAAGAGACTCTGCAAATAGTCCAAGTGTAACATTGATGCAAGGAACAGAGAGAGGTGGAGGTTTGAGAAAGAGCAGAGATGGAGAAAGAGTGGAGAGGAACAGGGAATGATTAATTCATTGCAGTGTTTCGTGGGCCTTTCGCAGCACAGGTCTGGCAACTTGCAGGCCTTGAGAGGCTGCACATGATGGAGAGCCAGCCATTACATGTGTTTAAAACGCTGCCTCCCAACACTCCACCCATCCTCATTTAGATCCCCTGGTTTGTGCACTTCTGTTTTCAAAGTGTGGGAAATGATGAAGCGACCAAGGAGGGGAGCAGAGAGAGAGAGAGAGAGAGAGAGAGAGAGAGAGAGATGAAGAGATGAAGAGATTGAAAGCAGGATTAGCTTGGCCATGTGTCAGCCTGCGCCTGTGGGTGTATTTACCCGTATCCAGTATCTCTGAGCACATGTTTACCCACCTCGCAGACATCTGAAGGCAACCTCGTCATATTTCCCTCAGACAGATCTGCCTGCCCCACAGGCCAACATTAGTACGGGCCAAAGTAGTCACTGACTGATTCCTATTCTGAGGGGAGGTGTCGCTGACACAAATACAGGTGATAAAAAACATGAGGGGATGGTTTGTTATCTTGCAGGCAAAGATTTAGGAAGGCTAAACCCAGTATAACTCACTTCACTCGCCTTTTTTATTAGAGGGGTAGTGGTTAAAATCAGAGGTACAAAGATGTGTGTATATACACAGGAGTATATATGTAGGTAACTTCTCTCAAAAAAGGGTTGTTTTGGATAATTCACTCACTTCCCTTTGTGTGGTTTTCATTGGACCTACTTACTAGTGAAGAAATAGTCCCTCAGAAAACAGTGCGTCTTAGTTGAATTTTCAAACAGAAATTTTCACAGTGCTGAGTACCACAAAGAAAGTCTCCTTCACCCCCATTACAAATCCTCACCTCAAACTCTCATGCTTCATTTTGTATTTATTCAATTATATATTCTTCTATCAAAATTCATGAACATGGGCTGGAATCAATATTGTTGCTTAAAATGTCTTTCAGGAAATAAGAAACATATATTTACATATGTTTGTATTTTTCCTGAGATACATATTAGGCACCAATATTGATTCCAGCCCTATTCATTTATATTTTCTTGGCCTAAAACTGGTATAAATTAAGCACATCAAGTCTAATCATAGGTGGCACGGTATACAAGTGGTTAGCACTGATGTCTCACAGCGAGGGGTGAATGTGAGTCTGAATGGTTGTTTGTCTATATGTCAGCCGTGCAATAGACTGCCGACCTGTCCAGGATGTACCACGTAAGCCCAATGTCAGCTGGGATTGCCCCCCCACCCACGACCCAATGGATGAAGATCTAATCATAATGGAGCGAAAAACCCACTGTGGTAGCGATATAGCTGTGCTCAGATATAAATGTGTCAAAACGTCAGCACGTAACCTGAAACAGGAGGTAGTGTGTGTGTGTGTGTGTGTGTGTGTGTGTGTGTCCTTTTTATAATTACACTGACCTTTTGACATTATTTACAAATGTATAAAATCACATATATCAATGCAGAGCCACCTTGTTGTGTCTCTTGTAAATACGACAACAGGATATTACATTGTTGAAGCTTCTTAAGGAACCTCAGGCAGAAATGTTGACAGGTTATGGAAAGATTTTGTGAGGCTGCAGCCCAGTGACAGAGAGACAATTTGTGCATTCAGCCTAGATTCCCCTCCTCCCCTCTGTTTACAGCTACATCACCTCTTCCACTTTCCGTTTAAGCATCTGCCAAGACAAATCCGGCACATCGCAGGCTGCTCAAACTGTGCAGACCTTGGTGAAGTACCTTTCCCTGATGCCATCCAAGCCCACCTAGGTTCTCTATAAGCCTGCCAGCCTGGAAGGCTGAAAACATCAGTACTCTTCTCAGGCTTTTCAAAAAAAAAAAAAAAAAAAAAAACTACAAAGCAAAAAGGTCTTTTTAAGTCTGGTGTCGGGACACCACCGTGAGCGCGTCGCCGTGCTCCTCGCTGACATCAAACGGTTGGCACGGGGTTTGCCAACCAGCTGGTGCAGATGGCCGGACTCAAACAGGACATTCTAATGAGAAGCAGGTAGAGCATTAGCAGTCTGGGCAGGGGTTCAGCGCCCAGGAGACCACAGCAACACACACACATATACACACACACACACACACACACACACACATATACATGTAGCTCTAACCAGCAGTATGCAGAGAGGAGTGTGTGCGTGTGTGTACATGCTTTAAGGAGTGAGCATGGGAAAAAGAAACCAAGACGGACTCTTGACAACTTACTTCATCCTACAGACATATTCTCATATCTACACACACTCACACACATAAATACATAATCAGCCCACAGCCCAGTCAGGCAGTACAGCATGTCAGAGTTAAAACAGCATAAGACAGGCTCATATCTCTGTTACAGAGCTGGGGAGGGGGTGAGGGTGAAGATTCTCTCACTCTGGGGTGGAAAGTGGGGGTTAATGGGTTCATCAGCTGCAGCCATCAGCAGGTTACCACTGCCACCTAGTGGGCATTATAGGTGAAACAATACCCTGCTATGAAAGATGGAGGATGTGCTGTATAAACAGAGGTAGAGGAGCATGCATGCTGTCTGGTGGACACTGAGATGGTGTAATGACAGTTATATTTAGGAAAGTAGAGCTGTTGTGTGATGGAGTGATGCAGAAACTGGGAAGTTTAAACAAGGGATTAGTGAATTCAAATAAAAGCTTTTTTCCATATTGTTTGACAGTTCCTAACATACCAATGTCCGACAGCCATAAAAGTTTAAAACTATTTACCTCAGCACAGAATCAATGGACCGTATCAAGGCCTGTGCATTGGCCAACAATATCAAATAGAGGACTTGAGTTGAGAAGATAGATGGAGGAGAGCTAATGTAGTCAAGGATTTCACTGTTATTTCCATTAATACAGAACATCTTTATCTTAACATGAAATATTGTTATTTCACACATACACATCAGTTTACTCACCGTGGGGAGGTACTGCTCAGTATGTTAAGTAAGTCAGGGTTATCTCAACTTGACTACATGTGTATAATACACAGCCTGCATTGCAAACCAGAGGAATGAATCTGAAAGATGAGACATCGAGTTACATTATGGGAACTGTTATATCTAGTGTTTTTAAAGCTTGACTTGGCTTGAGAGATGAAAGGTCAGGACATGTTGTCTTATTCTGTTCTATACCTTTGATTTTGACCAGTTTTTAATCTGTCTGTTGTGACTTTATGAAAGTATAATACAGGATCAATGTGGCCCAACTTGTTCACCAGAGCAGTTCAGCTTCAAAGTGCTTTTTGGAGGATTATTCGAGCAATAGGTTTGGATTTCACCAGGATCACCTCATAGTCAAGTATCAGTTCCTGCACCAACAACCAGATTCTCACAGGTCTTATTTCTGTGTCAGCATTTACAGCAAGTAGCCAGCAGAGGTCTGTGTTCAGCAGTGTATGTCCTGCAGAGCAGAACAGACTGCAGCCAGAAACAAGCCTCAATGGATGACGTTGCCTTCAAGGTGTTGTAATTTTCCATCTCCAAGTAAAGGTATCAAAATATATTGAGCATTTAGATTCAATACACTTTAGGTACGCTACAGCAGAATGGTTTCTGTCATTGCTGTGTTGCAGTTGTTGTTGTTGTGTGATTTTTATTATTTATTGCAGGTTGAATGAAATACTGATGTGAACATTTCTAAATGCTGCCGATGCTTACTGTTGATAATAATTACAAC
Source organism: Rachycentron canadum (assembly GCA_038496675.1). Lineage (NCBI taxonomy): Eukaryota > Metazoa > Chordata > Actinopteri > Carangiformes > Rachycentridae > Rachycentron > Rachycentron canadum. The sequence continues at coordinate 21,857,713 of CM076657.1, forward strand.
TCTGGGTGTAATTTGAAATTGCAAACTAAAAAACGAGTTACAGAAACAGATGAATTTTATAAAAACTCTCAAATGCTTCAAAAATCCAGATCCCCAGCTTTATTCAAATGACATCCCTCAATGGAAACACAGCCCATTCGCTTTAGAATTAAAAAGAAAAAGGGAAAGTGTGAAAAATTCCTGAATCCACACCTGTTAATTGGTTTTGTACCAAAGTTTAGTGGGTTCTTCTGTGTTGTTGCAAATTGAATGCTGCTGACAAACACACACATGTGAAAACACAACTGCCTTGGTGGAAGTTATGAATGAAATTAAATTCTTCCTTTCAGATATGGTCCTGATAAATATTTCTATAATGATTATACAGTTCACATGTAACAAATAAAAGTAGAAACAAATTGTACATATTACAAGTTTGTATAAAAAGAAACCACTTTTTGTAAATTGAAATTCTTTTTGTCTTAATAGTTTATTTCTCACTGACAAAGAGGGAAAATAGAAACACGCACAAGCACAAATTGCTGAAAATAATGTTAAACCATAACGTGAAAATCGTTCCTACGATAATGAGCTGAGGTGAATAATACGCTTCCTTCTCCATTATTTGTTTGCTTCTTCCACCTTGCAATAGAAAATTTTTACTCATTTCATCCTAAGTGTGCACTGAACTTTGTCGTTTCCAACTGCACTCGAAAGCAGCAGAATTCAGTAATTCCTTTTGAAAGGAGACAAAAGACAGACTGACACTTGGACGTAATCTGAACACACCTCAGACGTTGAATCCTGTTTTATTTTGTTTAGTCTTATTTTGTTATTTTCTTTAGTTTGAGGCAAAACAACATCTCGATTTTGTTTCTGTTACGTTGTTACTGGTAATAAATCCCACCTCTTACGCTGCTTCATGAATCGTCACATTTGTTTGCAGACTTTAATTCAGTTTTATGTATTCTTGAATATTTTTGGTGGCTGAGCATCTGTTCAGTGTGACGCAACCTTTTCCATGTGAGAGCTTTCATTTACTATCTGTTCATAATTATCGTCCCTTTGTTCTGCCTTCACGAGGATTGGATTTATTGGATATGTGACACCACAAAAACCAAATCCTGCCACAGCAATTTGATAGATGTCAATGAGGCCGTATTTGAAAGCAGCGTATTCCTCTGGGAGACTATAATTAGCAGTCACAGGGAATGAGACTGTGGCACACTGCTCCGGACAGGCCCACAGAGGGCAGTGGATAAAATCATGGAAATGTTTATGAATTTGATCTTTAGCAGCCACAGATGTTTATGGAGGAGAATTATTATTATTATCACTATTACACACAAACTCATGTCAGTGCAGTTTATGGTTTATTTTAAGGAAAGTGAAAAAGTGTGTCGAGATGGGGACTCACAAAGACCTCCCAGGATAAAGATTTTTACCAACACCTTGTAAAAAATAGTTATTACAATTATTTATTCAGTATACATTACCATTATTGCTTATTTGTCTGAACTGATTTGGGAAAAGGGCTGATTTTATTATGATAGTCATGCAAAGAATTTTTAAATATATGTTTAGGCAATGAGCATTTACAAAGTTTTAAAACTTTTGAAGTGTTTGTATTGATTAATAAATAGTAAAATCCACTCAATGATTTTTTTATTTTATTTTTTTTTTATTTTAGGAAAAATAGTCAGCAAAGCCATCACACGGAGCTCCATAATTATCCAGGTCCATAAACCACGGCTCTTTCTCCTGGATCCATCTCTTTTGTGGCCTGCAAACTTGGATCATATGGGTTCACCATGGGTTGAAATCAGTCACAGTCTGTCTAACTTAAGTCAAGCAGACAGGGATGATGGGCTTTAGGAAACCATTCATTGCAGCAAACATACACTTTTCAGGCCCCATTGAAAAGCTGACCTGCTGAAACGATCTGAGGGCAGAGTATCGGTTGCAGTTATAGCTCACCGCACCCTCGTCTTGTCTTCGTTGTTTACCTCTTTTTTTTTTTTTTTTTTTTTTTTAAAAGGTTTCGCTCCATGTGAACCAACTTATTAGTTCATACTGTTGAAACAAATACTTAGTACTACTTAGTTAATTAATACTTTTTTCAAGAAGTTAGACAGCAATTAGAAGTTCACAGACATCCTGCTTCTTTCTTCATGGCATTATCTTCATTTATATCAGTGTCAGTGCGGTAACGGTAACATTACATAGTTTCATCACAAAAAATTAGCTGCCGTCGTGTTTACTTGGACCACATGCTTGTTTTCTTCTGGCCCAGTACACGTCCAGTTCCAGGGCCCAAATCCGGCACATACAGCTTAATTGTCAGATGCTTCTTCCACATCTGGACCAATCCTGGCACACACGCAATAAAAAATCTTCTGACTGCTGCAGGATAACAGCAGAACAGCAAGCAGGAATCTGCCCAGATGTTTAAGCATTTGGGCCAAAGTCAGGCCGTCGACCCAGTGTGTTTAGCTACTGGTGTTTTTGGATATCTGCCTGACTCTGCCAGAAGCTGGGTCTTCATCCTAATGTAGTGAAAATTTTAACCAGATTCTCAGTAAATCGGCATATGAAAATGTTTCAATCCACTACTGGTGCGCAAGTATTAGTAGCTGGAGTCATGGAGGAAAAGTTTGGTGCCACTAAACCATTATAGAAACGGGGGATACATTGAGATTGAGTTATTAAAGAGTCAAATTAAACAGTGTAGAAAAGATGATGATGAGAAATGTGTCATTTCTGTTAGTTTCATGTCACTGATTGGAAAGTTATAGTCTCCTTATCACTCCACAAAGAGCTGATGTGGACACATTTCTTTTGAAGTGCTGCATTTTGCTTTTATCAGTACATCTGATTTTCAAGCTCAGCTAATTAAGTGTATAAACCTTTTCATGAGTTTTCTTCAAATTTCTGTCATTTCCACTCAGGATTTTTTTTTATATGCACAATAGAAAATACACAAAAAAACAGGTAAATGGAAACACATAAGCTATTGATATTACAATTATATTATAAATGTTTATATAAAATGAACACACACCATGTGCAGTGATTGGATCAATCACTGCACATGGTAGTGAGGATAATGGGAAATTTCACGTCGGGAAAATGAAAGCTTGCGAATACAACATAAAAAATAAATAAAAATGTGAGAAATGAAAAATACAAGAACAAAATAAAGTTTTAATTTTGAAATCAACTGATTGCTGTTAAAAGATGATGAGTTCTTTCTTTTACCAAGTGATTGGTACTTACTGATTGGAATAAAAAAGTATAAAGCTTTACCTATTATTACACTTGATTTTAATAATTTACCTAAGTTTAGTCTCTATCGATGTAATCAGTATTAATTTGCACAAGTCTCTACTGGCTTATGTCACTTTTTAGGGCTCCATATGTGTCTTATTTACCATAAAAATATAAACACAAGGGTCAGTGTGTCTGCGTCTGTACTTGTTTCTGTCACATGTGTTACATGCACATCATGCATGTGTATAAATCTAAATGGTTTTATATTAAATACATGTATTTACTTTCGCCTGCATTTCCGAGTATCTGCAGTGCACATAAGGGCCCGTTTGTTCCCATCCAGCCTGCATATAGTTGTGTGTGTGCGTGTTTGTGTGTGCGTGTCTGTGTGTGTGTTTGTGTGTGTGTGTGTGTGTGTGTGTGTGTGTGTGTGTGTGTGTGTGTGTGTGTGTGTGTGTGCGTGCGTGCGTGTTCATGTTCCTTCATCACTGCCAGTGTTGAGCCAAGGGCCCATCTGGCTCCTATGAGGGCCGCTCCTTCACGGTGCCTCAGCCTGATTCATGAGTGCTGGACAGCCTCAGCTGCTCTCCCACTTCCACCGTTTTACATCACATACCTCTCCAGAAAAGACTGTGCATACCTCCCAGCCCCGAGCCGCTCTGCAGAGACAGTGTTTCTCTGAGTAGGTACAATCCTCAGTCCATTTACCCTATGAGGTCTCTGCTCATTGTTGGACGTGGGAGTTAGTCTGCAGAGCCGTCGTTGTCTTTTCCTCTCAGGGATTACCAGTTTTTACCTTGAATGCCACAGACCCTGTGCGCCGCGCTCTTATGGAAGGACGCGTGTCCACATTACAACCACCTTTCCCCTCTTGCGTGTTTGAGTTTGCTTTTTCTTCCTCCGCATCTTAATCACTTACTTTCTTTCTCTTGTCTTTTCAACTTTCACACTCGCCAACATGACGTAACCGCAAATACAGGGCTGCCAAGTTCGGCCTCAGACTCCCGGCCAAACCTCACTGCGTTGGCCATGTAACTCGAAGGCGATTCTGTTGCACAACCCGGAGCCATGAGGCACTTATAGAGTCTCAGATATGCACCCATAGGAGCTCCCCCTGTCATCATAGAGCAACACCACAGAGCCGCAGATGAGACGACAAAGGCAGATAAATGGCATGAATTGCTGCTGATGTGACAGTGTGGCATGCTGCGGCCTGTGACAGTGTACAAAGAGGCACACTGTTTCTACAGCTCTGTGCATTGTAATATGTAACTGTTCTGAACTAAAAACACTGCGAGATGAATTTTGTCAGTTCATTTTCTGGTGATTTAGTGATCCCACTTATTATACTTCATTATTCTGCATAAATATAGATTAGAAGTTGTGAGGTCTTAGAAATAGAAACATAAATTATCAGCATGTGAAGTTTTGCCAAAAAACAAGTCCTGAATTCACAGCAGATTCCTCAACACTGTAAATATCCCATGATCAGTTATTGTAGATAAACAGTTCACGTTGGCAGAAACCTAAAATTAGAAGTTTGATGAGTTGGCATAATGTTTGCATTATCTTTCACGTTCTGGAGTATTATTATACTTTCCCATAATGCATTGTATTTGGCTCAGAATTTCCAAGAAAGCCTCTGTTTTTCTGTTTCGAAGACAGTTACATAATGGATGTTTGTTTTGTGTCTTTTTATACTTGTGTCCCAGATGAGTCACATGGTCTTTCTTTCATCAATAAAAACAGTGTCAGTCATGAAGACTTGGATCCATGTTAACCACGCTACCTAATCTCTGGGCATTAAAGATGGACTGTCATGTTTATATGGATGGATTGTCATGTACTGGTGTGAGTGTGGCTTCTAGTAACACCAGTGACATTAAAATGTTAATAATAATAATAACTTTTTACATTTTAAATGTGGTTTGGTTACAAAATGTACCAATATCCTTCTTAAGTCTTTTCCTCAGTTAAGGGGCAAAAGAACAGGTGATCCAGGTACAGAGACAGACAAGGAGACAGGATTAAGATAGAAAATGCTGAGAACCTGGAACTGAGGCTACGGCTTAGGCACTTAGTGGCTGGTGTAGCAGGTCGTGCAGCTTTACAGGGCCTGACTGTACGAGAGGCAAGGGAGACCAAGTGTCAACCCACCGTGACCTCACCCATTGGTTTATGAGCTGCTGTTTTGAAGCCTCGAGTCTCGGAGTAAATTGGCCGTTGACCATCTTGTTTTGGAGTGAGGGGTGGAGCTGACCTGCTCTGTAACCTACCCTGACTGTCAGGCAGGTCGCCATGTGTGGTACAGTTTGTCAATCACATGGTGGCCACGCCCTAATGCATACCTTTTATTTATGGTCTATTTCCTCTAAATGGGAAGGTTTCAGGCTCTTCAGCACTGTCTTCACTCTACAGCCCAGGTGTCTACGTCCATTTTTACATACATTCTGTGGGGGAGACGGGACAAGAACTGAGCAGCGAAACTTTGTGACAAATTTGGCTCAAAGCTTGGCAACGCTGACGGGTAGCAGAGTCTGGGATCTGGCAGAGTGGAAGTGGCTGAGGATTTATGGAGGTCTTGATTGTAGAACTGTATGCAGCTGGTGGAGGTCTGCTCTGACTCCAGCACACCTGTCTCCACTCTCACACACATGGAGAGAGGCAGAGAGGAAGCAGGTTAGAGAGACACTGAAAAGGACGTCTCATAACCACATTCTTTTAGAAGTTAGTACCTGTAAAATACAAGCTTCATACTGTACAGAGGTGTCAACAGGTCAGAGAGGATGGAGGCCACTTTGAACACAGCAGGACACACAGCGGGTCGTTTCATACTTTTGGTGATTCGTAGTTCCTCTGCATTAGTCAGCTGCAGCCTTCAGCTGCTCAGAGAGATTTTGTTACCTTAACTTGGCTGTCCCCCCCCCCCCGTTTCCACTCTTTATGCTACGCTATGCTAACCCGCTGCTGACTGTAAATGCAAAGTTGGCATACAAATCCAAGGCTCGGCTAAGACCTGGCGTTAATGTGTGTCTTCAGTGATCCAATCACAAGTAGTCAGCTTGATGTTAACTCATATGTGTTGTTGTTTTACAGCTGACAGACAGAGGGGTTGAGTGGATCATTGTGCTGCTCACAGCTCTAGTATGAAATCAGGTTATTTTTTTTTTTTCCATTTGAAATGGTAAAATATTTTCAGTTTATGATGAAACTCTGTTGGGACCAATCAGACTGTGCAGAGGAGGCGACCCAGGACACAGTTGCTGCTAAAGGAACATGACGCCATGTGGCCCAGACTGATGCTAAAACCAGGTCTGAACTGGGCCTTAGATTGGTATCAAACGACATCATGTAACACTCCACAGCAAAGTAAGTTTAGCAAAATGCCAAACTATTACATTAACATCCTTTTCAACAACAGTTGTTGCGTCAGTTTTTGATGCACCCAATGCAATCCCAACAAATCCCAATCATAAAATCACTTCCTGTTATCCAGTAGATTTTTCTTTTCTCCCAGGAAAGACCAACAAATAGACAAAGCCAGACAAACTGGCTGTTGAATCTTCAGTGGGAGGTGGAAGTAGAAAAACAGATATGAATAGTCGCTGCTTTTCGCTTTCAGCTGAGCCGAGCTGAGCTGGGTAAAGTCATCTTAGTAAATCCACATGAGCACGGTTTGCCGACACATGTCTCTCTGTTGGTCCAGATGACTGTCAGGAGGGATTAGACAGAAACAAACCCCTGCCAAGGAGTCTGTTTTAACTTGCAATGTTTTCAGTGCTCCCCTGTTTGTGCTCGCAATCAACGCTCAATAGCATCACCTGGTCGTGTTGAAATTGTTTGTGGCGTGTTATTGTACCGTGATATTAACACTGTTCCTGTAAGTCAAGAGTAGTTCTGCACACAGGAGGCCCTGAAGTCACCATCCTGTTTCCGACACTTTCTTCACACACACACACACACACACACACACACACACACACACACACACACACACACACACACACACGGGACATGTGATTTACTCTGGGCAAAGGAAGCCCCTAAGAGCAGTACCAGTTGGAGTCTGCAGAGCAGCACCATGCAGTCACTTCACTCTTGTTTTGCTAGCCATCATTTCCTTGAAATTCCTTGTCTGACTTCGTTCCTCCAGCCCCTTTATCTCTGATCTGCGTCACCGTCTGCCAATTACTTTTGCCTGTACAGAGAACCACATGCACATACTGTAACTTCCGCTGACACACATAAAAAACACTGTACATATTGTTGTCTGAAATCCTCTACTCTCTCTCTCCTTCCTTCACGTCATTTCTCTCATGTGATTCCATAAAAAAAAAAAAAATGAATCAGTCAGTCAGTCCTACTTTTCTGTTGGGTATTTTTGCTCGGCTCCACTGCTGTCAAAACAGTCTCTTGGCTGTGGTTTACCCTTAAAGTGATACTCCTATACAAAATCTGTCATTTCAAGAGTAGCTGTCAAAGGTTTGTACTTCCCTCCTTCACAATGAACGGCAACTGTGGTCCGCTTGGACTTAGGTCATGACATTCAATTCCAACAGTGGCAAGGGTTTCCTGATGGAAAAAGGTATCAAAATAGCTTTGTCAAGCTATAACTACATTATGAACTGCCTCTGAAGTGTCTATCCTTAGGTTCAGTATGTTCCAAACACACAAATATGGATAAATGTATAAATTGCACTGCAGAAGAATCAGTGTATTTAAAGCAGCTATAATAAATATTCTTCTTAAAGGAATCATTTGATTCTGGAAAATAAACTCACTTGCTGGTGAAGTAGAAGATTGATACCACCCACGTGTCTGTCCGCTAATTATGAAGCCACAGCCAGCATATGCTTAATTTAGCTTAGCATAAACACTGGAAACACTGGCTCTGTCCATATGGGGTCCATGGGGTTGTGTGCTGGAGCATTTTTTTGGCCGGACCAGCTGGTTTTTCATGTTTCTCATGTTGATGCTGGTTTTCTCAAAACTATCACCAACATGACTGTTATTATCTCCCAACTGTCTGCGCTGCTTTAGCATCTTTCGGCTCATTTTTTTGTTTTTTCTGCCTGCATTTGTTCACTCATACACACTCATAGCTCTCAGTGACGCGTCCATGCACAGCAAGCAACTGTTAAAATCCAACTTAAACCGTCATATAGGTTGTTTGTTCCGACCCTCTCATACCACCCATGCGTTTCCTGAATTACCTGAAGATATGGCACGGATAAACTGCAATGAAATACTGCTGAAAACCTTTACCATACCTGGTATGGTTACAAGGTCAGGGTTTGGGTTAAAATAAGTACTTTGTCAAGGATAGAGGAACTTTGTAGTGTTACAAAGATATACACGTGGTTAATGGTTATGTAACACTAATGGTTAAAAGAAACAATGCTAACTGCCAATTTAAATGGGAAACAACATGTTAGTACGTCCACCCTGACCCTCTGACAGGTGCCTATGTTGACTATGTCAATATAAAACGTCACTTGATTTCCTCTGTTGCTCCTGTTGTTATTAAACCGACCACCAGAGGACTTTATAACTTGAACGTAACCATAACACTTTGAGGCATTTGCTGAAAAGACTGATGCAGTCTCACATGACAGCTCGACATTGCTTGATAATATAATTATTTATGGTTTGTAATAAGCTACTTGCACAAAGAATCAGAAGCATCAGAGTTGAGCATCAAACTTTATTCTCCAGAGGCAGAAAGCAGCTCCAATGTTAACTCTCGTCTCTGTCAAGTCTTTTGTTCACTTGAAGTTAGCAGCTAACCAGCTAGCCCTGAGCCATCTAGTTACTCTCCAATAATGACCCACTGTGCCCTCCAATTCGCCCTAAAGGCACGGCGCTGCTCAGAGGGTAATTTGTATCCTCTTGTGTCGTGAACACAATGATGGCCGAAGCACTTGTCAAGCAACAGTCACCACCACATGCTCCTGGAAACAAACCACGTCCAGAGAGAAACTCTGTTACCTGTGTTACCTGTGTACCATGCTAACAACTCATCAGGGAACATATTAGCTATCAGACACACTAAAGAGCCAGCTTTATTTCTGGAGTTGGTGGAGACAAAAAACAGCCAGAAAGAAAGAAAATGTTGGCAGGAAACATGACTCTAAATTAACAACATGTCTGCCTCTGTTTGTTGGCATATCAACTTCAAAGCTGATAGTTCATTCAGATTCGACTGTAATGTGCTAGAACATAGTTAGCGTATGAATGGACAGTGAAGAAGGATACCACTGTAAATTCCCTTTGCTGTTTCTCCCAATGACCCAAAGAAATATGAATCAAGTGATTTTTTTTTTCTTTCTTTTTTTTTTTTTCCCCCCACATTGGTTCATACATTAAGATTGTAGCAACTCTGTTTGAACTACAAGAGGAACAAGGAGAAATACTGTGAACACCGAAAGAAAAAGTAAATCATGATGAAACTTATTGATTCCCAGAGGGCAGCTGCACAGCAGCAAATGTGTTGAGATCAAAAGGTATTAATCATAAGACTAAGAGTTTATATATGTGCGGCTGTTCCCGGTCACAGCTTTGCTTTTTGAGATAAATGCTATCAGCATGCTAACATGACAACGCTAGCTGATGTTTAGCAGGTATAATGTTTACCATGTTCACCCATGCACACAGATATACCTAGTTTAGCATGCTAGCATGTGCTAATTGGCACTAATCATAAAGAACAACTATGGCTGTTATTAGTTTTCAAGTACTTGATCATAAACCAAAGTTTTGGACAAATTAAAATTCTAACCTCATGATGACGCTAAAGGATCGATTGGTTTCACTTTATCATCCACCTCAGTGGAAATGTGTCTTTGGCTTCTCCCAAGAAAGCACAACAAAAATATGTACAATCCTCATAACAAAACACACAATTAAAAACATAGATGTAAAATGGGCAACAGTGCAAATGAGCAGCAATTTTTAAAAAAAATAAATAAATAACAAGACAAGTAACAAGTGTTCCCTGGTTTCATGGCTAAATAAAAAGGTCAACCTGTTGGGGGCGCTAGAGGGAACATTAGGGGAATCACTAAAGTTAATAGGCTTCATCCTCTGAGGAGCAAGAGTCCTGGTGCAAAATTTCATGGCAATCCATCGAAATAATCCAATTTATTATTTATTTTTATGAGAATGAAAACAGTTACAAAAGTCACAGCTCAGTCCGATAAATAAACGATCAAAACACATCACGTGTCCGTTGTAGGGAGGAAACGCTGTTGCCCCAAAATGTCAAACTTCCAGAGTCACCTGAGTAAAAGCTGTTGTTTTTAAAATAACCCAACGTCCTTTTTTTTTTTTCTTTTTTTTTTTTTCTTTTCGGCTAATGGGTACTGAAAGGTTCTGCAAAGCCCCAGAGTCGTGTAGTCAACTCGAAGGAAGTCAAGTAATCTGAAGTAGAAACAAGTTACCCACCAAATGTAGCGCGCACAAGCTTTTCACATGACAAAAAACATTAGTGAGTAGATGGAGACGAGAGAGAACGTTTTACAAATGAGAGTGATGATGTGGGAGTGTATCAGTTTACAGTTGTGTATCATCTGTTGGCTGTTGGCTGCCAATCTCTCTCTCTCTCTCTCTCTCTCTCTCTCTCACACACACAGTGATCTCACATCCTCCTCTGCCCCCCACCCCCCTCAGATGCCCTCCCTCTCCCCCTGTCGATGTGTTTTTCCGTCCGGAGGTCCAGAGGTTAAGTTGTCCCCAGCATGTGTTAGTGCCCAGGTCAGCAGCAGCCAGGACCTGTGATGACAGAGTGTGTGAACGCTGGGGAGTGTCAGGGGTTAAATGTGTGTACAGGGGTTGTATGGCAAAGCTGGGGGTGTAAAGGAGAGACACCCCGAAACGCTTCCTTCCACCTGGCGACCTCCTGTGCAGAAAACACAGGCTGATATGATGTTTTGCAGGGTGACGTAGTTAAACAGCGGTGGGCTAATTTAGATTTTTTTTTTTTAAAGGTGAAAATAAAGAAACTAAACACCAGTTAATAAAAAAGAAAAAAGTAATAATTTAGGATCAATAATCAATTAAGGTGGGTTTCCATCCAAATGGAGCAAAAAACATTTAAGTGAATTTTGGAAAAAATTAAAAAAAAACTAATTACTGCACATTTCCTTCCAGTTTAACAGTATAAATAGACGAGTGTGAGGCAGCTGCCATGAAAGTCAAAATGAAGTCGGCCACAACTTGAGATGGGACAATATATGATTTTATCATCTATCGCAATTAAAAAAAAAAAAAAAAAATCATTAATATCCACAAATGACTTGAAAAGGTTGTCTCATTAACTCATTAACCAAGGACCAAGGTTTGGCTCATCTCACTCCCTCTGCCTCAAGGCTGCAGCACGGTTTGATGTCCAAATTACTTCAGTTTGACTCTAATGTCAGCGAGACTTTATTTTTGTTAAAGGATAATTCCTGTAAGTGAAAAATGTTATGTTAGAAAGAACAGACTCACACAGTGTTAGTGCCGTTTTTGTTTATTTCCCTGTAATTACCCAAATCTGAGATCAAGTGATTTCAGTATGTTTGAAGAGTTTAAAGCAGATTTTTCTCAATAATATTGTGAATCACAATTAATAATCCTGATATCATCCCACGTCCAGCCATGATTGATTTAGGTAAAGGCACTTAGATATAATACTTAAAGTTAATACACCTTTCATCCATTTTCTAATCTGCTCATCCAGTTTAGGACTCGCATATAGACACACAAGAGTTTCCATTTTGCCTACTTTACCCCGTGTCTTTGGACTGTCGATGGAAACTGGAATATGTGTGGTAAACACACGCACACGGGGAGAAGATCAGATTCAAAGCAGTGTGTAAATCCACTGAGTCAGTGTGTGAACTGCATGATCATCCCCGACCACATAATCACTGCTGTGCATTTAAACAAACAGCTACAGCACACATAGAGGTAATAAGGAAGGGTTCACACACTGTCTCACACACACACACACACACACACACACACACATTGAACACAGTCAGAATGACAGAAGCAGCTGCTGGCATGATCTGGAGGTCATGTTGGATCACAACACTGAGGAAAAAAACAAATTCTTAAACCCAGGGGGTTGTCTAACATTTGAGTTATTGGATCACATGGTTATACAAGGCTATGAGTGTGTCCTTCGATGTTTGTGTGTGTGTGTGTGTTCGTAAAATGAAAAAACAAAGATCGAGTTGCTGTGCATGTGTGTAACAAGGTTTTGGGTCAGAAATGTTTTACTTGCTCAGAAGTTTGACAAGCGCAGCAGGAGAGTCTCAGCTCGCACGACACCCGACGTGAAACAATAATGAACACTGATAAATAATCGCACCGCAACCCAGAGCCAACAACACAACTCCAGCAGTGTTCACGCAGGTGTGAACTTTGAGCCACAAGAGTTGCAAGAAAATGTGTGCAAATACAAATTTAATACATTTGTTAACCTAACAAGTGTCATTTTTATATTTGTATTTTCAGAAAAAATTTCCTTTGTGAAAATGGAAAAAAAAAAAAAAAACATTTAGAAAAAAAAAATCACCTTATTTCATTTGGATTCATTTGAATATAGCTGTGTGTGGACTGGCTGGCAGTTGGGCTGCCAGGCAAAGGTCCAACAATCCAAAGATTTGTCATTATCTGACAGTACGAAATGCCATTAAAATAGTTCCATTTAACTACACTCTGGGGTGTATTAAAGAAATAATAGGCTTTTCAGTGCAGGGGAGGCTTCATTAATAAAAGTAATGTCTCAGCTTTGGAATTCTGCAGGTGTGATTTGTCTTCATCTTTAATGGTACGGACTGATTAAGAAAGCAAACAGTGTGTGTGTGTGTGTGTGTGTGTGTGTGTGTGTGCGTGCGTGTGCCTGCATGCGTGTGCGTGCGCCCAAATGAACCTACATGCTGTAGTGTGTATCTGCAGGAGTGTTTCTGCACACCGCAGGTGATTAGAGCGCCATTGCTTGTACTTTTCCAGGGTGTGTGTGTGTGTGTGTGTGTGTGTGTGTGTGTGTGTGTGTGTGTGTGTGTGTGTGTTTGTTGGCGTGTGCGTCCCAGTGTCCTCTCATTGGCTGAATTATTCAGGCTTAGCAAACAGAGCTGACAAGACTATGAGTGATCCTTAACGTTGTTATTGACTTAGACTTTATTTATAGAGTGTGTGGTCCGGCTGCGCAAGCTGCACACAGCACCACCCCGTCCGAGCCCCCGCGAGCAGACACGATTAATCAGAAGAATGTTATAATTAGGTTTAATACCCCCAGGCTGCATGAACACACACACACACACAGAAACAACACTATATGTGAACATGAACATAATGTATGAATGCATGTGGTGCACACACGTACACACACAGAGGGGGCCCTGTGTGTGTACGCAGGGTGGATGAGTTGCAGAGGTTTTTGGAGGGGCTGGGTGTACTGTTTGTCCAAAACGCTTTAAGGCCCGTTCTCTTCATCTGAGAGGTTGTTAAACAAAAGTCAGTTTGTTACAGTAGCGGGGGTCAGCGGGGTATTAATACACACCAATGCAGATGTCTGAGCATTTACAGCCATCCGTGAGAAAGCCTGTTGTGTTCTGTGTCAAATCTGATGTCTGGTGATCCCCATTTGCCCGGGCCTATTTTGGTTGGAGGGTTCACATGAGCGCCTTCAAAAGTACATATTTGTCTCCGAGATTCTTCTATAGAGTGAATCACAGTCACTTGCTTTCTCTTTCTCAAGTCATGACAAAAATAAATACAAAGGCTCCATTTAGTAATTACCACTGGACGGACAAAAAGTGAATAAAACAGCTGCTATTTTCAGAGTTTTTATTTTATTATAAATAGTAGAGATAATGCGCTTGTACACATGTCACATCGCTTTGTCAAATAATACAAAAAATATATCAAAGGAATGAAAGGACTGGTTCATTCTACCATAGACAGATGTATATTGTTTGTCACTCACTTGTACAATGTGGAAATGTTTTTCAATGACATGGCTGACATACAATATATTTGTGACAATAAATATGTCCAGAATGCTTTAGAAACTTGGATCAGTTTTTCCTGGTTTTTCAAAAGCAGAAGCAGAAAGAACAAACAAAACAAAACAAAAAAAGAAGAAAAAAAAAAAAAAAAAAAGGTCCCAAGCAAAACAAAACAACACAAAATACAAGTTTGGCTTTGTCATTCCTGGTCATTTTCTGTTTACATTGTTATTCCCTTGATTCATTCTTCTGCTCATGACACCGCGCTGACTTAAGTCCTTATAAATGTGGTCCCCTCAGTCTACTATTACAGCAATATCAACAGTCTTTCCTATTTGTTTTGGACCCAAAGGCCTTCAAAGGCACATGTGTTGTTCCACTGATCCAAACTAAATCCAGAGTATGAGTCGTGTTTCGTAAGACTTCCAGAGGCTTGATTTTTATTTTTTTTTTTTTTAAGTGTTTTAATGGTGAGGTTGACTCTGAGATACATGATATTGCACTTCTGGTCAGCTGGGAGAGTGGCTGTCTTCAGTCTAAACTCTCTCAAGTGTCTCCCGGTCGTGACTTGTGACCTGGTGGCTTTTTCTCTCCAGGAGAGGATCTTTTTAAAGGGTTTTTTTTTTTTTTTTTTTTTTTCTTTAAACCCTGTGATCGATCTTGCCTATCCCCCACCCTCGCCTTTTAAAGCCACTTCTCCGCCGCCTTCTACTGCTCTCTCATCTGTCACTTTCCCTAAAGTCACCCTCTGACCTCCTCCGAGTTGCTCTCTAAAAGTACAAAAGGCCAGGATCCTCGCCTCACCGTCCGAAAACATCAATGAGACAGAAAAGCAAGGGGAGAGTGAGGAGGGGGGGGGGCAGAGACAGAGGGGGAGGGACGAGGAATGTTTGAATGAACTTTCTCTGCAGTACAGCTGTGGTGTACATTAGACTTTCTGACACCATAAAACCCACAGATTCGTTTGCTCACGTTTGTTTTCTTTCCCCTTGGAATTTCTCTCCATGTGTGGGATGCAGAGATCTCAAATAAATGCAATAAAATCAACAAAGCCCTTTTCTCCCCCCTCTCCCGCTCCCTCTTCAGCAGATACAATTTGGGGGATTAAGTTGGAGATACATGGGATTTCATATATGTACTCGTGTGGCCCTCAGCTATGTAAACACGTTCCTTCAAGCATCGGCTCAAAGGCTGGTGGTCCGTGACGAGAGATCTGGGTTCGATGTCCGTACAAAGACCGCCGCACATGTGAGTTTGGTCGCTGTTTTTTGGTGTTTGGTCACAACTCTACCGAACCAACCACATTAAGCGCTTACACCTCTGCTGTCCATCTGCTATACTGATGCAGCAATGTTCACAGTCAGTCAACAGTTTTTGGTCTGATATTCCTTCTTGTGGTCCCTTATTCTTCTTCTTCTTAATTTTTTACATTTTTTTTTTTGTCCATTTCTTCATCAAGAATTAATAATGCAAAGTCCTGCAGTAGTGAACGTGTCCTGGTAAATGGTAGCAAAGTTTGGTCCAGAAAAATATTAAAAGATTTCCATGGCTGTACACACAAAAGGTCCGAAGCTTCTGCTCAGGTGATTTCAGGCCTCAGATAAGGAAGGGCACCTGTGAAAGAACATGAAGAGACAGTTGTTAAATTATTACCAGTGAAAATCTTTTTTTTTGTTTTTTGTTTTTTTTTGTTTTTTTTTTAAATAAGGTGGACGGATGATGAGAGATATATAGCTGTAATAAATTTTGGGCCCATGCTTTGGCACTTAACATATGGCTGCAGTTAGCATAGCATGTGCTAACAGCAGTGTGGGGTGTAAGGTCAGTGAAGGAAGATGTGAGAACAAAAGTGTGAAGAAATGAAACTGCGGGCTAAAATCTGCAATATTAAACTAAATATACAATCTGGAACAATCTTGTATCCTGTAGATAATGAAGAATATACGCATCATACGTAATATACAGTCGATCCTGCATCAAGCCTGGCTTCAGATACACTGAGATCACGATCACTCCTTGCAATACAATTCTACTGTAGAAATTTTGAACCATTTATTTATTTATTTGTACAAAAATTTCAAAATGTCCAAAAATACCAGTTAAAGTTAAAAGTAATATTCTTAAATTGCAGAATTAACTCATCCAATGTCGCTAAAACCTCAAAACTCAAGAAACTATACAAAGAACATAATCTCAATATCTTTAAGGACCCTGGTTGTGAGATTTCTGTATATGAATTTTAGTAAATTGATTAACACAACAGGCTACAACATAGTACATATTACTAAAATACTTTGTGGGTACCCATATGAATATGCATATACACAGTGGTGAGAAAAAAGTAAAGGTATTGGGAGAAACATGAATTAATTAACCTGAAAGTATTTTTAAATCACTCACTACCCTCCTAGATAGAGTTCATGTTGCACCGAATTTAGTTCTAGTGTCATTTCTTATGATGACCCTGTTATTTCATCATATCCTCTACTATTAAGAATCAGAAACCAGCTTTATTGTGTTTTTTTTGGTCAGAATACAGAAAGAAAATTAATGAGAATCAAAATATATTTCATTTTACGGGTTATATCAGTATAAAATATACATATTCATATGTCAGATTTGTTTATTGAAGTGAAGTAATTAGGCTTGTTTTGTGACATAGCTAAGGACAAGAAGGCTAAATGCTAGTGACCAAGACCAAAGTAGTTGGTGCGAGATCCAAAGTTCACTATGACTGAACGAGGGGGAAAAAAGCACCACCTACAGAAACTTTACCAAGAGAAAACCCAAAGAGAAAGACCCTACAGTGACTGACAGGTGACCTCAGTAAACACCACAGCAATGGCTGCTCAGCAACAGAGACATTACCTAAATACAAACAAACAAGTGCTTCATAGATTAACACTGTAATTTCTGTATGGACCAGTTTCTTACACTGCACTGGGACCCGGAGCAGCGCTGTTCAACGCTGCTTCCCCAGCTGACCTCAGTCCGAGCACCTGTTTCTAATAGCTGCCCTGCCAGAGGCTATTAGGATCCGTCCACCCCCAGAAAGGACCTTTCCTCTGCCGCTCCAAACCCAACCGCACACCAGCTATCCAGTCGCACTGATTAATCACATCAAGATGGACTGCTCTGGCTTGTAACGCTGTGGAGGTGTATGTGAGTGCGCGTGCTGCCCCGGTGGCTGGCCGTTGAGCCTGTGCATGTACACGCATGGTGCCACATGCTCGTGGTTTTTCATGTGTGTCGCCCTAATTCTTTATTCTGTCCACTTTGAGATATTTGACCGAGATATTTCATTAGACATTTGCTGCTCTCGGATATTAAGTTAGATATTCATTCGATACCTGCCGCCCCACAGAGCTACATGCAGTCAGACTCATTGGACCGTTGCCACACTCTTTGAAGGGGCCGCTTGTCTCGAGGTTGCCACGAGGTCAGTGGATGAACCTGATTGGTCAACCCCCCCGTGGACCAAAATTGGAAACGGTGGCCGCTGTAATCACGCTGGAGCGGAGAACGATGTTCCTCCCAGAGTCAGGCAAAAACAGATTTGTTTGAAGTTGATTTCAACCCTTAAAGTGACTGTAATGTGAAGTGAAAAGACCCTTTCCTTGCCGGACAGGTAAGTATTCTCTGAGGACACGCGGTCTGAGGACGGCTATCAGACACGACCTGCTTCACCCTGATGGGAGCTGACTCCACACTGTACCCGACCGCAGAGTTCAGCATCCGTCGCTTCAGAGATGGAATCAGATCTGCACAATTTACCCCAACACTTGAGACTGCATGAAAAACGCTAGCTCTCTATAACAGGCGGCACTGCAGAGACCGAACCGACTCTGTGCCGTCAGCTGCATGTACAACTGCCTTATTTTATTCCAGGCCCTGGACTTGAAGCAGGGACCACTGGACTACCAGAAAGGCCGATATTCATAAACTCTATTGGCTGATTTGGTTCAGATCTTTTCATTTGAATTATTTTACTGAAAAGAAGCGAAAGTCAGCGGTTTCAACCAGAAAACTGGAAACGTTTTCAAACTGCTTAAGGTCAGAGATTAAAAAAAAACAATCCTGTGGCTTCATTGTTTTATGGTCACATGATCTCTAAACCCTGTGACTATTCTGAAAAACACATAATGTACTGCTCTCAAATTTGTTCATGCACGGAGTGTGTAAGTGGGGAAAAAAGGTGAAGTATATTGACCTTACTTTGTCCGTACTGGCCGTACTGGTAGGAGGCCACGTGGTCAACAGTGTAGCCCGGTGAGCTGTAAGAGGGGGGGCAGTAGGACTGGGAGCTGGGCAGGGAGGGCAGAGCCGACATGGAGGGAACGCTGGTCAGACCCTCCAGGCCCTTGATGTGATCCATGCGCTGGCTGCAGCTGGCGGCCATGCCGGCAGGGGGCTCGAGGCCGCCCGTCAGAGGCGAGATGGCGTAGTCGCTCTGGGGCTGGTGTGGCACGCCGCCCGGGTTCAGCAGACCCATTACCTGATGTAAAGGAAGGAAAGAAGAAGCGAGGAATTAAGAGTCTAATGTTGGCAGGATTTGTGGCTAATGGTTAACTTGTGTTAAGTGTATTGGTCCATGTGTTTGCTCACTTAAACATCATCGAACAAATTATGAGGGACAGAATGAATTTCACCACTGAAATGTGTAAATGATAAAATCACAGGTCTTGAGCCAAACTGAAAAAGGATCTCTTTTTTCTTTTTTTTTTTTTTTTAATGTTTTTTTAATGTTTTCAGTTTCTTACAACCATTTATCACACATTGAACCTGTCATTGTTAGCGCACAAGCACAGGAGTGTGTGTGTGTGTGTGTGTTTGTGATACACATCAGCACAGACAGCAAGACAAACACACACTCAGACGCACATAGGAAATCCCCCTGTCGCGGACATCAAAAGGCTGCCAGCAAGCCCGTCCCAGACAGAGATAGCACCAGAGAGGAAGAATTAAGCAATTTGTCTCAGATCCACAGCTCCGCTTATTCTAAAATTCCTTTTTGACGCCGCTCCAAAAAAACCCATGGCACCAGATAACGGCTTATCTGCCAACGAGATATGCCGACAAAGATAACACAAAAGAGAGGTTCTGTGTGAGCTGTGCTGTGTTCGGCCACGGCGTAGATTTGAAGTTTGCAGAAATCCGTTAGCTCTTGACCTGGTCTTTATTAGCAACCAGATAATCGAATTTGAGGGGGGGAATAGTCCTTGGCCAGAAAAGAACAGAAAAGAGCTGCGGGGCAAAGTGTTTCAACTGGTTTCAAAACAGACTCGATACCGCCAACCTCCCCCCTCCATCCTCCACCGCCTGCCCCCCCCCCCCCCCCAATTCAACACTCACTGAGTTTACCTGTCTGCCATCAAAGTGCTCAGTAAAGCCTTGATAAAGAATTGAAACTAGTTTTGTCACTTAGGCAAGTAACTCTGACTGAACCTGCTACCTCCATATATATATCTAACATGTCCCACATCTCTCTCAGCAGAGTGAAAGGCCTCAAGGCTCCTGCAGTTGTCCTAATAAGAAGCAGGTACGCTGCTCTTTGGGCCCTCTAAGTGACATATTATTCTACATCCACACACACACATGGTCCTGCTTAAATCATTTCCCAAGTAGGGGAGGTGAATGGAGGAGTCTATGTTGATTTGGAAGAGGGAGCTGTGTTTCCTCCCATGCCCAGTAACATTTTCCTAAAAAATTAACCTGCGTTTGGACGATTTTGTCAAAACATAGGGAGAGAGAGGAAGAAGGGGGTACGACAAGGCTGAGAGGTGCCATAGGGAGCGAGGATGCATGCTCTTTTACTCCTTCCTGTCTTTTACCTGCCTCCACCCATCATCCCCTCCTGCTCTCTCTCTCTATCCCGAGCCGAGCCGTCTCCCTGCCTCGTGAGATGGCTGCTGGCTCGGTCCATCCGGGGTGTTTCATATTGGAGCGCTGCCGTTGCCAGCGGCCTTTAATCGGCGCATCCAGGAGTTAGAAGGGAATGTCGAGGGGGGGGTGTAAGAGGAAGAAGAGGAGGAGGGGGTAACTTCTGAGACGGGACATTCCTTCTGCACCGTATGAAATATATACAAATAAATTAGGACCTCTGCTTTCACATGAAAGAATGTGGAGGCAAACATTTTAAGAATGCAATCACGACGGGCTTCCCTCGGGGCTGTAGTGTGTGTTTGCAGGACCGTGACGATGCTGCGTCCAGTTGCGTGTCTGATGCACAGTATTGTTTGTAATGTAGCTGTTTGTGTTTCATGCATGAAGCAGCGGCTGTGCTGAGTGAATGAGTGTTTAAAACCAAGAACGATGGTTATCTGTCACAGCACACACTTATATCCCCAAACTCAAACAACAAAACAACCAAAGATTAAAAAAAAAAAAAAAAAAAAAAAGCAAACAAAAAAACAAATCATTAAAAATGTATCAATCAATCTTCTAGTCTAAACACAGGGTTGAAAAGTTGACTTAGGCATGCTGCTCAACCATGTCATGTAATATTTGTGTAAAAGATGTTGCAAAATCTTTAACTGATCCTCAAAATGTCATGGAGGTGATCAATTATCTACACTGTGAGTGTGTGTGTCTGTAATTATGTGAACCTGTGTATCCGTGCAAATGTGTGTCGGGCCAGCGCCAGGCTGAAATCTCATTTTCTGCCTGTTAGGATCTCTAACTCGTTCGTCTCCTCTGCGGTACCCTCCGTCTAGGTGCAGAGACCTTGGGACTTCATGCCTGGATAATTGGCTGTAATTGTCTTTTCACTTCTCATTTGTCACACTCTCAAATGTCCTCTGTCCTTCTAAAGTCATCTCACTTTTTCCTGCTCTGACTGTGAGTGACCCGTCCTCCCGTGTCATTTTGCAGCGCGTACAGTTTAGGGTGCAAAGTAGATACGTTGATGAATTGAGTGAGAGAGTGTATTTATGTTCTCACCCCCTGGGAGAATCATTATTTGAAAAGGTAAAAAAGACGCAGCATGATTGAATTTTTAAAGCTCTTGCTTTATTTTGAAGCTGTGTGTCTGACAGGATAAATCAAACGCACCTTAATCCGCTTCAGTCTTTGAAATCATGCCCAAATGTAATTCTGCACAGCTCTAATGAATCTATTCTAGTCTCCAGAGCTCAAACACAGCCCGTCCCTTCCCTGCGCTGCAAAAAAAGTACAACTTTTTCCAACATCAGTTTTTTATTGAAATATGGTAATAATTTTGAGTTTGTATTTAAATTAGTGCTGAAACACTAATACCTTGAGAAACTCAATGAACTTGATTAATGTGACGGCTCAGGAGTGACCGTTAGAGATGAGACAGTTACAGTTTAAAGCTAAATCAGCATAATTTTAGTGGTTAATTTAACTCACATTAGGTGCCACAGCATCAACCAGCAGCAGTGTCTCAGACCCATTCACGCTTTGTTGCTCAAAGCAGTGAAATCTGCAGTTTTATTGGAAGTACGGGTATCTCAGGATGTAGCCTCACCTGTGGAGAAAGCCCGTTTCCGATGGTGGGGTTCATGGGATTGGGTGGTCCTCCGGGGCTCACAAAGCTGTCGGAGTAGCCTGAGAAGGAATGGCGTCCGGAGGCGAGGCAGTAGGCGGAGCCTCCTTCACCCTGTCCTCCAGCGCCGGAGGCCTGGTGGCCCGAGGAGGGAGGCAGAGGCTGGGGTCGGTGCACAGTGCTGGGAGGCTCTGAGACTATCAAAGGGATGATGGGTAAAGTTAAACTTTAATAACTAACTGCTGAGACACTGAGAGGTAAAATGAAAACATCCCACTAGTGGAGGCGTCACTGCTGGAGTCCATATTAATATACAATGAAAACCTATAAAAAGTAAATAGTATTTTATTATTATTAGTTAGTATTATTAATGTCTCTGTCATTGGAATATGATGGTTGAATAGCGACAGAGACTCTCCAGACATAAAGGACGTGAAAATCACGTCCTCGTTTTTAGAGTTTTTCAGTGAAAATCAAATGCAAAAAACTGAAATTGCAATTTTGCATATTGTGCAGCCCCAGTTTCTACTGTCTCTATCAAATAAAGGCACAAAATGGCCAGAAAATAACTTTAGAAATTAGCCACTTGAACAAAGAATGAATGGAGATGTGATAAAAAGGAAATCTGTCAAAATAAACTTTAATATAAATGTAAAACCATTGATTTAAAAACTAAACTGAAAAAATGCAAACAGTATAAAATGGATAAACCATAACCCAACTTTATCAGCTTGAACTTTAACTTCAAATAAATTATTACTTGTCCATCTGTGGTGAATTATTTCAACCACAAATTTAGTTTTGAAAACCAACTGGATAAGTTGATAATTTATCACCAACTTTAGACAAAGCTTTCTTTTATTTTCCCACCAAAATTATTGTTTATTAGTTGCACTGACAACAAATCTTGAGCTCAAATGTGTATAAACATCAACAGCCACTTGAGCCGGTGCCCCTACCTTGTGCTATAGATGAGGGGGGGTAGGTGCTGTCAGAGAGCTGGTAGGGAGGGATGCTGGACATGGCCGAAGGTGGGAAACCCCCTGGGATCAGGTGATTAAATGCCATCAGTTGATTGGCTCCTGCTTGCTTCCTCCATCTCGCCCGCCTGTTGCTGAACCACACCTAGAGAAGATGATCAGTGTGTGTTTATGTGCTTCTCACTGGACTACACTTCACACACACACACACACACACACACACACGCACACACACACACACTGACATACACACAGGGGGAAATTGACCAGTAACTTTACAGTTCTATCAGGGTGTGAAGTTGAAAATGAAGGTTAGACACAGTTGTGTGTGTGTGTGTGTGTGTGTGTGTGTGTGTGTGTGTGTGTGTGTGTGTGTGTGTGTGTATCATGGCTGGTTGCACTAAGTGTGTGAGTGACATGCCGTGTCCATATGGTCAGAGCTCACGCTGGGTTTGCTTACACTTCCCATATGGAGCCTGTGGAGGAGAATTGACTGGACTCCAGATCAGAAAAAGGAAAGTCTCGATTGGGCCCCTGGGAGCAGAGGATGAGAGGTGTGTGTGTGTGTGTGTGTGTGTGTGTGTGTGTGTGTGTGTGTGTGTGTGTGTGTGNGTGTGTGTGTGTGTGTGTGTGTGTGTGTGTGTGTGTGTGTGTGTGTGGGTTGGTGCTATTGTTTGGAGCCAACACAGATCAGCAGGTTGCCTTTAAATGGTTGGACAGTGTGTATAAGCACAAGGTTTATGTTTAAAAGTGGATGTGTGACGGGTCAGCAAGTGTGTGTTGGTGTTGTTTGTTCCAGATAAAGGCAAATTAGTGAAGCTTGTGCACATTTTTATTAACGTCGTGTAGTGAGCTCATACCTGCACCCTCGCCTCTGTGAGTTTGGCCCTCTGGGCGAGCTCCTCCCTGGTGTAGATGTCGGGGTAGTGTGTTCTCTCGAAGGCCCTCTCCAGCTCCTCCAGCTGCTCCGCTGTGAAGGTGGTCCGACTGCGCCGCTGCTTCCTCTTCAGCGGCAGGTCGGGCTCCGACTCCACGTCCGAACCCTCGTCCGAGTGACTCGCTGTTCACAAACAGGAGAGAGAAAGAGGAGGGTGAGATTTTCTGTACGTGCTTGAAGAACAAACAGGATGATGCTGTAGATCAGAAGCTGATAGTGCTGATGTAATTTGTTTTTGCAACCAGGAAGTGACTAACATCATCTTGACCAATCAGTGGAATCGTCATATGGCAACTGATTTGCTCTGTTTCTAATTAACCCTCTTAAGAAAAGTAGGTATTGTCTTTGCTAAACACACACACACACACAGAGGCACCATCAGGCAGCGGTCTTCCTCTTGGTCTTGTGTCCTAACAGACCTCCATTCAGAGGGAATATTCTGAGGAATAATCCCACTGGACAAGATTCCAGGGCACCACAGGGGGACCGGTGGACTAAAAGCCACACAAAAGGCTAATTTGGATCCAGGGGCCATTCTTTGAGTGCATGTGTGTGTGTGTGTGTGTCTGTGTCTGTGGATACTGGGGTAGATGGCCAGGAGCAGTTTCCCGGATGAAGAACAAACTGTCTGTTCAGTCAGGTGGATGCTGGTCAACTTACTGAAAGCGGGATATATGTAAGGAGAAATCATTTTATCTCTCTTCACAAACACAACCTCTCACTGTGCCAACTAAACAAATATTCTGAAGTAATGAAACCGTGCAAAAGCCCAACGAGGGACAGTAGCATTAAACAGTAGTAAACGCATTTGTTTCATATCTTGTGCTGAAACTATGTTAAATTGCATTGTCCCTATCAAATAATTACATTTATCTATATTAAATCTCAGATCTAACTAACTTTAAGGGTGAAAAGTGAATATTAGGCTTTTTAATTGTCAACGATTTTTATTACTAATTGATATTTCTGTAATGATTTTATCATGAAATTATCAGAAAAATTAGAATTTGAAACAGTAAAAATCAGAACTTCAAAGTTATTACATGTCTCATCATAGAAAAATGCAAATCCTCAGATAATGGAAGCTACAACTGCTGAATATTTCGATTTTTTTCTTTATAAAAGACAATTACTGGCTACATTTAGATTTACTTTTACTTTTTCAGGCACTTTTATCCAAAGCAACTTAGAAGCGAGGGACATCGGTAAAGCTTCAGCACAGTAGAAAGCCTTTCAAGTATCAAGTATCTATTCAATAAGTGCAGGGGATCATTTGTGCCATGTCAGTGCCAGTTCGTCATGTTGGGGCTTTAGCAGAAGATTTGCTGTCAGAAGAGATGAGTTTAAACTGATTAATGCTTCACTGATTTACTAAATGAATAATAATGCCCTACATTTCAGAAATATATAACTTGTGCGATCTTCAGCCTGACTGAGCCTTGGTGATATCATGAGGCCCGACAGCTTTTGTGTTCCTACTTTTCATCTGGCTCTCAGATCAGTATTAACACCATTGTGCTCCACGTTCTATAAACCAGCATCTCGGTTTTTAACTCAGTACTTCAAACGCCCCATTGGCTCTCTTCTAAGTTCACCAAGGCCAAAGCGCCCACTTTTTTCTTTTTTTTTTGTGTTACACTTAATTAATTCCCCCTCAGCATAGGGGGAAGTTTTGTGTGCAACACTGTATTAGTTCCCCCTCGCAAGCAACAATAAAATACAAGAGAATCCAAATAGCTCAGGGCCCCTCATGTGAAACTGATCCTCTCTCCCCCTTCGGCGATTTTCTCCTCGCAACACCAATAGCGGTGGGAGTCAACTTAACATGCATTAGGAGCAAATTGGTAAAGAAACATTCAAGCATGAGGTAGGCAATAAGTAAAATATTTTCAAAGGGGGAGTGAGAGAAATGGAGCCATTGCCTTAAGCCTTAAGCTCGTAGATTGCTAGCTCTTAATCAACCTGTGTGTGAGCTCGCGAACGAAGGACACACACATCACAGCACGAGAAAAGAAATACAATCATCACGCAGATGCAGAAAAACGACAACACAATTACAAAATGGCCACCGTTGTTTAGCTGTTCCTGGAACTATTTCACAAATGACAAACAAAAGCTCACTGGCTTCATAGGCCTCAAACCATGGGACTGGTGGGACTGCAGGGGCTGTGTTTTAGATGGCGGCGAAGGAATTTGGGGTGTGGAGTGCAGGGCTTTGGAGTTTTGGACGGGATGGCTGAAAAACAAGAGATGAGGCCTTTTGTAGCCTCCCCCTCCGGTCCCTGCGTAGAGGAGGGCTGCGAGGAATGCTTTCTCGCTCCCCCTGCGACTTTAGCAGCATGCACGTTCCTCGGCATTTCACAGGGATTTGGGCCCTGGGAAAGCTGAGGCGGCCGGGAAAATCCTTAATCACTTTGGAATTACCTATCGGTTATGACTGCTACCAGGGTTTTCGAGAACTTTTCAAAAGAGGCGACAGAGTGGCACCTTCTGAAGTCTCGGGAGTCTGGTCGTGATAAAATCCTGATTTAGGTCCTTGGCGGAGGAATCGAGTGGCCTCATTTGTTTCGGTCCACTCTGCTGGATTGCTACATCACTTTGTGTTAAGATACAAGAAGATAAGACGATGGAATGTGGTGATAAGGGCGTCGGTGGGGAAGCTCGGCCAGGTCGGGGCAGTTTGACGATCTCGTGGAAAGTAAAGGCTCATCATGCAGCCGACGCGTGAAGCACGAGGTGATAGAAGCAGCTACCAGCTTTTATTAAACATCAGACTTCACTTCAAACTCCCACTTCGCCCAACAGACACACTTTTCTGCACTTTGCCGCACCACCCTCCTTAAACAAGCACCACCTTCTCCTCCCTCTGTTCTCCCTCCTTCTCACCCTCTCTTTGTCTCCCCTCTCCCCATCTCTCTCTCTTTTCCACCCATATTTCTCTCCCTGACTCTGGGCTCTTTGTTGCTCCACAGAGCTGAGGTCTTTGCCGGCGATTTCCACGCTCCATCTGTGGAATCCGTCATGGCTCCCTCGGCCCTTCACAGTGGAGGGCTGTCACCTGCCCCATGGGGGAGCTGGGAGGGAGGAGGGGAGAGGGGGGGCATAAAGAGGCTCCACAGAGGGCTTTGGTTGGAGGGGGGGTTGGAATAGATGGGGGCACAGCCGGGGGGCATTCTACCCCCTTCCCCCTCACCCCCCCCCCCCTCCCCTTTACTCCAGAGGGAACTGTAAGAGCACCTGAGGGGGTGGGAAAGGCAGTGGAGAGGGGCAACAGGGGCTGTTGTTGTGGATGTAAATGTACCCGTGGGGATAGTCTGTCTGGGCATCTGTGTTGGTTTTCGTTGTTATTGTTGTTGTTGGTGGAGGCGTGGTACATCCACGGCTTGTGCGTCCTTTATGCGCGGACACTAGTTGAGGTGAAAGGACGTAAATGCATTTTTGTGTTTCGCTTCAGCATCACACATCTGTACAAATATGGAAATATATCCATTTACTTTGAATGGTTCAAATAAATATTCAAGAACAAAAGTTGGACAAACCTAGATTTTGATTTTAAAGAACCATTCTTTGTCTTTGTCCGCTCATTGATCATTTCTTTTCTCAACTGTTTTGAGGAGCAACACAAACCTCAATTTTTAATTTTCAACCGTTTTCGTTACAAGAAGACATTTAATGATCCGTGTCCTGTTCCATTCAAAGTGAACCTCAGATCTATCTGCTAAAAAAATATAAATGTACAATAAAAATAGGTGTAAGCTCTTCCACTGTGACCTTCGAGTGGTAAATGCAGCAGTTTTCTGACAACCTGCTGTTTTTGTGTGTGTTTGTGAAGGAAAGCTTGTTGGTTTGTTTCTATTTCTGTAAGAAAAGTATCCTACAGAATTTTTTTTTCCTCTCTTTTCTCAGTATCAACCATGTGTCTTAGTTGGATTAAAGTTTGTGGGATGACACCTGAGGAAAGTTGTGTCAAGAGAGAACAGAGCCACCCAGTCACCCCCGAAGCTCACTACTCCCATCAGCTTCGCCCTAGAGCCGATAAACACACAAAGCCTTCAGTCCTCCGAGCACATGACTCTCCACACACGTACACAACGCTGGGTTTCCCCCAATTGTATATGCATTTTAGGGCCCTGAGGCATCTCCACGTCAGTGTGGTCAATATGAAATATGACGCCAAATATATTAGCCCTTGTACTGACACACAGAGGAGGAGAGGGAAGAGCAGATGATGGTGAAACCTCTCCCTTGCTTCCCGGATTTTTTTTTTTTTTTTTTTTTTTCAGCCTTGTAAACCTGTGGTTTCAGAGTGCCCCGTTTGCCGTCATCGCCTCGCTATCCCTAAGATCTGATCACATCGATTTGGCACCGTCAAATAGCCTTAGCCAATCAAATTATCCACTCTAAGCCTCATATCGCTCCCTGCCTATATACATATGCTATGTCTTAAAATGCTGTATTTATAGCCCCTGTAAACACTTGACTTCTCTCTGTATACTTTTGCTCCACCTCAGCTCAAAGGAGCGGGGGGCTGCAGACAGGGTCCTGGCTCTTGTCAGTTCATGGAAATATGAGAAAATATGAGCCTTAAAAGGGTAAAATTATCTGAGCAGTAGAAGGCCTGGAAAAGCAGCCTCCGCGAGATCGCCCGGGAGCCGGGGAGCATTAAGCTGCAAAATAAGAGACGAGCAGTTGGAGGGGGTGGGTGGAAGGGGGTTAGAGGAGAAAGGAAAACTGTTTAATTTAACCAAACTGAAGCCCTGAGAGACACACAGCGCACGGGACTCCAAGCCAAAACAACCTCTCCAGAGCCAAGAAAGCCCAAAATGGCTCCCACCGTGCAACGCCATCCCAGGAAAGAGAAAAACTAGGAGAAGGATTCAGCTGAAACAGACTGTTGGAAAGACTTTCTTTTTTTTTTTTTTTTTTTGAATAGGGGGGTTGGTGGTGTTGGATAGGGACACAAAGGCTTAAATATGTCCACTGAGACATGAGACAGTACACATTGAGCATGTATGCATGTGTGTGTGTGAGAGAGTGAGTGAAAAGGGGATGTGACAGAACTTGGATTTTGGGACTTGGGGGAATTAACTGACCATATGTGGACTATTTACACCCTTCTTCGGACATCCCAGTAACTCTTCGGAGGCTTTGGTTAATAGTGAGGGTAAATTGAGGCTCTGACACATTGGCTCCCCCCCCCCCAATTCTCTCTCTCTCTCTCTCTCTCTCTCTCTCTCTCTCTCTCTCTCTTGCTCTCTCTCGCTCACTTTCTCCACCTACCCCTCTCAAAAAACACAAAACAAAAGGCAGAGGAGACAAACGCAGCATTTATTTGGGCGGGCCGACCATGCTGCTCCTATTCAGGAGCCGGGGGACTAAGTGACTGGCCGACTGCATTAAACAGTATATAGAAGTCAAGGCAGGCAGATGCTGGGTCGAATAATGGCTTTACTGACAGCTTATGGACCCATCTGCGACTTTCTGGTGGGTTAAGAAAAAGATGGTGTGTGTGTGTGTGTGTGTGTCTGTGTGTGTCTGTGTGTGTGTGTGTGGATTTGAGTGTGTGTGTGGGAGGGAGGGGACGGAGGGTGAACCCACTTGACTTGCTAAGGAGGAGTTTCAACCCTCACAGCTGCCCTGTATATGAGTGTGCCAGAGCCGTGTGTGTGTGTGTGTGTGTGTGTGTCTGTGTCTGAAAATACAAAAAATGATGTGCGTCGCCACATGAGAACAAACTGTCGTTAATCACACCCTCGTTACGGTGCAAAAAAAAAAAAAAAGACCTGACAAAAAGTTTGAAGGCGCTCGATGGGGTGGACAAAGAAAGTTGTCTGAGAAGTTGGGGAACTGGGGCAGAAAATAATTACCTGTCATTTGTAGCTAAATGTGTTTCTAATCCTGTTTCCTGTGTAGCGCTGAGGGAGAGTGACCCTCCACAGCCTCGTGACCCTGCTCTTCTTCTTCTTCTTCTCCTGGTCTTTTCACTCTGAAAATGACTTATATTGCAAACTGTTTCGGACCCAGTAAGGTGAGCTGTGAGCAGGTTCACTGTCATTGTCAGTTTCTTTTTTTTTTTTTTTTTTTTTGTCAGGAGGAAGTCTGACAGCTTCATCTTCCTCACCCCCACTGTCAGCCAGAGGCCATTTATCTACCACACAAACCAAGGTGGATTTCTTTTTAAGAACCGTCACAAATTTCAGTAGCTTCAGTAGCTTTCCCCTTGTCAATAATAATAATAATAATAATTTAGAAGAGGAAGCATTAAAATAAAACAGATGCTTAAAAACAGGATGCATTAAAGCAATAACAAATAAATCAATAATAACGTGACAAAATTTAAAAATATAAGACCACAGCGGGATAAAAGACCAGGGTCTGGTAGTAAAAACCATAAAGACATCTCAAATATTTGTTGGATTAATTGAAAGCAGGGCCATAAAAATATGACTTGAGCTGCTTCTTGCACATATTAACAGTGACTTGTCTGTTATGTGGTGGGAGCATCAAGTAAATCTTCACTTTCTGTACTTTCTGCCAGTGTTACAGACCAACTGGAGCAAACAGACAGAAGTGATACAGCTGAGCTAATTTTGACTTTAAAAAAAAGTGAGTTTTCATTTTAAAGCCTGTCCTTATTGTTGCAGGCAGCCAGCGGCAATAACACTGGTGTGATCTGTTCTCTTATCTGAGTTTTGGTTAAAACCGTTACTGCAAATTTTGAATGAGTTGCCGTTGAGTCAGTTTCTTAGTATCGTCTAAAGAAAGGCGGGGACTGACTCTTGCAGAAAGCAGTCTTTGTAACATTGCTGATGTGACTAACAAAGTTCAGCTCAGAGTCAAGGATAACACCCAGGATTTTTATCTGCGGAGCCAGATTTCCAAGCCTGATTAAAACCTCTTCCCTCTGTGCATCAGTGCCAATTATAAGAACTTCTGTTTTGTTGGCGTTTAACATTTAACATTGCAGTTATTCTCTCAAAAAGCAGTTTAATTTCCATTTAAAATGCAAATATAACAAGATCTAGAGACACCGTTACGACAGCGGCGATCTAATGTAAAATGCTGCATTCATGTTACATGGGCGAGGGTAGATCTGAGTTTCCAACTTCCTACCTCAGCTTTCAGATGGTAAATATGAATGATGGACTCCTGGTTTGGCAGTGGATCCCTGTTTGAACAAGGACATACCTGTAATCCAGTTCCACGTTCATTCAAAAAACGCATTGTGTAGCTCGAACTGTACAGCTTAACACCGATACAGCTCAGAGGGAAATATAGAAACCGCACAATTGAGCTGCAGCTTGATACCTTCAGGTTGGAGAGAGTGCACATTACAAAAGATATCCGTACAAGACGACAGCGTAAACACACACTTTAAGCCTCTTTTCCTGGCGCGACACAAAGGCCTCTGGTCTAATTAGTTAACAAAGCTCTAAGAGAAAGTCAGGCTCCATCAGTCAGCAGATTGACAGCTGCCTGTCCCCCGTCGGCAGAGTAGATGCTGCGTTTACTGGCCTCTGGCTGGCCTCTGCAAACTTTGACACTCGACCCTAACCCCAGTGCGCACACAATGACGTACACAGACATTAAACCCAATCATGCTTCCAAACACACAGACAAATATATGAGGAAAACACACACACAATCACATTCTTCCTTACTTTCTCAGAAACGCACACAAACACACTCATGCACATTAAAAAACAACCTCTCCCATCTCCCCCCCCCCCAGCTGTTGTGCCTATAGTGCATACTTGCAGCAGATAAAGAGGGGCCTTATTCTAAGGCGAGCCATTCTACTTGACCTTCGCTGAGCCTTTTCACTCTTTCACTCCCTTCAAACCGTCTTTGGGGCTCGCTCACTCTCAGCTCAATGTGACTAGTCCATCACGGGTGAAGGCTGGGGCGCTACCGCGGGTCTTGAAGGGGGAATACCCGAAATACCCCCTGCCCCCTCCACCATACACACACACACACACACACACACACACACACACACACACACACACACACACACACACACACACAAGCCCCCTCCCGCTCAGAAATCACCCTGACTTCAAAGTTGGTGTGCATTCATTAATTGCCCTTTGAATTGATATCAGAGGGTCACAATAAGAGTGTGAAAGGAAAAAGAGGCTTTAATGAAGCATAGAGCAGCCATTCATTTGCAGATAACTATGTTTTCATGCTTGAATAGTCATCATGCATGGGCTTATTAGAAAAAACTCACGAGAGAGGGAGGAGTGCGGGACGAGGAGAGAGGGACAGAGAGACAGAGAGAGCCCCAGGGTAAAGGAGAGTGATTTGGTGCTCACCACTTGGCCCTCGTGTCCCCCTTTGCCCTTGTGCCCAGGGACTCACTGAGTGATACATTCATTCCTTCAACGGACAGACAGAGCCCTCTTGCTCAGGCCAGTAATAGCCAATAGCTATTATAGGATCCATCGAGGGCTTATTGGTCCAGCCTTTGTCAGATTTGATGAGACAGAAACAGCAACTGGCAAATTATTGGGGCTGCAGCTAACAGTCGTTTTCATTATCAGTCCGTCTGTGGATTATTTTCTTGATTATCCGCTTCACTCTTTAGTCTGTGACATGCAAAGCCCAAAGATTTAGACAGATATATGCACCAAATCCTAAAACCAGAGAAAAGGACCTAAATGATGAATCCATTACTGTTGCTGCCTGCTGATCAACTAATCCATGAAATGCCTTGTTAAGTGGGAAAACGTGACAAAAATGCGATTGATCACTTAGGAAAATCTCACTTGCAAATATTTTCTATCTTGGAGAAATAGTTTTTAATCAAGTTGAGGTGTGGAAAGTCAAGTCTCAGCTCAAACACCATCATCCCATTAACACACTGCACCTCCTGCCTCCCTCGCTTCTTCTGCTCACTCCTCTTCCCTCAGTCCTCTCGTTCCCTCCTCTCCTTTCCTCCACTCCTGGCACCGATCCAGTGTGTGCCCACATATTACATTTGCAACACGCCGTCCCTCACCCCGAGTGGCAGAGAAGCCCAAGTTCTTCATTCACTCGCATTATTTACACAAACAAAGTCCTGCTCCGTTTCTGTGACAAAGCCAACTAAATCTTTATGGCTCTTTCATGTATTGTCTGCTCACGGTTCCCTTTTGTCCCCCGGCCATTGGCCCGGGCCCTGGATACAATGAGCCCGGGAGAATGGAGGCAGATTGAAGGAATGCACCTCAATAAACCTAATTATGACATGATGACTGCGCTCACCATGGTAGGGGTTTTTCAAAGATCCTGGGCTTATTCAATTAGCCCTTTCCAGGATCCCCTTTCACCAAATAAAGTTATCCCTTTGACTGTTTGCATTGCAGAGTGGAATGTGTGTGTGTGTCTGTGTGTGCACACAGACAGACACACACACACACACACGTGGCCGGCCTAAATGGAAATGTATTGGCCCTCAACAAGGCTCCTCTGTATTATCTGGTTAATTTCACCTAACGAAGTATGGACTCTAAAAGATACACTGTGAAAATGTGAAGCGGGGGGGGGGGGGGCAGGGACACCGTGACTGTTTTAATCATTAACTTTGTCTCCAGGGTTAATTACTATGACGCTGGGAGTTTGGTACGGCCCAGCTACAGGGCCTGGAGGGCCGACTTTACTGCCAAATACATAAATATTTCACAGAAAGTGGAGAGGGGTGGGGACTTTTGAGTATGGATTTCTTTCTGTTTTGACTCATATTTGCTTATTGCTTGGGGATTTGGAAGAAAATGTGGTTTAATTTACATGTCATAAAATAAGCCTTGTATTATTACCAAAGCAATTCAATATTCATTTAACTGCACAGTGTTCACATGACTTTAAAACATAAAAGCTCTAAAAAAAGCTGCGACTAATCAGAAAAGTAAGCAACAGGTAATAAAAAACAGGGCTTTGCATATTGTATTATTCATCTGATAAGGTATCAAATGTGCTGGTGTTGTTTTAATAGTTTGGTGTTAACTCATTTGCTGACAGGATCTATCAACTCAAGACATCTTGTATTGAAAAGTTAAAAGTGGGCCTTGATCCAGAGCAGACACCTTTTACAAGTCTGAAAAGAAAGGTGTTAAATATTATATGATTTATTTTATTTTTTTATTATTTTTAAAGGCAGGACATGTTGGAAATGTAGCTAAATGTATTTATAATCAACGCGCAAAAGGTTAATAATGGGCTTAATTGGAAACTTGGTGGAGTTGGACTGACTTTCCTTTGTGCGCTTGGGAGGATGAGGCCCAGATATTAAACGAGCTGTGCGCCGCAGGCTGAGAGAAACAGAGAGGAAGAATAGGAAACAGAGGGAGAGGGGCGGTGTTGCTCTCCAGATGAAAGTGAGATGAAATAAAAGAGTCGATTTAATCTGCTTGAAGAGATTTGGGGAGCAAGTGGTGGAGGAGGAGCGGGAGGGGAGGAGGGAGGAGGGGGGGGGAGTGAGTCCTCGGAGCTGTGCGCAGCGCAGGACGGGTGGCCGGGGCCCCCATTGTGAAGCTGCGCTCCGGGCCAGACCGGGGCTCTCCGGGGAGAACATTGGTCCCCATTCACCAAAAACACTCTTTAATACACTCCCTCCGTCATTAAATGTGACATAGCACAATATCCACATCATTTAGAAGACATTATTAATGTTCGAGGGGGCAAGGCCGGGACCCATCAAAGGATCAATAATAGACCGCGAGTTACAGGCTGCGCACATGGCGCAGTGTTATTAGCGCCATCCTTCAACCCGGAGAAGGCCGCTTCCATTTTTGGCGACAGATTACAGTCTGAATATTATGACAAACACAGCCATTAAACTTCATCAAGTGCTGCTGAATTGGACAATGTTGCTTTTTCCATTTTGAATCACTGGAGTAAAAATGACCCAGTTTACTGACGTCGGAAAAACTTCTTTTTTTTTTTTTTTTGCGGGCCCACAGCTCTTTTTATTTCAGGACACGTATTATTAAATTAATTACAGCCTGTGTCGGCGACCTAAAATGTTTTCTTATTGACTTGGCATCTGTGCGTTGTTGTTTGTTTGTTTGTTTGTTTGTTTGTTTGTTTGTTTTGCGCTCTTCTTGTGCGCGCGCATTCTTTGTAGCGCCAACGCAGGCCTGTTCGTAACTTTGGCAGTGGCGCATCTTAGATGGAGAGCGAGCAGTTTAATGCACGCGTTTGTGCGCGCACGCGCTTCGGGGGGGGGGGGGGGGGGGCGAGCACGCATCCTCCAGCGATACGTGAGTGGGTTTCAGAGGCCTCCATTGTCGCTGTGAATGGCGGTCGCGTTCTTTGGCCCGACCCCGAAAGGGAAACATTTTGTAGGTGAAAACGGCCATTTTCTCTCGGTGAACGGAGCCGGAGCAGCTCCCTGAATAATTCATCCTTCATTGCGGCCTCATAATGTGTTTTGTCGGGCTTTTCTGTGGAGGAGCTCATACCCCTCTCTCCCCTTCCTTTTTTTTTTTTTTTTTTTTTTCTCTCCCCTCCGGGTGAATTATAAACAGGCCTTTCTCCTTCTTCCTCTCCTTCTCCTTCTCCTTCTTCTTCTTCCTCTTCTTCTTCAGCGGCGGCCAAAGCTGTTTCCAAGCTGGCCCTTTGTCCGCGCGCAGCCCAAGCGTGAGCCCCAAATAGACTCTCGCGCCTTTGTCTCCCAAGTTCATCCTCGAGCGTCCCGTTGTGCGCGCGAGGCGTGTCTTTGTGAGGAGATGGAAACCGTTGAACAAATGTTTGATCAACTCATCTGGGGGACATTTTGTCTCCTCAGCCCGGCCCTTTATCTGCCCTCCCACTATTTTACTGAGGGGGCACCTACAGGGACACGGTGGGACACATGTCGACATGAGGGAAGGGAAGGGATGGAAAACTGCTCAACTTATGTTCGGATATATATCTGTTTAAAATCTCATTAATCAAATAGCCAATGAAATATTTACTTTTCTAAATTTTAGCTCTAAAGTCAGACTGAATGTGCAGCCATGTCCCATTTCTACTGGGCTTCAGAGGATTATGGGTTTTTTCCCGAGTGAGAAGATAAACATTTAAATTGATTTAATCGAGTTGGAGGAAAGAAAAAAAAAAAAAAGAAGAAGAAGCGGGTTGACGTGCACATCATCGGCACGGTTCGGTTTCTCTTCAGGTTATTTGGAGAAAGAATCTGCAGAATGAGACAGAAGTGAAGCGTGACTGACGTTTAAAATGGGTCCAATTGGGTTTAATGTGGCTGCAGAGCAACGAGCTCCGGTTCGGCTCCTGTCTGCGGATCTGTTCATCCAGGGGGGGGGGGGGTGTTTTATCCTCTGGGCTGTGACACTTCACACCACAAACTTGAACCTGTGCCTGTAAAATGTCCACATTTATAACGGAGTCTCTGTCGGCGAGGAGGGAATCGGGCCCCAAGCTTGGACATTTTAAAATGAATATTTCAAACCACTTCAGAAAACTTGATTTGAGTTGATCCACATGTTCGACTTTGTATTAATCCACAAAAAAAAAAAAAAAAACAACTTATCTGGTCGTTTTAATTGTTTTCAGCTAAAGGTGGTGACTTTTTCCAGCGGACACTAAACAACACTGATGGAATAATCAAAGTCACGTTAACTATGTTTCCACGGCCTCTTTATTAAGTCATTACGCTTTAATATGGCGGATGTCATTTATTGTTGTTAGGACGCCTTGGATTTTTAATCTGATTTTTGAAATGCGTGCAGCCAAATGTGCAGACTGACTGTAACACAACTGTCCATCCAAACTGCGTTTAAAACACTGCAGAACACACACACACAGACACACACACAGCCATCACCTGCTGCTTGATTTACGGTATGGCCTCATGGGAAAAGCATTAGCAGGAAGAGATATGGTCGATAAAGAATTCCTCACAAAGGACAGCACACAGACACACACACTCATCCTACAACCTTTCAGCGTGGTAAAGCTTCAGGTGCTGGGTATTTACACGACTGAATCAAGCGCTTTGCTTCAAAGCTGCACAGGAGCGATCAACAGGTGTGGAGGTGTGGAGGTGTGGAGACCTGCTGGTGTTTCACAGCCTCTTCCTCCGCCGTTTAATTCACTGCGCGCGATGCAAAGTGCAGATAAAAACCAGATCAATGACCCGTTCAGTCCCCACTTCCACTCCATCGCACAGCTGCAGCAGAATCAAATAAACCCCCCCCCGACTCCACTGGGCTCTAATGTGATCTACTCGGGATCACTGATGTTAAAGCGACAAAAACAAATAAAACAAAAAATAAAATGCTGGGAGTTCACTCACATCTGTCCCCTAAGATGCCCTCGATGCTGTGTTTGGCCCTGCGGTCGTTGTCCTCCAGCTCCTTCTTCTCGATTTCATCCTCATCCTCCTCTTCGTCGCCTTTTCCCCCGAACTTACTCCGCATGATGCGACTGATGGAGCTCACTGTGAAAGTTGAGTCAAAAAACTCTGAATGAGTTTAAACAATGGTGATAATGATGCATATGAAAAACATCTGGATTTCACAGGGTATTAATTGACACTGCAATGAAATAGAATAAATTATAGCCCATTAAATATTAGAAATAGTTTTGTCAGATTTTTGGGGAAAGTTTTTATTACTTTATATTTTAGTGACTATGATAAGTTGTTGTGGGCCAAGTTAATAATAATAATAATAATGATGATGATGATGATGATGTGAAGTTGATTCGTTTCTGCCCTTTTTACCTGAAGGCACGTTGTTGCGGTCACATATCCCATCCTTCAGTAATTTATCCCGAATCTCCCAGCTAAACATACCCGGGTTTTCCCGCTTGTACTCTTCAATTCTCTTCTCTACGTCCGGCGTCGTTCCCTGCTTCAAGGGTCAGAAAAGTTGCAATGCTTATTCACTTCGTTGTGGCCCCTGAGTCACATTACATCCAAATCAACAGGTCAGTATTTCTATGAACTATTTTAGATCAAAACATTGACCCTGGAATCTGCAGGTAAAGATGTTGCCTATAATGGTTTCAGGGTTAAGCCTTCATTTATCCCCCCGCTCTCCTGGTCCATACCTTGGGTTTGCTGCCTCCGATGGCCCCGGGTCTGATGGAGCCCGTCTCCTGGTACCGGCACAAGATTTTGGACACGCAGCCGTGGGAGACCCGCAGCTGCCGGGAGATGACACACGGCCTGATGCCGTGATGGGCCATCTCCACGATCTTATGTCGGATGTGGTTGGGCAGAGGTCTGCCGTTTATGAAAACCCCTCCGAGCTGGTTCACTCGGCCTTGACCCAGCGGGGTGGACACTACATTCAACCAGAAATATGAGAGTCACCACCACGAGGAGAGGTTAGGGTTGGAACTGACTGCACCAATAAAAACATACAAGGCTTTTATTTGGCTGCCCCAAAAATGTCTGATAATAAAAATGTTGTTGTTAAAACCGGGGGCAATAAGAAACCACACTCATAGCTGTAAAAGTATCCCATTAATATATTCAAATTATTTATGAAAACACAAGGTGTATTTTTACAAACAGGCCGCAAACGAGTTCCCTAAAAGTTGCTAGAATTATACTAAAATTGTAGGTGAAAAAAAAAAAGCCCAAAACATTAAAATTAGGCACAAAAACAGTGATAAAAATAAAGAGTAGATTTGGAAATATGTCAGTTCAGCTGCCAGATGAAAGGCTGTATACAACCAGTAGTGACTTTTCACTGACTAGCACTGAAAGCCTGAAATCCAGGGTAGGAAACGCTCCTTTTGCAGCTGTGTTGCTTTACCTTCCAGTGGGAAGCCGCTGCGGGGGTAGTTCTGAGCCAGCGTGGGTCGCATCATCCTGGGTATTGACCCCGCCAACGCAGTCATACCTCCACCACCCCAGTGACTGCTGCTGTCTCCTCCTCAGCGAGGGAGGGGAGGGAGGGAGGGAGGGAGAGAGAGACTGGCTGCTCCAACGCCGAGTTTGCAGCAGGAGGACGTGGATTCAAAACAACCGCCTGCCTTCGTGCCGCCTGCGGGACGTTTCCCGGAGGGTGAGCCGCCACCCGGGCTACAGCCGAGCACCAGCGTCCCGGGACGGCCACAAGCCTCCGAGGAGTCAAATTTGGCGACAAAAAAAAAAAAAAAAAAAAAAAGGAAAAAGAAGGGGTGGGGGCAGAAAAAGAGATTTCTGGAGCTTCAGAAGAGTCCGTTTCTCCTCGGTCTCCTCGGTTAGATGAGCCTCACTCTGGGCTCCTGGCCGTGCGGAGATAATGTTGTTGTTGTTTGTTGACACCGGTTCAAAGTGAGGGGGCACCGTCAAAAGTGGCGAAGCTCTTCTCTGGCCCCCGTCAGCGCTCCGGGCTGTGATTGGTCGAGCGGGTGTACCCGGCGAGCGGCGGCGCGCGGTGATTGGCCGAGGCTGAAAACTTTGGTCCAATCAGGGGCCCTGTCACAGCTCCGGCCCGACGGGGCAGGGGCGTCAATTCACAAGCCCGAAGCTGCGGCGGAGTCGGTGCATGTTCTGTTCAACCAGCAAAAAGTCTCCAGATGAAGAGCTGAGGCTGAAGGCGAGATATGATGAACGAGGAGGTGTAACTATTTGGTTAATGTGATAAATTAATACCAGGGAACCACAACTACACAGTGGTCCAGGTGTGAGCTTTTCCACTGTAGATAAATCACCTTTAAAAAAAAAAAAATAAAATACACAGTATAATTAATACATAAACTATGGAAACCATTGACGTGGACTTAAACAGTTTAACTGTTATAATAATATAATCCAGTGCGACATATTTAAAGAAACGACCCATGTGTGAATAAATTGGACAAAATATCAGAAACACTTTAGGCGCCGGCATCATAATAATGAGTCTGAGCTCCAACAAAAACTGACAGTTTACTATAAACTATCGTTAGAGCTGGGCGGTTGTATTGTTTTGCATTAGCTCTATATTTCTTGCGTTATATTTTACTTCACTGACAAATCACACCAGAGCTTCCAGTCGCGTTTTATTCTTCAGATGACCTGCCTCCGTTTTCCATATCATTTAAACCAAGATAAAGTAAAATAAAACTAAACAAGTCCTGACTTTGACTTCTGGTGCAGTGGTGCATTCAGCCCATATTATCACGAGGCAGAGGCCAAACTGGGTGGATGATAAAAACTGATCAAAACCAAAATAGAAGAATCACTGAGGTCCGTGCGTTTCCAGCTCTGTCACTATTCTGTGCGTCCTGACATCTCCAAACAAAGTGCCTGCTAATTTGTTCCCACCCCACGGCCTCATATGTGACACAGACGGTGCTAAAGTGTGTGCACCTCAAGGAGTTTATTGTGGGTTTTCAGACTGAGCACCGATCTAAACCGGTGGGGGGGGGACGTGCGCCACAGCGGGACACGACGCCGGGGCGGCCGTAAAGCCGGTCTAGCGCCGTGCCACAGCAGAGAAGAAGAATCTGTCTCCAAATGTCCAATAATTAATATTGTCACCACCTGTGAAAAAGAACAGGAGTGCAAAGAGTCGCTTCTTTTAAAGTCCCAGCAGCTTTCTGTCTTTTGGGGCCCAGTGTGTCGCGGGTCACAGCCCCGTCCTCCCTTTAGTCCCTCATCAATCACTGAGGCAAAGGTTCCGCTCCTGGGACAAAAGCTGTCCGTCACCCGGAGGAGAGACAGTTCCGTCCCCGCCATTTGTATTTGTATCAAAGTCGGTCCTCGGCCCGGTGCAGGGGAAGAGGGGACATCCCTGAAAACAAGAGCCTCCTGATTCAGGGGGGTTAACCTCATCTGACCATATGAAACCAAGGTGAGACAGACTTTGGCCTGAGCGGATCGAAGTGTTCTTGTGATTTACTTAACCTTAAACCCCCCCCCCCCCCCCTCCCCCATCTCTCCCCCTGCTCACCTATGGGGTCACTGTCATTCAGCCTAACTGTTTCCCACAGGCTGAGTAGGTTTGAATTAA
Organism: Rachycentron canadum; assembly: GCA_038496675.1. Classification (NCBI taxonomy): domain Eukaryota; kingdom Metazoa; phylum Chordata; class Actinopteri; order Carangiformes; family Rachycentridae; genus Rachycentron; species Rachycentron canadum. The sequence continues at coordinate 21,898,296 of CM076657.1, forward strand.
CATTCGCCTCTTCTGGTGGCTTTTGTGGGGAAAAACGCACTTCAAATGTTGTGTTTGCTGTCAAAAAAGAAAAAGAAAAGAAAAAGGGAAGCGGACAATGGGAGGACGGCGGGTTTAAAATAAGCAGGGTAACCGGGGGGTCTTTCACCTGCTAAGGAGGCTCGTCGTTATCCCCTGGCAGATTATTCTCATGCCCACAGATGAATGAACCCCGCAGGTCGCCATAACTCGACTTCAAAGGGAGGGGAAATGTGAGTTTGCTTTTGACTGGTTTTACATTTGTAATAAACTAGATAAGCTTTAAAGAATGGCTTCATTTCCACACTGGAGAGGATCATTGTTTGAGCCTAACTCACTCAAAATTATAGGCTTTTAAAAAGCTTTATAGGCAAATAACAGAGTAAATATGATGTCGAGCTTGTGTTTCAGCAGTTTGAGTTATTAGACTATAAAAGCTGCGGGTTATCTGCCTTTCTCACATTTGTGCTTATCCCGAAAAGTGAAAAAAAAAAAAAACTGACAAACGTGACGATTAGGGAGTGTCAGTGATCTTACTGAAATATGATATTACAGCCAAAAAAAAAAAAAAAAAAAGGGGGTTTGGGGGGGGGGGGCAAATGGAAAACAGAGAGGCATGATGCATACCGCGGCCCTTTCTTTAAAGGCGACACTGAATCTCCGTGTCCAATCCATTACCGGGGGATGAAATTCAAAGTCAGAAATCTCGCTTGATGAGAAATAAATTAGTTGCATCACATGCTCTGCGTGGAGGCCATTCACAAACTCATATTCAAACCAATTAGTTTCCAATGCGTTGGGTGATAATTGATAGAAAAATGGGGCGTTAAAATAAGGTCTATGTTATATGTTTCTACATGTCAGAAGGAAAGAGGCATACTGTACTTTTTTACTCCTACATTCGTTGATTTTTCAACTAGGAGACAATAACTAGTTAATACATTAATCCATTAATACACTTGTATTGGAGTAGGCTACTTTTATACTGTTATTTATGAGTTGACTCATGTCTTTTAAAAAAAAAGAGGGTGAGAGAATTCATATAGACTCACAGTCAGCCTACATGCTTTATTGTATTTATTTATCACTTAAATAGACCGTGTGTTCTGCTTAATTATTATTTATTTTACATTTGTATCAATGCTACAAATCATTCCTCATGGTTACTGTAGCCCATTTTATATTCTTCAGCCTTGTTTGTACTATTGTCACTAAACTACGAGCTTTTTATAAGTTAGACTTGTTATTTACTGTCTCTTGGTGTAGTTTAAATGCTTAAAGTTGTTGAGTTTTAGCCAAGTTGTTTTAGCTTAACCAGCTAAAAAAAAAAAAAAAAAGTCACATATGTAGAGATAATGTTCAGTGTGGTAGCTACAAAATGGGAATGAATGAGAAGGAGAAACATGAGTCTATAAAAGGAATAAGCTACGCTTTATGCTTTTTTTCTGTTCAGTGCTGTTGTGTCAAGTCTGATAATGTCACGTTTTGTGCTGTGAGAGCAGTTTATGAAAAAGTCACAAACAAGCTCATTATACACAAATCTAAATGTCTAATGAGAGGCATTAAATTCATTGGCTTAGCACAGTCTACAACAACATGTCATCTGATTTTGTTTGTTGTCATGGCTAATTTGTAAACACATATTTGCCTCAAACTATTTTCCAGTAGCCTAATCAGTGTAACTGTGGCTAATTGAAAAATACAGCCATGCCTCCGTACAATAGGCTTTAGTGTTGGTGCTGCGACACTGTACTGACCAATGAGTGAGCAGAGACTTGTTTACATGGCGCTGGGCTTATGAAGGAGATGTGGGAGGTGTAGCCCATATGTGTGACAGCATTCATTAATAGGACGGAAGTATGCAAGGCCTCAGTGGTAACCAGTGATGGTCAACGGTTTTTATCTGATCCGCTCCTTTATGAGGGGAAAACCATGTTGCTGAATGGTTTAATTGATATAAAACTAAAAGGGAGCTTTGTAAGGCCACATAAACACATATGACAAATCTCAGTCTGTAATATTAGCAGCACATCAGCACCCGGCCCATATTGAAAAATGTATTTACTTTTAATCAAGCTTTAGCCACCAGAAGTTTACATAACTAGACCTACATGAGAAATGCAACCAAGCTGACAGTGTGGGGTGGGATTTCCCTTTCTTTTTTTCTTTTTTTTCTTTCTTTTTTTTAGTAGCATGTAGCATCCGTTGTCTTCCAGTAGGGGGCATATTTGATGCACAGCAGGATGCTAAATGTGTCAAGCTGGACCATATTCAATTTATTACCAGTCATTATGTAAGTGGGAGCCTGATAAAAACACAGCCTTGGTAACAGGCATTTCGACCAGCTGTGATGCTAGAGAGAGAGAGAGAGAGAGACAGAGAGACAGAGAGATAATGAAGGCAATGGGTATTCATGTTTTCTTTATTATTGAAATGTGTTTATGTATGTAAAACAGCACATAAAGAACAGTTCTCTGTGCAAATACGTTTTGGTACTTTTAACAACAACCACAGATTCTCATAAAAACCAACAACATTGTCTAGGTCCTCTGAAATAAATACAATATGCTTACATTTGTCAAAGGTAGACCCCGTTACTTGTGTCAAATAAGGGGGGAAAGTGCATCATCTAGAAGTCGAGGGGGGACAAGGTTGAGCAGGATGATTGAAGCAAACATGGGAATCAGATTGAGGGTGGAGATGGGAGGTCAGGGATCATGTTGAATCATGTTTTTTTTGTTTGTTTGGTTTTTTTTTCTCCCCCCGTGCAACGAGGTAGGGATACCATGAGTGTGTAAGGGCAAGTGCATCGTCTTCAACCACTCCGGTGTTCGAATCATCTCCTAATTCGATCATCAATGTTGTCAGGAAGGTCTGGGAGTGTGAGTCACGTGCTCCGCGGACCACAGCACATTTGTCAATACAAGGGTCATTATATTCAAGAATTAGAAATAAATAAATGTATAGATTGTACACACACAGGATTCACCAGTGGTTCACAGTAATATTCATAATAAGAAGTCTACCCACTATAGGTCCTTGAGTTTTAGCTTGTGTTTGATTGCATTGCTTGGTCTGGAGCAAATACCACTGAAAAGTTGAGTGGATTTGTTTTGACCTACGTTTCTGAGGAGAAAAAACCGTATAAAGTGAATTATATTGAGTTTTTCGATATTTGCATTGTGTTAATTTGACTGTACAAGGTCCTGCTGCAGAGACGGGGCTCTTTAGGTTTGCAGAGGTAATTATGACTCCTGATAATCTCTGAGGAACCAGTTGTTCACCATGTCTGACCTCGCATGTGGCTCTGACAGAGGCAGAGGAATGAGCCTGAACTTGGACCTGTTTAAACACTCAGGGACACATATGTCTTTAACCTTTCTTCAAAGCTAGGTGCAAATAAATAAAAAAAAGAAGCACAGTATAAAAAGGTGCTCCACGTTGGAAACCCTGTTTTTCATTTTCACTACCGATGTGTAAATAATGTGACAGGAGGAGGAAATCCCTGCCGACACCCCAGCTGGGTGCTGTCAGTGGTGGGAGGCCCGTGCATGATTTTTTTGATCATGATTACAGTGAAGTTTTGCTTCGTTCAGCAATGAGGTGAGGCACAGGAGTCAGGAGACATGTTGTCCCTTCCATTTAAAAAAAAAAAAAAAAGGAAATAAAATAAGTAAAAGCAAAAACAAAAAGTTCTTGACCTTTCAGTAGCCTAACATGCACAAAAGTAGCCAAACACAAGTTCAAAATCACAAGCCAGTCTTTTGTATCCCTTTGCCTGGAAGAAGTGCAGTTTTCATTGTCACAACGGAAACAGTGCCATCCTGTAAGATAAGTTAAAGCACGAGGATTAGGAAAGGTTCAAGAGAGGCTGATCACACCTACCCAGCACCGCTCACTGCCTCTCTGTGGACTATTTACAGCTTGGATTGTGGGTCCTTTGTAACAGAACGACATCTCAGAGGCTTGTGTACACGAACATACAAGCCTCGGTGAAAAAACAAAATCCACCACCTGGAAACTCAAGACGTGAACATGGCCAGATAACTGTACAATACAATAGTGCTTTGTTGAGATATAAGAGTGAATCATCATGGACAGTTATCATACAGTGAAGGTGGCATCGTGGGATATGCATATTATTTAGCAGAACAGGGGGAGAGGGGTTGTCAAACCCTGGAAATGAGCACTTCACATTCAGTCATCAAACCATCCACCAACTCAGACCAACGCCAGGGGGGTCTGAGTCTGAAGTTCACTCCTCAAGACCTGCCCAGTCAACTGGGCCCCTACTGCACATTCAAGTGCACAAATGAAGGAAAAGATTATCAAGGATCATGTTCGGCCTATTGCTCCAAACAACATGAAGGCCTTTGGGTGTTTGCTATACTGATCAAAGGCCATTCTGGACGAGATTTATTCCTAGAAAAGTAAAGGGAGCAGGAGTATCAGTTGTCAGTATTATGTACATAACCACACACCCACAGCACAACAATAGTCCCGCAGCCCATCAGGCGTTTCTCCGGGAGT
>CM076657.1:21907843-21911987 GCA_038496675.1 Rachycentron canadum
TGACATATTACAGCTTTATCAAAAAAACTTGGCCATATTGCAATTTTGATTATATTTCAATTCATTGTGCAGCCTCTTGTGTAAAGTAACAGCAATATACAGTAGCTGTCTTAAGAAATTGCAGGTTATTTACAGCTCATATTTACAGTAATGCAACATAATATATTAGATTGTGTCAGTCAGGTAAGCAGGAAGTGGAGCTGAGCAGTTGTTTGACCTCTCTCTGACTCTCACTCATAGTTAATGGAAATGGACGTTTTCTCTATTATTAATAATCTGCGTGTGTAAAAGGCTCAACCATACCATCTATTCTAGTTTTTTGTGCAGAGGATTAAAATGTGAGGACTCATTAGAGCGTCATGCTAATTGCTGCAATAATTATTAAGGTTTTAATTGTTGGTGGAGCTGTGATATATCTGGGATCAAACAAGTTGAAACAGAATTTTTTTTTAGGTGTGTTGTTTTAAAGAAGTGGGCGTTTAGGAGGCTAATGAAAGATACCAACCAGCTGCAATATGGGAAATGTTGTGGTTCCTCCTCCTTTTTTTTTTTTTTTTTTTTTTTTGTTTTGGAGCTTGACCTATATTAGAGAATAACAGACAGGATATCTGTGCCTCTGCTGCAGAGGCTTTAATCTCCAAATTAAATTTGAGATGAAATCAGTCCGCCTCTGTCTCTTGTGACTTATGTTTATTGAAATGCCTCAGTGCTCCCTGAAAAAGGAAACTCTTCATACTATACAAGACGGTGGTTTATCAAACCACTCGCCTGTGTTTTTGTGTAAGAAATGCTGTACATTTAATGTAAAGAAGCCTTAAAAAACAAGGTGACACCAGCAAAGGGTGTGAGCTGAAGTTAGGCCGGGAGATCTAATCTTTAGTCTGGGTCTTGTTTTGTTCCAGGAGCCGTATGTAGGCGCCTGGTCCCATAATTTCTTGTTCAGTGACAGGTGTTTACTCTCTGCAGGGCTGCAGCAGGCCTCAGTATGAGGTGAGGAACTGGCTGCTGCACTTTCTCTTCCTCTTCTCGTCAGGCCTGGGTCATGAAATCTCCTACATCACCTGTCTGCCTTGCATTCACTGGAACTTGGACCCATTCCTGTGCCGACGCCTCGTCAACATGTGGACTGTAAGCCAGTGTGTGTGTGTGTGTGTGTGTGTGTACATGTCAGTCAGACCACCTTAGTCTGATGCCCGTCCTCCTCACAATGCTACCTCTCTTCTCTCTGCTTTCCTGTTTCCCTCTCTTCGCCTTCCTTTCATCCTTCTCCCCATCCAGTGGCCTGTCTCTGACACAAACATGCCCATGTATCCCCAGGCATTGGGGGGCGAGGGGGGAGGGAGAGGGAGTGGGGGCACTGGGGCCAGCCTGACTGCAGGCCCCTGACATGGTTTGAGCCCACACATGAGGAGACACCAGTGGAAAAAAGGATCTCCCCTTTAGATGTTTGTTCTGACAGAATCCAGCACATTACGACAAGAGACCCCTAAAAACATGTCAAATGTGATCCCAGCTGGAGTATATCTGACACTTGCAGGGACACAGACAGTCACAGACACCCTCACTCCTGCAGAGAGCATGTGATGGGAAGTGTGTTTTTGTGCCCTTTGTGTCCCTGCCCCGAGCGCTTGGTGGGTGCCCTGTGTCTGAACCCCATGTTTGGCCCCCCCAGGGAAAGAGATCCCATTCTTCTGGCATCCTGGCTGCGCCAGGCCCCTGTGTGAACTCCTGTCAAACACACATAAACACCAACACACACCCATGCTCACGCTCCCCACCTCGCCTGCTAAACACAACTCATTGCCCTCCCTCTAGTTAGACATTACCAGCTTTTACTCTGTGTTCTCCTCCCCCCGGTCGACCAGCAGAGAGTTTTATTGGCCTCATCACCGCTCTGAGCTTTCTCTCTCTCTCTGAACCGACCATTTGGTCTGTCAGCCCTCAGGGCGCATCACCCCGCACTTCGAACTTCTAACAGCACCCTGCCATTGTGCTGGTGGAGTTATCTAAGGTTCACAGAGGCCTGTGCACTCCCTCTCTTCTTTCCTCTGTCACTCTCTCTCTAACACACACACACACACATACACACAAAAGACTGCCAACTCCTCACCGAGTTCACCCATGCAAATTCAGACTTGGATGCACAAGCAAACACATTACAGGCCCATGAATGACACACACATTATGCACACATGCACCCTCGTGTCCTTCACTACTCTCTGTTGTCTTTATTGCAGGGTGACTTTGGTTGACTTAGAAAACAATGACTGTCATTAACCATATGGTCATGAATTACATAGCAGTGTTGTATGGTATTATTATAGCGTTGTATTATGCAAATCTCACACCTACTGTGCTGCGTGGAATATCAAAACTCTCAACTTGTACTTTTTGCATGATGACACAAAGGGCATACTCTGAGATGTAAAGTATGTGTGGACAGACGCAAGTAGAGCTTCTGCCTCATTTGGGAACGTTGGTGTGTTATCCTAATTTGTATGCAGTAATGAAGGCAGAGTAGGGGGAAGAAATGAGGAGGGGGTCAAATTCAATGACAAAAAGTCACTTTATTCTCAGAACACAAAATTTTTTCGGCCTCCGTCAGTCCTCCATCAGCTGTCAGTGATGAAGGCTGGACATCAGAAAATGTCTGTGTAGGAATAAAAAGACTTCCATTCATCGAGTGTAACTCTGTCCTGTCACCATCACAAAGAAACTGTGATCAGTGGAGTTTTCACTTGCACGACAACTTTTTTTTTTCTTCTGCAACTTTAAAATAGCAAGAACAAAAAAAAAAATCTCATCATTAAAAAAAACCAAGACCAACAAATAAAAGATAACTACAGTAAAACTACACTACCTCTTTGCTCCTGATTTGAAATGGCTGAACAGCTACTGGATGGATGTCCAGGAAATAGACCTTCATGTTCCCCAGAGGATGAATCGTGGTGATTTTGGGGATCCCCTGACTTTACCCGTAGCACCACCAGCCAGTTGATAGTTTTAGGTTTTGAACACCTATTCCCCAGAAGATGAACTGTAATAAGACACACTAATTGGATATGTGAATAATGGAAACAAACAACAAACAGTACAAAACAGCAGCATCCTGGGTAAAATACAAGTTTGTTAAGGAAACGCCAGAGAACAGTCAGTCAGTGAGCAGGTCAGCAACAACTGAGCTCAACTTTAAAACTGGACCCAGAAGACCAACAGATTCTGCTGCCTTATTAAGGCTGTCTCTGCAATTTGCAGTAATCATATCGTGGGTATTTTGCATATTGGCTGTACAGTCAAATCACGGTGGAGCTCTTACGTATCTGCAGGAAATATTTCTCGGTTTAAGAGCGTGTGCAGCTGCATCACTCCCAAAATACCTATTGATCAAATGCAGCTCTATTATCCTCTGCTGAGGAGTTCTACAGTTTGAAAGTTAAACTTCTAATGGCTTTATTGTTAAAATCTTTATTGCACTAAATGTGTTTTTTCCCAGATATGCTAATTTTGTGTGCACAGATAGTTTTCGCACCACTGTGGATTTACCCCAAGTGTACAATTTCCGATATCACCAGTGTTGGAGAGTAGCTTTCTAAAGCATAACTTTATTTTGCAGTGTGTTGGTGGTCACTGGGTTGTTGGGACGCACCGCAGAAATATGACCCAGCAAGCAAACCTGCAATTAATTGTGTCGCCGTTGAAACAAAACAAACATCTTGTGTGTTTTCTCCATTCAAACAGTGACCTGTGCAGGATCCCCTCTTCTCCTGCACATGCACAAACACACAGTCTCACACGTCACTCGCTCTGATCCACATGTTGACAGATCAAGGTCCAAAGCTGCTCTGGCCTCAATCAATACACTCATTCATGAGAAAGCATGCACTCTCCAGTGTTACTATCTTTATGTGTGTGTGTGTGTGTGTGTGTGTGTGTGTGTGTGTGTGTGTGTGTGTGTGTGTGTGTGTTGACCTGTCTGTAACTCTTCCCTTAATGTGACCAGACTGTCCCTGGGTCAGTGCTTTGATGATTCGTACAAAGGCACCAATGAAACACTGGCGTGATGCTTTACTGGGGGAAGATGAATGTGATGTTTGTGTTGATGGTGCGTGCAGGCGTGTGGGGTTGGGGTGGGGAGGGTGGGGGG
>CM076657.1:21912370-21969870 GCA_038496675.1 Rachycentron canadum
GTGGGGGGGGGTGAGGCTGGGGGGTTGGTAGCATCATATCATTTCAAGCTGGTAGGCAGATTTATTGTGTGAAAAGGCCCGGGGGGCGGGGGGGGTGACAGTAGATGATGTGCATACTGTATGGCTTGTTGTATGAACACACATTCATGGTGAATGAATGGGATCAGACATGCTAAATAGGTTTACCATTGTCAGTTCTGCCTGTGTGTGTGTGTGTGTGTGTGTGTGTGTGTGTGTGTGTGTAGGTACATGCTTATGTTGGAATAATAAAATTTACATTCAGACATAACCAGAGGACAGGGAGACAATTTCTACTTCTCAACATACAGCGGCCAAAAGTATGTGGACAATCATCGGGCTAAATGCTAACATCAGCATGCTAACATACTCACAATGATTGATATATAGATAGACAGACACTCGCTTACTTATTTAGCCCCTTTTATGCAGGTATAATGGTTTCAGTTACCATACCATAGTTTAGCATGTTAGCATGCTAACTTTAGCTAAGGTTGTAACAACGTTTATATTTGTCATTCAAATATAAATGGACATTTCTGGTCGACCTATCATCAGGGAAACAACATCACATCTTTGAGTCATGTCCAGTTGACCTTGTGTTTAGTGCTAATTAGCTGAGGTTAGCGTTCTAAAGCTAAGATGATAAATATCAGCGTGTTAGCATGCTGATATTAGCATTTAGCGTAAAGCACTGCTCTGTCAAACTAGAGCCTCATAGAGTTTCTAACATGGCCGTGACTCCAGTCTTGTTATGTTTTTGTTTATGCACAAATCAAACAAACAAACTGTGTATTTACGAGCTGTCCAGGTGATATTAGGTGTATATTTGAATTGAAAGTAAGCCAGGTTTAGCTGCTTCCCCTTCATGTTTATGCAAAACATGTCCTGACTCCAGCTCCACACCAAGCACAGCATCGAGAGCAGTAAACTAATGTTCTCATCTAACTCTTAAGAAGCAGTGAACTGTGTTTACCACAATGTCTATATCTTTTAGGGGAAAATTTAACTGTTCAAGATACAAAACTCAAAACAATAGTTGGATCAAGGTGCTTTTTTCCCAACGTGAGCACAAAGCCAGGTCCATAAAGAAATGGACTCAACTCCCTCCAACGCCTCTGGGATGAACTGCTGGACCTGACTCATGCTGTTGTGGCCCAGTCCATGTCCCTTATTCTTGTCTGTTCTCTGCTTCTGCTCCTTGTTAGATGTAATAGCTGCCTATTCATTTCCCAGGAAATGGGAATGAGAATGAGAGAGGGAAATTGTCTGGTGTCCACATATTTTTGGCCGTTACGTGTATTTGAATTCTCATCTCTGCCTCTGTCATGTTTTCCTCTGTGTTTACAAGTTGCTGCACTAACTGCGGGTCAGTTGACGTACTTTTATATCTCATTTGCCATGGTAACAAACATTTTCTGATTACAGTGTCAGCAGAGATGGTAATAACAACCTCTCTATTCTCTCCCTTAAACACACACATTAGTGTCGTGCTCCCTCAGTGTGCGCTGCCTCCCTGCTCCTTGCTAAGACAGCCATTCATTAAATATACAAGGCAGAGCTTTAAATAAACCTGGAGCTGGAGCAGGCTGCCCCTCCGAGGGCCGCTGGGGACCTCATGAAAGAGAATAGGCAGCACATTTGGAAGAACACACACACACTCAGCTACCTACACACCACCGCACACACACCTTGTACTGACTGTGTCATTGTGTCAAAAGCCCTCTGTCTCAGCTGAAGACACTGTGTCAGCAAAACCTGCCATCTTCAATTCTCAGTTTCTTACAATAGATGTTGTTACTGTAACGACTGCAGCATCTGCACTTCACTCCGGGGTGGGTCTCCATCCCTTGCACAGTTTGGTCTTCTTCTCTTTCTTCCTTTTTTTTTTTTTTTTTTTTTTGCAGAGTTGGGAGCGTGATTACTTATTTATGAGAGTGTGGTTAGTTTTAGAGCGAAGCCCAATCAGGATTTTACTTCCACTTCTCATTATTATATTATCATTTTCCTCCAGCTCTAATTTCTGTGGTCAGCACATTGCAGTACTTTTTCTAGTCTTCTCTGGTATTGATATAATTACACTGTTAAATAAGATTCCCCTGCACCAGAAAGATACTATAACAACTCCTTTTAAGCACAAGACTATTTGTCTTTGTGAATGAATTCACGCACGTGTGTGATATCTGCTAAATCTGTAGATTTTTGCAACAATTCAAAACAACCTTTTCCTAAAAATGACAGATGACATAAAAAAACTTTGGAATAAAATAAACTATAATAGAATAATACTAATATTGATTTGGTGGGACCCTGCTTCTAAGAGACTCTTCTTATCTACTGTCTGAGGTGGTGATGTATGTCGGGCAGGTGATGAAGGATGTGCTGAAGCTGCCTCGCCCCCTCTCACCACCCGTGGTCAAGCTAGAGACGCGCGTCAACGCTGAATACGGGCTGCCCTCCACCCACGCCATGGCTGCCACCGCCATCTCCTTCACCTTTTTGCTAAGCGCCCCCTCCAGGATACAGGTGAGAGCCGTATCTGACAACACAATTGTAAAATGAATTGTTTTGTATGTTGTGCAGCCCAAATTTAAGCACTTAAATATAGTTTCACAGAGATGCTAACTCATCCAAAAGGTCAAAAACAAACCTCCATGTGTGATTCATTTTATTTTTCTCTTACTTTTAAAATCTAAATATCCGAAAAATGAAATACCACAACTGTCCCATGATGTTTGTCATGATTTATTCAGCAGTAACAACAGAACATCTGATATTTCAATGCACAGAAATCCAACGTGCAACAGCTCCAACAAGCTACAGCATCAGTCTGATATTTAGAGGTGGTATAACTCTTAATGCAGAGCCATTTCTTGACAATCTAACTGTGATATTATTATTACTGTAATAGTCACTGTTACACTGCTCAGTACTATGAAAAATGATGTTACCACCATAGCTGACTGCAAATGATCTACTCCCACCTCATTAGCACTAGGAAGTGCAGGCTAAGTGGGTGTTGAACTGTGATTCTGACATGAGGTATCTCATTAGCTGTGAATTTTATGGATTCTTTAAAGATTAGCACGGCACCAGTAAGGGTTCAGTCAGTTAGTCTAAATGAGCAGCCGCTCTCAGGTCGAAGAGTTGAATGCAGTGAAGCTTCTCTGGAGGGCAGCTCGCTCGCTAGTAGCTGAGTGGGATGAAGGGAGTGGCCCCGCTGTCCATCAGTGGGTCCTGACAGAGCTGTTGGACAATGGGCAGGGAGGGGCGGGGCCAACAGTCACCATCAGTCACCATCAGCCACACCCGTCGAGCTGCTGTTTGGTCTTCTGATGGACTCGACTGAGTCAATGACTGTCAGTCCACGTCTCTGCCTCCCTCCCCACCTCCCTCCTTTATCTCTCCCACTCTACTGCCAAGTCAATAAAACACTCAGTGGCTCAATCATAGGCCGTCTTAACCGGGCACTGTTTTAATGAAGAACTCAGTGAAGTCCATCAGCCAGCAGTTTACAGTCTCTGCAGCTGTCAGACTGATTTGTGGTCAGATTGCGTCAGCTAGCGTTGCCGTTCTCAAGGTCAGAGAAATTATCTGAGCGGCTCTGAGACACCCATGTACAGTAGAGTACTTAACTGTGGCCTGAAATTCCTTAAGGGTTCCCCCCTGAAAGAAAAGAGCATGCATAGCTATAAATGAGTAGCAGGCTGTTGCAGAGGCTCCTGAATAGCCACAAGGCCTCAGGGCAGCTCGCCCTGTTCCCAGAGCAGGTCAGAGGTCATGACAGTCAATCACAGAGTGACCCCCTCCTGTCCCTGGCATCCTTTGTGGCCATTCATAAAAAAACTCTCTTCATGAACTACCAGTGAATAGGCTTCCAGCTGCAAAGGACAGGAAAAGACACAGGGAAAAAAAAAGGGCAGGGAGAGGAGGAGAGGGGGGGGAGCACAGGAGGGGAGGGTGGAGGAGGTGAATGAATACACAAGGCCTCTCTTCTCTCTGTTATTGAAATGGAGGGAGGAACAAAACCTGCCGCCATAGGTAAAGGAGGGAGGGGAGAGAGGATGGAGACAGTAGAGGAATAAAGGGGCGAGTGACTCGATGACGGGCAGAAAGAGGAGATACTCGTCAACGTTGGGAGGATTGACGGATGACTTGACCACAAACTGAGAGAAGAAAAGTTTAGAAAAAAAAGGACGTAAACTGTTTTAGTGAGGAATGAGAGGAATTTCAGACGTGTGCAACCCAGATTTATTTTTCATCCTTCATCTAATCAGGAAGTGGCGTTGGATCATTGTGTGTGTTCGGTGTCTACGTATCCTGTGACACTGCGATGGTCAGTGATGCTCGTGCATGATCTTTATCACTCAGTTCCAGTTCGAGGTGGGTCTGCTGATCGCTCTGACGCTGTCGTCCTTGGTGTGTCTGAGTCGTCTCTACACCGGCATGCACTCAGTTTTGGTGAGCTAGTACACCCCACCCCCAACCCCAACCCCCCCACCCCCCTCTCACCTCCACAGCATAAAACATTCAAGCTCAACGCTGGATTCATTATTCATATCTGTGCCTGGTTTAAGTGTCTAGCTCAGGCTTTGAGCCAAAAGTTTGAATGTCACCGTCTTTAAATTTAGGAAATCTTGACGCCATAATATTAAGTGACAATTATTTTAATCGGTTATAATATATTAATGTAATATTTGTGCTAATTATACAGAAAATAATGTATGTAAAGCAATAGTCCGTCTAAAGGTAAGAAAGCCTCCTCCCAGCACCTCAAACTCTTACTAAAGTACATAATCCATAAAAAAAAATGTCAAATCAACAGGATGTGGTTTTACAGGGCGTATATCTGAGCTAGGAGCATGAACAAGTTTGGGAAGTTACTGCACCCACGAAAAACCACAACCATCATTTCCAATCCTTTTTTTTCTTTTCCAGATTAAACAGGATGAGATATGTGTTATTTAATGAGCTGTGGATTTGGTTTTCTATTGACAGAGCTAAGCCAGCTGTTAGCCCTGATTCTAATTTAGCTAGGCTAGGTAAGATAAACTGGCTGTTAGCAGTTGGCTAATATTTAATGGAAAGAGATGCAGATTTTGTGCTACTGCTTTACGAGCTCTTGCTAAAATGCTGTTATTCTCCTCTCAGGATGTGATCAGTGGCGCTTTAATCTCAGCCGTCCTCCTGCTGCTCACCTATCCTTACTGGGAAACCTTCGACCGCTTTCAGCTCACCAGCCACATCTCCCCCATGGTGGCGTTGGTGCTGCCCCTCTTCCTTAGCTACACCTACCCAGAGCTGGACCATTACAGCACCACGCGGGGGGACACGACCACCATTCTGGGAGTTGGGGCCGGGTGCTCGCTGGGGTACTGGGTGAATGAGCAGCTGGGGCAGACTTTTGAGCCCCGGGGCTCATTACCTGTACCTCTACCTGCACTGACGGCTAACGCACTGGCAGCAGGCACCACCCGCTTCCTGTTGGGTGTCGCGGCTTTAGTGGCAACTCGACAGGTGGTGAAAACAGTGAGTCTGCAGGTGTTGTATTCGTGGTACAAAGTGCCAAGAACTGACGTGACAGCCAGGAGGAGGAGAGAGATCGAAGTGCCTTACAAGTTTGCCACATACACAGCTGTTGGACTTGTTAATTCTATATTGGTCAACAGGCTCTTCATTCTCCTGGGGCTGCTGTGACCCATTAATGTAAGACTGACGAATAATGATCTAAACTTGCAATGACAAAAATGTACCTCCATATTTATTTCCATGTTTATCAAATGAATTTTATTTAATGTCATAACAGTTTCATACTCAAAGAGCTCTCAGCAGGAATGATTCACAAGACTGTGCTTGTGACTGACCTGTAACTGAGCCCAACACAAATAAAATGTTTTGCTCAAAGTTTCTATGAATTAATTCTCAGTTTGACTGTGCAGTCAAGGCTTGTCGCACTCTCTCACTGCAGCATTGTGTGTTTTCAGGGCGTTCATGTGCAAGAAAAAATTCCATAGTCAAGTTCGCTGTCAGACGAGACGAGCTCAAACCAGTCAGATCAAAATCAGTTCAGTCACTGAAACTTGGCAACGTCATTTCAAGGACACCTGTCTCTGTCTCTGTCCTCCTAAGGCACATGACTCGGCGGGTTAGAACAGGCCTGGTTTACTGTGCGTTCAGGACTGACTGAGCAGGATTGGAAGTGTTAACCTCTCCTCTTGCTACAGTTTAGTTTGAAGGAATGCCGGAGCACCTGTCAGACCTAATTTGCAAGACGGCTTCTTATCTGCACAACTCACTTTTAATATGCAAGTCTGCTGGCTGCAACAATCTCCCTTTGCATTGACAGTGCATGCACGTGTGGGGATCTGTACGTGTCACCTGATAAAAGATTCAAAGCAGAAATCAAAAGTTAGAATGGCTTTATTTGATGTTTGACAGCAAGCATCTTTTCTCCTTGTATGAAAGGATCAACACTCTTTTTAAATGGACCTGAGCTTTTGTTATTGGATTGTTACATGGACGTTGGAATAGCTGTGTTTCAGAAAACATCAGATTGTACCACTCAGTGAATTTGTTCTATCTGTTATGATTCAGATCTTGTTGAAAGCAGCCACATCCACAGACTGAACATGCTCCTCAAAGGCGGTGATGGCTTCCTCCAGCAGATCCGTACCCACTTTATCGTCCTCCACTACGCATCCTATCTGGAGCTTCTTGATGCCGTAGCCCACTGGGACCAGCTTGGACTGCCCCCACAGCAGCCCGTCCATGCTTACGCCGCGGACGCACTCCTCCAGCTTGGCCATGTCCGTCTCGTCATCCCAGGGCTTGACGTCAAGCAGGATGGAGGACTTGGCGACAAGCGCTGGCTTCTTGGACTTCTTGGCGGCGTACTCGGTGAGGCGCTGCTCCTTGATTCTGGCTGCCTCCGCGCTCTCTGCCTCGTCGTCTGAGCCAAATAGGTCGATGTCGTCGTCGCTGTTCGTCGTGGCGGGGGCAGCGGCTGGGAGGACAAACTGACTCTTGGCTGATGGCAGGCTAGCTCTTTCCCTCTGGAAGGACTTGATGTGCTTGTACCAGCGCAGGAGGTGACAGAAGGTCAGTGATGGCGCTGAAGGGATGGCATCAAACACTGCCATGTCAGCTTGAGACGCTGCAAAGCCCTCCATGTAGCTTTTGTCTGCCAGAAAATCATTGAGGGCTTTGAGACCGGCTGACGTGCTCATGTCGCCAAACACAGTGTTTGTGGAGGCCGGCGCCTGCTGGGATTCACTTTGCGTGGGGAACCTGTGCGCGATGACTTCCTGCATGGGGACGTCGTGTGTGAGGAGGGCTTCAGCAGTGTGGCCACTGGAAGAACCAAGGCAACAAAGCAACAGGTAATGAGTCACTGAGTTTAATTACCATGCACTAACCCCAAGGCACAAGTGTCCTAAATTAAGACCAGGCATGCATGTACAAGCCCACACACAGATGCACCACGTACGTCACAGACACAAAGGAGTCTTGTTAATTTTTAATTCTTCTCTCTTTAGTAGAAACAGCTTTGTTACTGATATATAAGAACAATGTCTGCACTCATTGATCCTCTAGTTCTCACATGCACCAGCTGCACAGATCAGCATCACACATACAAGCACTCAAACCAAACGCCCACCATCTATTTCACAAATCTCAAGCCTCACGATTTCCTCATACATCTCCTTGCTCTTGGTTTTGATCTGAGAATATAAACTGGTCTGGATCTTTCTACGAGTACGGTTTTAAGTTTAGGAAGGTGAAAATCACAGGAAGGGCTCGACGTCCATCTCCAGAGCAGAGCAGGGCATGGTCAGCTCGAAACGGTTGATGACATCTGGGTGGAGGACCCCGAGACGGCCTACGCTCTTCCCGCGGACGAAGATCTCTGCGCACCGGCCGGGGAAAAAGGTGGGATCTGAAAGAAGGCGGCGGGAAAATAATTACTTTAAGAGAGAGAGAGAGAGAGGCTCCTGGCAGCATTTCCACCTGCTAATATTAGGCTTATGTTCAAATATGCTTCAGTGGGCTGCACCTACACCTTCTCTTGGAATATTAGTGTCCTCTCACCTCCACTGGCTTGTGCGTTTCCTGACAAACTATTGTTCACAAAGTGTGTTACTATCTAACGAGCCATCTGTTTGATCTGGAAGTTTCTCACATCGTGTTTCTGCTACTTCACATTGTTGATACATTTACACTTAAAGTCAATTTTATTCATATGGCACCAAATAACAGAGGTTACCTCAGGTCACTTTTCATATGTAGCAGGTCAACCGTGCTCTTTATGCTCTTTACCTACTGAAGCATTCATCTTTCTTTAAATTACTGAGATCTTCCTTGGTGTCAAGTGCCCGGTTTCTTGCATATCGCATCACATCAGAGATCATGAGGCCGTCACAGTGTGGGAGCTACTGCGCCTTCCTTCACGCTACGTGATTTTCTCTTGATAATGGTTTGTTCACCCACATTGTTTGTCAATGATCAGCTCTGCAACAATTATTCCAAACAAACTCCCAACAACCAGCAGATAATTTCACTGAGGAATCCTGGAAATGGAAACAGGTTTGATGGACTCGGTTATGAGCTCGATAACGACAGCTTAATATCAGTCACTGTGCAGAGACGGCGAAATGTCACAGGTCATCACTCTAACACAACCACCTCCGGAGGCCATTTGACCATGATTGGATTTTCCGTCTCGGTCACTTTCACACACATTTTTCCTTCTGATTAAAATCTGTGTGTTGTGTGTGTTGTGTGTGTGTGTGTGTGTGTGTGTGTGAGGTGTAAAGGTCACTTCAATCCAGATGGATTAAAAAAAATAAATAAAATAAAGTGAAGTAGTGAGAGGCGTTTGCTCACTTAGTTCAAACACACGTGACATGCAGACAGACAGACTTGTCAGAGATTTAACAAGATACAGGGGTTGCTATGACAACAGCCCCACAAGCAGAGATGTGGCTTTCTCCCATAGTGCATTGCTTCTTCCCACGCTCCCTTGCTAATGGGTTCCAGAGCCCACTGCTCATCACTATGGACTTCGAAAATGTGTGTGTGTGTGTGTGTGTGTGTGTGTGTGTGTGTGTGTGTGTGTGTGTGTGTGTGTGTGTGTGAAGAGGCAACTAAAGCAGAGAAATTCAGCCACTTACTTCAGCTGCCTGTTCTGTGTCTGTTATTTGTATTAAAGCTCAGGAATTTGCGTGCGTCTGTTCTAACGTCATCTACTTGTACCATTTGCGTGAGCGCCATGGCAACTATATAAATAGCTCCGGTACATCTTAAATAACCAGTCAGTCAATGAAAAATCCTACACTTGAGCCGGGCCACTTTCCACCCACTCGCCTCCAACTTCCAGCAGAGCTTACAGCGGAAGTGAAGAGTTAGACGGCTGCATCAGACAACCAACATACTGACGTTGTTTTGCTGTAGGTTTTGTCGACATTTCAGACAAATGAAAAGAGAATTCACGCGCGTGTATCCAAAAGTGTCGCCTCAACCATGTAAGGGGGCTCAGGACTGACTTTAAAAGGGTCATAAGCGTGGGTTTCAATGTTGCTGGCAATGTCATAGATACAGATTTGTAGTTCAAAAATAGATAAAGAACCATCAAAACTTCCCAAAGCCCAAGATGATGCCATGAAGTTTGTTGTTTCATCCAACCAACAGTTGAAAACCAAACATGAGACAAAGAAAGGCAGCGTCATTAGGGCTTAAATGTTTCACATTTTTATTTTTAAATTACTCAAACATTAGAAGATGATTTACATTTCTCAGGCTATAAACTGCGTACGACAGACATTTTGGGAATAAATGATCTGGGAGTTTGTTTTAAACCTGTCTGACATCACCTTCCCTGAACTAATAAACTTTAAAGTGTCATTATTAAGCAACAAAAATAAAACTCAAGCTGATGTAACCAGAATTATCTTTTAAAGCTGCTATCATCTCATTTTTATAATACTATATAAAATTATAACAAAATATTGGAACTGTGTTAATGGATTTGCTCATAGTGAGATTATCTGTAGCTCCGGTCTGTTTCAGCACTTTGTCTCCCATCATAGGCAACAGTGAGGGCTAGCTGTTAGCATGTGAGGGCTAGCTGTTAGCATGCTAACTTCAGCAGACGAGAAGACTTGATAGAGACAAGAGTCAACATCGGTGTTGCTCTCCACCACTGGAGACAGATGTTAGTGAATAAAGCGTGACAAGTGACATTTAACACAGAATTCGCGAATAGAAAACCTTTGAACACCAATAAATTGTGCCAGCAGCTTATTACAAACCATTGTGTATTTTATCCTTAAGCATGTCTAGCCATCATCTGAGACCTCATCCATCTTTTCAGTAAATGTGAACTAAACAGCTGTTAATACTAATGTTATCTATGCAGCAATAGCAAAACTAACCAACTGTTCACTACCTGCTCGGCTCCAAACTGCAGACAGACGCAGACAGGACAGGGCAGGTGGCCAGAAACGACTCCAAATGAATAATAATGTTTTTCTGTAGCTGATTAATGTGTAAATAAATAACTGTCTAGCTAACAGTTGCTATATTAGTTTAAAATCTGATATGCTGACTTTTTTCCAGTGGCCCCAAGCAGCAAAATCAGTTACTGCAGGTTTAAATGAACACAAATACACCACTAACCTTCATTAAGACTGAGAGGCCAAACACTAAAGGTCAAATACAGAACAAAAAAAACAGTCAGATGAACACGGTCTCTGTCCAGACAAAGGCTGTATGGGCCCGGACCTCACATTGGACACAGTTGTTAAGTGAAACAGAGGCATCTGCCTCTTAAGTGTTTTTTTCCCTCTACTTCTCATCCCTCAACTCGTTGTTTCATCCTTTGCCCCCGCTGAGTGGAGGAAGCTCAGCTGACATGTATTCCCTCAGCCCCTCGCTCTCTGTGCTGGGAGTGGTGGTGAGTCAGTGGTAGAGCGGCTGATGGACACATCCTGGCAGTGTGTGTCTGTGTCAGGTGAGCTCTTACACTGGGTCGTGACCTTGTAATGGGGTTAAGGACACGCTGACATATGTGGGGGAGATTAGGCTAATGGTGCATAGAGAGTGTGGAAGAAAAAAGAGGGAAGGAAATAGACTTGAGTGGGAGAGTGTGTGTGTGTGTGTGTGTGTTGTGCATTAGAGCGCACTTTGAGAGCATGTCCATTTCAGCTCCCTTGTAAGCGTGTGCGCGCCTGTCAGATGGGCAGCCTGAGCACCCATGGGTGGGTGTTGTATGTGCCAGCCTGTCTTGCAGCTCAGCTCAGCACTGCAGTGGGTGACGTGACTCCCGTGCACTCTCCCACACTGCAGACTTTACACCGCTCTCAGACCCTTTCTTGCTTACGCCTCCAGCCGTCGCTCTGTCGCTCTTCCTGCCCCCCCCCGCCCTCCCTTACCTTCCCTTCTCTTTTTCTGCACTCTATGGTCTCATCTCATCCCTTCTTCCGCTCTTCTGTCTGCCTTCACCCTCTCCTTTCTCTGCTCTCATTCACTGATACTTGAGCACATTGATTTGCAGCCTGACTGGGCCAGAGTAGACATCCTCCAGTGTGACCTTGGAGCATGCAAGCCAAAGGGGAGAAGGAGTGAGAAGGAGGGAGGTGGGGGGTAGATAGGACGGAGTTGAGAGAGAAAGCACGGAAAGAGGACGGAATCCAAAACTCAGCTGATGTATGAGAGTCTCTTTGGGGAAACACAGATGGATACACAGCTCTTCAGCGCCTCAGATCAGATCGAACCTTCCTGATTTGAGATCTCCCAGGAACAGAGCAGAAACCTAACTCTCCTGTCTGATGAGCGTCACTGTGCCAGTCACATGTCACCACTCGTTCCTGTAACCCAACTGTGAAAAATTAAAATTAACCTGTGCCTAGCCTTTCAGAATAAAGCTCATCAAAAGAGAGCCGATGCAACACGACTGACCTCATCGTCTCAGCCGCAATGATTTCAGAGAGAAAACCTCTGAAAATGAAGAAATCTGGACTCTTGCTCAGATGCATTTCATCATTAGAGACACAGAAAAGTTGTGTTCTTGGCCCATGAGTGCTGATATGACACCTTTGATTTCCACTGAGCACAACGTTGACAGGAACATTTTATGTCAGAGATATTAGGTTTCCCTCCTCGTGTGAAGGAGAGAGAAAAACAAGTTTCCCAAAGACGTTAGATTCCTTTTAGGGAATTTGTTTAATAAGACTTTTTATTTTTTTATTTGTTAAATAAGACTTGTTACTCCTCAGTTTGTTAATGTAAGTTTTCTAATGCGCTTTCCATTTAAAAAGGGTGGAAACTATCAAATGGATTCACTGTTTACTTCCCTGGTTTCCCCTTGGAAATCATCAATTTCTCTGCCGTCTACTGTCTGGACTATAAACCTTTTAAAATTTAATGATGTTCTACAACTGTCATGGCAAGTTGGAGCCGTGAAAAGCTGCACTGTCTGCACCAGAACTGCTCATCGCACAGTCCAAGAGCTACACAAAGCTCCTCTCCTCGCACCTTTCCGATGTCAGAGGACGACGGGGCTGCATCTGACTTATTTCTTTAAGTTTCCTAAACTGACAATCTCGACCTTTTCGAGCCGTGACCCAGCCAAAAGCTTAAGGTGGGGTTTGCGACCTGCCCTGTTGCCTCTGCTGTTTACACATGCACAGAGCTCGACCAGGACACAGACTTGTTGGCAGTGGAAGATCAACCCTCTGCTTCATTCATCCCAAAGAGGAGACTATCACACGACAGCTACCAGACGTACACAAACCTTGTGTAGTGACCTTGTCGGAGCTGTCACCACCTTGCATTTTCAGTTAAATGAATTGGTGTAAATATTACTTCTCAAATCTCTCCCTCTCTTCACATCGGGAGCTGGCAGAAGCCACCGCTCTTTCTCAGCAGAGGAGACGACCTCTCGCTCCCAAATCCACACACACTCACCTCACACACTTGTTCCAATCTCCTTTTTTAAAAACTACATTGCACACGCTGTGTGGGGGAAATACTGTATTTTATTTTGGAAATAAAAAGTTACTTTAGTTGAGTTGTTATGAATCGACTTCCTGGCATCAGGAAATGAAAACAGAGCTTTACTGGACAGAAGTTGTTGATTAGTTAAAGCTTCATTAATGCTGCTGCAATAAAAGCGTTTTAGTTGTTCATTGAGTTGTGACTAGTTAGTGTTGTCAGATTAGCAGATAAAGGCTAAAGTTTTATTTTATTTGCACTGTATAAAGACGGGCTGGGAGTTGCACCTCAGTGTATTCAGGTTATTTATGATGTGGAACAAGTGTTTTTGATTCATTGACAATAAAACCTGAAAAGAATCTGGACATGTATAATGTAAGTTTTAAACAGGGCAGACAAACTGGAAAACAGCCTGTACCATGACTTCAAATTAAAACACAGTCATTTACCAGCCTTTAGATCAAAACATATTTGTAACTATTAGAGTCTTAAATGAGATCAATCCATCCATTAATTTCAGTTTCAACTGAAATCTAATTAGAAAAACACAAACCATTTGTCTTGACTACCCACATCAGTGTTGAGATGTTTTCCCCCTCCGTGGATTCAATCTAAATGTTGCAGGTTCATTTTAAGTGGAAGCTAAATTGTGCACGCCACTGCCATGGAAACTGTGCCCCCTCAATAACACAGGCTACATGACGCCCTGGAAACAAACAACGATGCAGCTGCTGTTCGTCATCGACTGGATTTACATAATCTCAGTGAAAACCTGCCTTTTAACCTCACGTGACCCAGATTTATTTGTTCACCAGCTTGTACGTGAACATGTTCTAGATCACAGGGGTTAAAATCTGCCACTGGGATTAAATCCAGTCTTAAGTACAATCCTGTGGTCTCCCCATCCCATCCCCCAGGATTCTTACCGTCTGCAGCCTGGATGTGGTAGCCCTCCCCGCGGGCAGACTTTACATCCAGCAGTTGCATGGTCCGGTCTAGCAGCCCGTGGATCACCTCGAAGCCCGGGCTCTTGTTGTAGTAAACGGCGCAGAAACGCCGGCTGTTCCTTGCCCCAACATCTGGTCGGAGGGAGTGAGAGGGATGTTGAGAACAGGGCTTTACCACATTTTTTTATTAAAATTACATCTGCCAGTAAACGTCTTTCCACTTCTGACAGAATGAACGTGAATGTTTGTTATGTACTTATGGAGAAATTGGTTGTCTTTAATAAACTTTGCCTAAATTTGACATGACAGAGAATTTTAGTATCCTCGCATCTAAATGATGTTTCAGAGAATTATTTCAAAATAACAATTATTTATATTTTTGCTCATCAACCAGCTAATTCCAGCTTCAGGTCTAGAAAAGCTTCAACCACAGTTGTGTTGGTGTGTGTTGCGTTGCGCACAGTGTGTATGAGTTGTAACATGATTTCCTCCATCACGTCACACGTGCAGACGCCCACCTTTGGTCTCATCCTTCAGCACCACATCAGAGATCTCGAACAGTTTGAGGGGAAGGGGCATCTTCCTGTTGGCAGCTATCGTTTTCAGCAGGCCTGGCAGCAGGGTGGTGCGCGCCACCTGGTGGAGAAACACAGTGGTTAAGATGGAAAAATGACGAGCCTGTAATAGAGGAGGAGTGCTCCCTCTTCTGGAGAAATTACACCACAACATGCAAATTTTTACTTTTTAAAAACATTCCTGCATTAAAGTCAAACTTCCTTAAGTCACTTCCCTTTGTTTTAAACATCATCAGAGTTTGAATGAGTAGAAGCTTTATAGAAACTTTATTGAGCCAAAGAACAGGCCGTTAGATTACAACATTTTAACCCATGTCAATAAAAAATTTATAATTAAAATAAAAACTATCTAGATCAACATGAGCCAGACTGTTCTTCTAAAAACAAACTGACAGACCTGCAGAAACCCTTCTGACTATTCGAGTTTTTTTCTTAACCAACATGTGGATGGGTAGAAAATGAAGGTTTCATCTTTTCTTTAAAAAGGTAGGGAGCACAAAGCATTTAGGCTCAGCGGCCTGTGCTAAAGTCCGACCTACCACCCTTTCCTCACCTCTTTCCTGTCTCTCTCTCACTGTCTATAATAAATAATAAAAGGCCAAAAAAAAAATACTCTTTTAAGACTCGAAGATGCCTCTAAAAATGTATTTACTTGTTTCAAACAGTTCTCCAGGGGTAAAAGAGGTGCTCGACTTTGTTTCTCTTCTTTAGGTCTTTTACTGTTTTATTTACAGGATTTCTGTTGTGTTCTTTACCTGGAACTCGGCCGTCTTAGGGTTGGAGATGTGAGCAGCCTTGGTTTCTGAGATCTTCTTTCCAAGCTTGTCTGCGATGTCTTCTTGAGAACACTGCAGGCAGAGAGCAGAGATGTGTTCTTCTTGCAGCACTTTTTTTTAAGTGGGAAAAAAAAAGTATCATTTATATCTGAGTCTCTTTCTTACCAAAGCAAAGTTAAGAGCCTCTGTGAATCCAGCAGCTGCCAGGTCTTGTCTCAACAGCTCTGTCACTTTATTCAGTGGAAACTGTGAACATATAACAGAAATGAGTAAGAACACACCATATTTGATTCTGTACAGTGTCGTGAAACATGCAGAAGAAATCCCAGGTACCTGGTTGGCGATGGTGTAGGTGCGCGGCGTTGTGCGGGTGATGTTGTTGAAACCGTAGGCGATGGCGGCGTCCTCCATGATATCACAGGCGTGGATGACGTCCGAGCGGGTGGGTGGGATCTCGACCTCGATCTCATCACCAACACCTGTCGCCTGGGAGCGCAGGCACATCCTGGTCAGCAGCTGTGCGATCTGCTCGGTGGACTCACTGTCAGGAGGAAAGAAACTAAACTGTTTAGAAAGAGAATTTAAAAACAACACAATGGACACGGCTGATGTCGACTGTGAGTTGTTGATCCATCACCATGGTCATTTGCTGTGTTATATTACACTGCAACATATTGTTTCTAATACTCTGTCCTCCTTGGATAATAACTAAGCATCACAAGTTTTACACTGATGCTGCTGCACAGATTTTATCACCAGTAAATCAGTAAATTTGCTTCGACACAATGACACAAAAACTCTAGCAAAAGCAAAAGCAGCAGCTTTGAATATTTGACTGAGTGCGTCCTTACTTGATGCCGACTTTGCGGTTGATGAACTCGCTGGACAGCATCTCCGTCCTGTAAGCCAGCTCCTGAAATAACAGCAGAGCGTTAGGAGACAGGAGGAGGATTTTACATGACATTTAAAAAAAAAAAAAAAAAAAAAAAAAAAAGTGAATACAGTACTGGGTATATGCAGGTCTTGCCATCTGGGTAGACCACCTCAGCCTCCTCCACCCTGAAAGAGCAGGAAGAATATTTCCATCACTTCATTTAATGAATAAAAGAATGAATCAGTATCTTTGTTATCTATGTTAATGGTAGATAATTCACTGGGCGATGGAGGCCACGCCCTGATCAGTGATGTCAGAGTAAACAGGAAATGTAAAAGTCGACGGCAGATGGAGAACAGATTCTGTGACATCACCGTGTGGGATGTGGCCTTAAGTCTAAAAGCATCACAGTTTTTCACGATGACAACAGGACGTGATCATCTTCCATCTAAAATGCTGACATGGACTCGCACAGAGAGGTCATTATGTGTAACTCACGTGAAGGGCTGCGAACAATACTCGCTGAACATAGTCACCATCATGTCCAACACGATCTTTGCCTGGAGGGAACAAGGTCAAGTTAAAGTCGTTTTCTCGTGACAACAGTGATAAAACTGATTTATTTGTTGCCTCCTCCCTACTCCCAGTTCTACCTTGGTCACATCTGTGGCTGTGCACTCGATGAAGACGTTCTTTGTCTTCAGGGTGATTTTTGAATGGTCCCCTGGAAAACAGACAAGAATGTGCATCACAAAGCTTCTCATTATCTTGAAAGTATTTTTAAAGTTTTTTTTGGGGCTATTCATTTTTATTGCTTTTCCAAAAAGGGACAAAGAGAATCACGGCAGATCAGGGGGCTGGTAGTTTAGCCGCACATCAAAATCGACATAGACTCTGGGTGAAATACTTTAAACGTTCATTCTATCAAATAACCATCAGGGGTGACTCAGCTGCTTGTGAAAACAAGTCAGATTGTATTGAAGTCTATGGGAAAAGTAAACATTTTCCTAATGAGTTTATGGTCTCAGTCTCTAGTTTTCTTTTTTCAAGGCTTTTTCAATACAACACTTTGTAAATGATGGTCCCTTCATGATCTCCCACACAGCGACCTGCTTGACAATCAGGATAGAGTACAGAGCAGGTCAGATACACCCCTCGCTCCTCCTCAGCTCCACCTTCTCCACCAAATATGGCTTAATCTGGTTTCAAAAAACCAAGATGGCCCAACGGACAAATTAGAAAAACTATAGGATTCAAACAGCAGCTCACAAACCAATGGGTGACGTCACTGTGGTTTGACACTTGGTAGACAACACCACAGTTTTATATGCATTCTTAATCCTGTCAACTGTGTGGAACCAGAGACTACACAACAAGCAATTTTCATCCAGGAATAATAAGAAACACAACACTCGCACCTTATGGTGCGATCACTCACACACTATAGGAGGTAAATGATTATCTCACATATCAACATGGCAGCAACAGATCATATCTGCCAGGATGAGTATATCTAAACAAAAACTGTCACTCACAACCACAATATAAATACTAAACCAGGGCAGACCCCATTCTTTTTGACACACACTACAGGACATCTGTCAAAAATCTTGGTTTCTTTCATTAATCAACATCCTCAGCTTCTCCTCAATTTGCCATTGAATGTCTTTTTTCCCCATGTAGGCCCTGTGTTTCAAAATACTTCCTAGCTGTAGTTCAATTCAAAAATGAATTGGAGGATATTTTTAGTTTTCCAGCCTGTGATATGTTTATTTTTGTCCTTTTTATTGTCTCAGCCTATTGTTTTTAGCCTAGAGTTGAAAACAGAGACCATACTCACCATTGATGATGGGAGGCATGGACAGCACGACACCGTTGCTGTCGTAGATGACGGGATACACCGGCTTGTCTTCAATGATGTGAAGGTAATGCCTCAGGTGGCTGTCTGTCTGCACACACCAGGAGAACAACACTGGGTTAGCACCAAACAGAGGAGAGCAGCGTGCAGTTAATCAGCGGTGTACCTTATAGAGACTCATCAGCTGGGTGGCTGTGTACTCTTTGGTCTGGTTGAGCGGTTTGAAGCAGATGTCTCCAGGAGGTTTGGCTGTGTATGTGAAAGGCCCGGAGATAGTGTCCAGGTCATGGGTCCCGATCGCCACCAGGCTCCTCTTCCTTCACAGAGCACAGTTACTGATTTAATATTGTGACGTCTCTAGACAACTAATACTTTAAAAGGATCATTTTGATGTGCAGACAGCCGTCTACGCCACAATGACCATGTTTATTGTAATGATGGAATATGTCAGCCACCACAATTATCCTCCTATGCATTTTTAATAGAGAGTAGAGTAGATAATGGAGTTTTATGGTCTGAGCACACAAGCAATATCAGCATCTGACAACACTTGTTAGTAGACTAGTATATAATGTTGGTTTCTTCAGTGAATTTTCAGGCTTGGAAAAGATCCAATATTTATATATCTCGATATAGAGCAATCCAAATATTGTGTTATACAGTATTATATCATTTGTGTCACATGTTTCAGTGATTTAAGTGACTGACAACGTAGTGGTCATTTTTCACTGTTTTCTGATGTGGAGGCTGCAACATCTCAATAAGCCAGATTTTACAGAACATGTGCTAAGTGGCACCTCAGTGGGTGGAAATACTTTATCACTAAAATGCCAGACAAACCCCTCTGAGATGAAGTTACCAAAATGTATCTGAAAAATATAGTAGACATGGCAGCATCTGTATGATGTTCCCATAAAATACCATGATGAATGTTTTGAAGTGCTACCAATTGAGTTTGTTCAGGCAAGTGTGAGAATAGAGGTGGAGGTGAAGTGGATATAAAACACTGCACAAACGAAAGTAACCATATTTGCTGCGGTTACATTTGCATAACACTGGGTGGCAGAATGTGGCAGAAGTTATTCCAGGTGTAGCTGCACTGAGTGTTTCATCTGGTCTGACCTGCAGATGTTTTGGTGGAGTTTCTCCTGCAGCTCGATGAAGCTGTCATAGCGCTCCTGTGTGAAGGTGATGTTCCTCAACACTGCTGCCACAGCGAAAGGTCGCACTGCTGCCGTCTGCACAGGAATAGAGAGACAAACAAACCACAGTAAAAACACAGATTTGTAGCTTCAGGCTGAAAACTGTTTGTTTGCCATTGAGAACTCTGAATGATTCCACCCACCTCTTTAGTGATGATAAGCTTCTGAGGTTCCCCACTGACTGGGCTGACACGTCTGTAGCGAGGCGCCTCTAGCCTGTAACACACATACAGTCTCTGTAGCAACAGTGAAGAAACTCTGCATCAACTACACCCACAGTAGAAAACGCACCATATTCAACGAAGTCTAAAACAGCCGAAACATGCCTTCATCCACAAGAGTATTCTTCTGGCCATCAAAACACAGTCTAAGATTTACTTTGGACTGAACATATCCATCTCCCTTCATTTGGAAAAGGGCCTTGAATTATATTGTTCTGCCCTGAAATATGTCAGCCCTTAATTTTACCAACTACCCTTGACATGTACTTCACAATCACCCTGACACTCTTAAATGGTGACTGCAGGCGTTTTATCTGCATCATAATTACTCTATCAAGATGAACACTACTCACTGATTCTTTTTTGTTTTTTTTTTTTTAAATTGTAGGGCTGGGACTGCACAATTAGATGCAAGGGAATACGTTTGTTTGGTACAAGGCCTATTATAAACTGTTATTGTCACACAAAGACCATCTCCACCCCAACCCACCACACCTTATACTAAAAAAAAAAAACCAAAAAAACAGTGAGGTGTATGTACATAAGACAGTGTATGCAAACACACACACACACACACACCTAAGAGCGTTGCATGTTTCCATTTGAGAAAAATAAGACTTTTTGCAGATCTGTTTGTGTAATAAGATTGATGGAGGATCTTTTGTAGCCTGACAACTTAACTTCACAGAAATGAAAGAGGAATTAACTGGTTTTGAAATGTTCAAGCATCACAGAGACAGCAGGATTTAAAGAGCATATTCATTTACATCTATTTTAGCATCAGGACGGTAAGTGGGGAAGTGGACCTGACCTGAATTAAATGAAAACCAGATTTCAATGATAGTTCAGTGAAAGATAAGACACCTCAATTTTGTAAAGGTCACCGTCACAGAAAATGCCTCTCTCAGACCACATGAGAACCATGGTTGGATGTTAGAGACAGAAGAACAGAAGAACAGAACAGCGAGTGCAGTTCACTCACTTATTCTTGAAGACCTGCAGTCCACGGACCAGTCCTTCCAGACACAGCAGGTCGTAACGGTTCGCCGGTACATCGATCTTATACAGGATGATGTCAGATGCCCCCGTTGCTTTGGAGTCCCCCTGCTCTCGACTGATTATCTCCTTCTCTGAGGTCTGTAATGGATGGAGAGCAGAGTGATTTACTCACGTCATAGTTCAGACAGATATCTAAGAACAGGATAGGAGACCTTTCTGACAAACCAAAACACAGGGCGTAACAGGTGTAGCAGCATTCTTTAAATGCTATTCATAATATACACCATGGGCAAGATCTACTGCAATTAGTTATCACTTATTAATTAACACTGAGGGTTGATCTCATTTACTCACAATTTCATCCAGCTCCAGCCCAAATTCAAAGCACAGCTCGTCAAACTCCTCATCGGCTAAAACAAAAAGCAAACATCCATTATTAAAAACATATTTACATACATTCAGGTACCAACAGCTCAGTTCGGATTTAAATGACAGGAGCTGAGGGGAAATGATGCAATCACGTTGACATCCAGCTCACATGTCATTCTTGACTTTCCACAAAAAAAAAAAAAAACTCAGGAGAAATAACTTACTAAAGAATGTTGTATATAGTATTTGAGACTAGTTCATATTAAACTTTAATTTTTCATTCAAACATAGACACATTAGCCGCTTGTGAAGCAGCTGCTGCGATGCTAACGGACAGGCAACAAGTCCCCACGGTCCTCCGACTTTCTCCGTCCTTAAGAGACAAAGGGACGTTTGATAAAACAGTCAGACAGTTTGTCATTTGCTTGAAAATATCAGAAATGTAACCCACTGTACGTTCTGCCCAAAGCTTTGAAGAGAAGATCCCGTTTTACTCCAACAGTCGGCATGTTAGCTGCTAATCCTCCTCAGTCCAGCGCGAAAGGACCCCACGAGCCGGCTGCAGCTGTCTCGACGGTGCCTGATTGAAAAGCAATTCGCGTCCAAAATTAATATTAATAATAATAATAATAACATTAAGACATTTACCCCGTTGTTTCCCTGGTAATACATGCTGTCAGGCTTTGTTTAAACTCACGATAGTAAGAGATCACGAAATTACCAAAAACTAAATATGCTAAATATTGCATATAGCAGTTGATTTCAAATGTCATTTATGCTGGTCTCATCTCAAATGTGGACTGGGATCAGAATAATTATTAGACTCCTGTCACTCAGCATCTTATCACTTTTATCCATTTCCTTTGAGCTGACTTGATATAAAGCACCGTTTTGTACATGGAGAGGCAAAAAGAGCCACTGCCACAGACAGACACAGTGACAGGGAGTGACTTCCTCACTGATAACTCATCAGTGAGGAAGTTTTAGTTTTAGTTTTAGATAACCTGTACTAAAAAGCTAGTTTTTGACTGGCTCAGTTAACCCAGGGTTTATCTGTCCAGTTAAAAGTGCATTCATGGATAAGAGGCTTGAATAAAGTACCTGACATTTTATGAGAAGAAACATTAAATTTGGTTAAAACCACATCATGATGTGATATTCAACAAGGTGAATTGGGAACAACATGACCTCATGAAACATTAGAAATAATTTTCAATTTTTAGAGTTGGAATTATCATTTTCTTTCTGAGTGAGCATTTTTGCTGATGATGAACAGACTATTATTAATATGCAGATACAAACAAAAGTTATTGTCAGAGTGTTTTAGCAACTAGAGAGGAGAGTGGTTGATGTGTGATGAGGTCAGTCTGACTGAAACGCTTATAACCATGAAGGATTTAACAATGTGTGGATTAAATAATGTGTTGAATTCAAATTAAATTATAATAATTATTATGTCGTTTTTTAGTGTGATAAACTCTCTAACTCCACTTTTGTTGTTTGTTGATGAGTGTTGCACATTGAATTATTATCTTAATATTTGTTATAGCTCTCTTTTACTCCATTAAATTTTCCAGACACATATAGAATAACAATGTTGTATTTATTTTTTTCTCACCACCTATGTGAGAAAACAGTTGGTGCTCTTCCTGCATCTTTATTTGAAAAATGGTCTGTTCACAGTATCCACAGGCTTCAAGAGCACCCTCAAAGTGTTTATGTTCCATCTCTTGGGCCAGAGCAGTTGTTTGCACATTACCAGCTGGTGTTACAGGGTTCTGATAACTACTAGGTCATGCTCCAGTTGGTGGAGAGAGTCAAAGATCAGGTGTTGGTCTGTGTAAATGGGTTTCCTGCCATCTCAAATGTGCACAGCGCAATCTAGAAAAGGGAAGCTGTTGTTTCTGACATCTTCTTGTGTGGATTTGATGTTTCTGTCCAGTGTGTGGATGCGTTCTGTCAAGTCTTGCCCTTTCTGGGTTTTAATTTTCACCCATGTGTCATCCACATATCTGAGCAAGTGGCTTGGTGCTGGTGCTGTTCCTCTGAGAGAATTGAGGTCCCTGCTTTCTTCTCCCATGTAGAAGTTTATAACAATGGGAGATACTGGCAGGCCCATGGCACTGCCGCTTCCCCCAGCAGCTGGCATGCCGGCTGGGCACAGAACCCTCAGGGGGCACGGTAGCATTGATCAGGGGAGCCTCCGCTTTAGAGCAGCTGATGAAAATAATTTAGTTTGAAAAACTTTATTATTTGTTGGAGAAATAATTGAACATCAGAAAAAGAAATAACCACTATACATGATCAATACCGAATAATAATGGAGTATAGTGTTCTCATCAGAAACAACAAGCATTCTTTACTATATCATGAGCTTAAAGAGAACTGCCTGCAGTGTTTCTTGTGAAAGTCTGATTGGAAATAATCAAATGTATGTGCTTTTATCAGCATGTCTAAAAGTTGCCTAGAGACAACATTTTCAAGGATTTTAGACGAGGAGAAGACGATGATCACGGACAAAGACTCTATGAAAGTAACAAGGAGGGTGAGAAAGACTGAGTGTGCTTCAAGTAATGAAGTAGACATGGTCCAAAGAGTTATTCACATTCACAAGTCTTTATAAATAGCAGCAAAGATCTTCCTGAGAACAGATTATATCACAGAGGTTGAGCGATGACAAGAAATTGTATTAACTTAATTGTATTAAGGTTTTTCCCATTGAGAAAATACTTCAAAGAACAATTTAACATTAAATATTTGCATTTTCAACAAAATATTAAATATTTTCTGTCATGCATGTACATTGCTAAAAATATTTCAGTGATCTCAGCATGAACAAATAAAAAGATGTCTTTTAATTTGAAAGAATCCACTTGAACCATCTGAATGTTTCGTGGTTATTAGTAATTAAAGATACATTCCAATAATAAAATCATCCATTGACCATAATCTCCAACTACGAATCAGATGACGGAGCGGTGGGAATGGTTCACAGTTTTAATATGAATCGCATGAGAGAGGAGAGACGGTGGGCAGCAGTCCTCATTTCACAGTTTCATGTTTCCAATAATTAGTCTGTCTGTGAATCTGCCATCTGCCTGTCTTTCTGTGATATATCACACTGCCACTGCACGACACTGCAGAGTGAGTCATCACACTGCCACTGGTAGACGACACTTTCATAGCTCCACATCCATCAACATAAAAAGGACGATTACTCATGTGTTAACATGATCAATTACATATACATTATCTTTATACCTTGTATAGTTTGTTCTGTATATATTTAACACACACACATATATATATATATATTTAACATATATATATATTTAACATATATATATATATATATTTAACATAAAAATTTCCCAGTTTGGGATCAACATATTACCATCATGCATTAGTTTTTACAGTGACGTATCTCACCTGTGTGTGGACCAGAACCTGTAAACAAACCTCAGTGATGTAATTATTTATAAATGGTTTTAACTTTCACACGAGCTCTCACCTGTGGACCAGGAGCATCATATTAGAATTGATACAACTCTAATGTGCGCGCGAGTGTGAGTGTGTGTGTGTGTGCGCGTGCTCCTTGTGACCGTCAGTAACCCGCGCGGTCACCTCGAGCCCTCCTTCCATCTGGCCCGGCCCCTAGCACGCGCCACTTCCACGAGTCCAATCATAACGCAGGGAATGACACCCCCCCCCCCTCCCCCCCCGTCCCAAATCACTTCCGGGCTCAGACGCGAGACCGTCGGACAAATTAAGAGCTGATGGATGAACTGATGTTGAAAGCCGCCTCACGCGGAGCTTGAACTGGTGAAGCTGCTCTGGTTGAGGGTGACAGCGGGACCGGGACAAACCGAGAGCCCGGAGCGGGAACCCCCGCCGGTAAGTCCTTCACGTCGTTCAGGTGCCGTTTGTGTGACGCGCGTTTAAAACCCAGATGTTGCGGTGGCGTCAAGCTGCCGAAAACGGACCAAACTAATCAAGAAGTGCCGCCGCTAATTCCTCTAAAAATTAAAATGTCAGACCCTTTGACGCTCATGTCGCTGAGTTCATTTACCGGTGAACGTAGCACGGAACCGGCACTTGCTAGCTAACTTAGTGTTATTAACGCGAGCTAGCTAACTTTATGTAATCCACTTAATATTAAAGTGTAGAAAACGTACGTTTAAAAAATAAAAATACGAGAGTCTGCTGTAATTCATATTTTACCTCCATCTGAAAACGCTGGGCATGAATGAAGGCGCCATTTAAGTGAATTTGTGTTTAAAATCACAATAATAATAACAGTTACCAGGCTACTTTTTGTAGATAAGCCCATACTTAAAGGGTTTTTTTGGACAAAACTGGATAATTAAAATTCCACAGCCAGTGACTTAAACAATGCTTAATTGTCAAAAGTGATTGATTCATATGTGCAATTATCAAAACGCGTTTATGTGTTTTATTTCGAAATTCTAAACCGGAAGTTATGTTGCCATTGCAGCTTATTTGATTATTTCACTTGGATGTTGAACATCTGTCAGTCACTGCTGAGACCACTGTATTTAATTTGACATATAAGCCCATAATGTTGCTTTACCCCTTTTAATAATTAATAATAATAAAAATCTACACACACAAATATATATTTTTTTTTTAAATAGGGAATGAGTCATAAGTCTTTCAGTATTTCTGCACAATGTTTTTATTTATGGGGGTGAACTTTTAGAAACATCAAGTGACTTTTTTACATTTTGTAACAGAGTGCATTTTAATCAGTGTCCTCACTTTTACATCCTCAAGCTGCTCACCACTATTTACACAGCTGAAGTGAGCTGGCCTGTTGCAGTGGTTATCAAGTGATGCAGGTCCATCAGAGATGGTATGATGCTCTTAGAAAACACACAACCACACAGTCCTCCTCCGTGAAAGTCAAATATTTTTGAACTGTGAGCCGAGGCACACAAGTCTACTTTACAATGGTGTTATAATCTACATATCTGAAGTAAATATTTTTAATATCTTGGTCTGTTGAGTAAAGAAGAAGTTTGTTTTTCTCTTTCCAGCTGTAATACCTAAATCAGACGGAAATAAAGGGTTTATAACTGCAATTGCAACAAATTCCAAGTTGGAGGCATTAAGAGAGCTTACAGTATAGAAAGAGGAACAGGTTGGTAACTGGCATGGCTGATAGTAGTTTATGTCACCATGAACACACAAAAGCAGAGAAAAGCTTCAGTCGGAGCCACATAATCCAACCAATTGTGTTTTGTGCTTTCACTCTCTGTGAAATCACACTTAAAACTCGTGCTTGTTGGTTGTTTTGCAAGCCTTTGATTGTGTCATTATATGAAGCAGAGAAACACACTTCATGTGTGCAAAATTGTTGTGCACTAACACACCCCAACCCACACATAAAAACACACCACACATGCACCTCCTCTTTCTGCACACACGCAGTCTGACCCCTTGGGCCTGGAGCGTGTGGTGGTGCGTCGCCTCGTCACAATGGCCGTGTTGAAGTTTCTGCAAGACTTCAGCCTGCCTGCTTAGCTGAGTGGGTGAAGGGACGATGACGTCGGCACACAAAAGACCCCATTCACACAATCTCTTGAGGAAGCAATGATTCCCTCATACACACATAAACACATGCACACACTCACACACACACACATGCCTGCTCACCCCACTGCTACGTAGACCATGCCACAATATTACTCAGTTAATCCAGTGAGTGTAGGCTGCCTGCAAAGCGCCTGCTTGTTGCATAAAGCCACCCATTAAGCAACTACTAGTTTTCACATTGTGACTGTTTCTTATTGTTTAAGTTAAGAGATTAGAGACAAGCTTGTTGTGCTGCTGTAGTGCAAATTATTTTCACCTTTTGTCAACCCTACTGCTAAGACAAATCAGGAAATGTGAGGTTTGAACTTTCAGAAAGCCCCAGTGGCGGGTGCACTGTTCGTGGTTAGAAGTAATAGATGTGGATCCGTGTCTATGTTCACATATAAATGACTTCTATTCAAAGTTCAGCTGCTATTCCCCCACAACTCTTGCAAATTACAGACTCTGCCCTCCTGTGACTGCATCTCCCTATCTCTTGGCGTTTGTGTAATCTGACTAGTGGCACCTGGCACAGCAAACACAATAGCCCTCCCCACTGATATATCTTATTATCAAGGCATTGTGCTGAACTGATTAGTTAAAGAGGTCAAGAGTCCATATACTGTATATATATCTGATCCAATACCAATACTAGTATCTAACATGCCCCCATACATACCCCCGAAATACCTTTTTTGGGTATGAGCCAGTATGCGTGAGAGTGCGAGTGTGGAGAAAGTTGTGGGTGTTTACCAGTAAGAAAGGGAGAATCCCAGTCTATGAGCTGGCAGTAGGGCTGGTATTTATGGTTAGCAAAAGATGGTTTGCAAAAGATGTTGGAAATTAAAATGGTTGGCATCTTTAAAGCTGTTCCAGCCAAATCCTTATTTTACACCAGACTTAAGTCTTGTGACAGAACAGCAATGGAATAAGTTGAATTCTGCCAGCAGCCAGCTCTGTGGCTTCTTCTCCTCTAAGTCTAATAGTTTGTTTATAGAAGATGAACCCAATCTCCTCTGTGGCCTCTATTTCATCGACCTTGACTCTGCAAAAAACAAACAGGAAAAAAAAATGATTACAAGACACAGTGAAACCAGCAAGCAAACACTCGATGATAGCGCCCTGTTCCAACCAAGGTGAAGATTTTGGGAGGCTGTGATGAAGGCAAGGCATCCCGGTGGGGTAACAAGACACCGGGCAGAACGACAGCACCATCCACATCCCACAGGGAACAGATGCTAGTCTAGGAGAGCGTCACTGGTAAAATCTTTGATTTATTTATGAGTCTCAAAGGGATACTTGAGGGATAAGTGTATCAGGGAGGGAGGGAGGTGGCTACAGTGTGTTTCAGCTCAGCAGTTTCGGGGGGGAAGGATGTGGCGTTTCAGGGGAGCAAGATGAGCCTCTCCCTCATGTGAATAATGGATTACTGTTGCTAAAATAGATTGTTTGGTGTGTGTGTGTGTGTGTGTGTGTGTGTTTGCAATTGACAGTTGATTGACTGAATAGAAACGTCATCATGCATGAGGCTCAAAGGGCAATTTAAGGACCTTATTACCCAGAAATCATATAATATGTAAACAGCGGTTGCCATGATAAAGACCAGCCTCAATTATGAAAGAAGCACTTTTGCAGTCATGCTCAGCCAAATAATAATATCATAGTAAACCATAAACCTTAATGAGCATAATTCATTTACAGAATCTCTAATGGGAAAAACTCACTTGTCCGAGGCTAAAAACCCAAATTCATTAGAATTACTGACAATGAAACACATGAAAACATTATGAAATGAGGTGAATGGGGATAGTGTGGCTGTTGGAGCCACTACTTGAGCTGCAGCTTGTTCCCTCTGTACTTGTCTGTTCCTCTCTTGTAGCCTGTCTCACACACACACGTTCATCCAGTAACCTCTCACACACACCCTCTCGCACTTAGTGTCGTTTACATCTGTTAGAGACGCTCTTTTTCCATTCCATCTTTCCCAATCTTTTTTTCCTGTCTATTTAATTTGAACTCCCCCTCCTGCTTCCCTTTTTTCTTTTTCTTTTTTTTCCTTTAACACTAACAATGACAGTGGCACTTTTTTGGTGCCATGTTCATGCTCTGGATGCAGGAGTTGCAGGGAAAGAACATTGACAGCACAGTGTTTGTCGGACTATGGTTTTCCAATAACAAAAATTTCAATTCTGCTTTTTGCAAGAACATGTGACTCATTGATTAGTTTCAGTTTCAGAATGAGTGGAGAGTCTTGTACTGTAAGGTTGCATATAGCTAAGGATGCAGGATTCAGGAATAATCTCATTTCGAAACTTAATTTGAAAAAAAATAAAAAAGTTAATATGTTGTTTTAATGCCAGGGTAATGCCCTTTTACTTTCCAGGAGTGTTGAGGTCCAGTGGGTGCTCTATTACCACAGAGTATGAGACAAGCGCTATAAAAGCAAGAAGGAACAAACAGAAGTGGACTGACTGCGACAGGAGGAGAAGGAACTTTCTCTCACAACTAATCCTCCTCCTCACTCTTCGTCTCTCTGCCATCATCGTCACAGCTTCACCAAGATGAAGCTGAAGGAGGACCTGAACCCCGTGCTGCTGCTCCTCTTCCACCTTGTGGTGTGGATCTACACCGTCATCACCTTTCTGCCTTACCACCTCTTCAGCTGGGTATCTGTCCCTGTCGGGGGCGTTTGTGGCTCAGAGGAGGAACGAGCCAAAAGGCCGAAGGCCCGCTCAGTGCTGGGATGTCCTGAGGGGCCCTACAGAGCGGTGAGTGCCACCAAGAGGCTGGTGACCTCGCTGCACCTGGGGGTGGACACCCTGGATAAGATGTTCGAGTATGCAGCCACAAGGTTCCCTGAGAGAGATTGCCTTGGCACGAGGGAGATGATCAGTGAGGAGGACGAGCAGCAGAGCAATGGGAAGGTGTTTAAGAAGGTAAATATCAATGAAGGTGTTTATAGCAAACACCACGAACAAGACAAATGGGAAAAGAGGCATTAAACACAACATTATAGTTCAACATTTATGTCAAAAATTAGATTGACGAGAGAAAACAAATTGATACCACTTTCACAACAGCTGATTAAAAATTAAGATACACAATGCAAAGAGAAGATGTAAATAAAATTGCTGCCAAATGTGGTGACATTTGTCTTACAAAGTGGACAGTGTCTCAGACATGTTTATTAGACTGGAGATTAAACTGTATCACTGACCATTTACAGTATGAAACAGCAGCGTTCATGGTTGGATAGAAAAAAACGGACATTTGGTTTGGATAGATTATAGCAGTGTTCCTCGAAGTGGAGTCTTTGAGTCAGTTAAAGAAATCCTGTTGGTAATCGTGGGGTTTTTTTTTCTCACCATCAGTATTGTCCACATACAGATGAAGATGAGACTAAATGTCTACAAATAAAATCATTCTCATGTGACTCTAATAGCCTTTAAGGACAAGATTGGTAGGAATATATGTATATTTTAGTCCCAACAAACCAATGACCAATGTCAAGAATGTATTAATCAGTACTTTCTGACTTTCAGCCCTGACCTTTTTTGCCATAAATCCTTAAAAATAAAATACGTATGCACTTTCATTTAAAAAAAAAAAAAAAAAAAAAAAAAAAAAAGGGGGGGGGTAATTAACATCCAAAAATGTCTGGACATTGGTGCTTTCAGCCAAACTTTCTCCAACATGGGTAATAAGTGCATGATTAGAAAAACATTAAACATAATCAGTCAGAGTTTGCGATTTAGTGGTTTGGTTTTTTTATTTTTAAGCCAGAAGAAACCACACTGTGACGAGAAAGTGGAGCTAAGGGGGAGTGAGGGGTGGATCTGACCTGTTCTGTACTCTATCCTGATTGTCAGGCAGGTTGCCAGTAGCCACGCCCTAATGCAAACCCTGGTCTATTTTCCTGTAAATAGGATCATAAAACTTGAAACCAGAGGCTGAGACCACAAACTGATTAGGAAAATGTTTAATGAGCTAGTAAATCAAGTGAGAGGTAGGGAAATTTTCTTCTTTTTACAACCCCCTGATGATCCTTAGATACTATGCAGGTTTAAGATGCTCAGCATTTGCTTTTTAGACCAAGAGTCTATGTTTACTTTCATTCAGTCGATAATAAGGGATCTATGCTGTAACGAATCTCGTTTTAACGGTGGTGAATGTTTTTTAAATGCAAGATGAAGTCGATGGAAAAGATAGAATAAGAGACTTTATTGTCGGAGTTGGACATTGGTGAAAGGATTGAGGATTGAGAAAAAATGGATAGAATGAAGAGGATTTGACAATATGTAAGATGAAACCAAATAGAGAAGGAAAAACTTATCCAGGACAGATTTGTCGCATTGTGTGGAAAATCAAAATCAGGTTGTATGAATTGTCAGAATTCATCAGGAGGAGGAAACCAAGCTGGTTCAAACAAGTGTTCAAAGAAGGAATCACTCTAATTTCCGACAGTTTTGACCTGTCTCGCATGTTTGCTTCATTCAGTGTAAACTTTGCCCAAGTAAAACACTTTGTGGGAGGGTTCTTGTTTGTTTTGTAGCACACACGCTGTCTTGCACAGTCATGAGTTAGCCAACTTTGTAAATTACCCCTGAACACCCACACACACACACACTAATCCCCCTCTAATCCATTTAAACCCTACTGTTGAAACACTGATTGCTGCAAGAGAACACGTCTTAGCCGTTTAGCTCCTATCTATTGTTTCCAGCAATAACAGCATTGTACAATCATTACTGTGCCTGCATTACCACTCATTAACCAATAGGAGTCAGTATAACCTCATGAATGCAGCTCCAGAAAGCTCCTTCCTGTGTCTGAGGCTCTTCATGTCATCAGTGTCTGAGTTGTTGAAGAGAATATCCAGAAGTCTGTGTTTATCTTACCTACATGCTGATGATGATCATGAAATGTGGCAACATTAGGGTGACTTTGAGAAGAGGAAGCAGTTCTGTTTGATTATAATGCAGCATGTAGTAAATGCTGGGCTTTTAATTGTGTTGATACTCCCTTTCTTTTATCTGCTTTCTTTTCCCCCCACCCTCACATTGCAGGTAGTGCTGGGTGAATACTGCTGGCGCTCTTATGAAGAGGTCCACACCGCGGCGTCCCAGCTGGGCAGCGGTCTGGCGTCGCTGGGTCAGCAGCCGAAGCACAACATCGCCATCTTCTGTGAGACGCGAGCCGAGTGGATCATAGCTGCCCAGGCCTGCTTCATGTACAACTTCCCATGTAAGTGTGGTGTGAGTGTGGATGGACAGAAACACATAGACGACTGTGAACAAAATAATGTTAACGCCTCATAAAAACCACCAGTGATTACTGGTTATTTATCATTATGACAGCTCATACTAAATATACATGTTATATCTGTTGATTTGTGAGGTGTTGAACTCAGTCAGTCTGTAGAGCAGTTTTAATACAGGTTAGTGCAGTTCAAAGTGCTTTGCATATGACTGATATAAAGAAAAGAACAATTTACAAAAACAAGAGCATTAATAATAACATAACAGACGAAAATAGAAAATTAAATACAATTTGCATAATTACAATAAAATAAGTAAATAAGATGAAGTGACTAATGAAAAATATTTAATTAACTTCTGGCTCTTCCATCTCCTCGGA
This sequence comes from Rachycentron canadum, assembly GCA_038496675.1. Classification (NCBI taxonomy): domain Eukaryota; kingdom Metazoa; phylum Chordata; class Actinopteri; order Carangiformes; family Rachycentridae; genus Rachycentron; species Rachycentron canadum. The sequence goes on from CM076657.1 coordinate 21,944,432, forward strand.
GGATAAAAGCTAAAAGCTGCCGCAGCAAAGTTTCTAGTCCTGCACTTTAGAACAATTATTACTTAACAGAGTTCTTCGTAAGGAGTGTTACTGTGTGTTTAGTATTTGATGGTATTTTATTAATCCATTTGATAATTAATTGAATAATTGATTCAACACTTACCATTGAATGCATCTCTCCCTAAATACACACAAAAATGCACACATGCAGACAAATATGTTTTAAATTTTGTGATATTCTTTTACACTTCAGTTTTTATTGGGTTAGCACATCAAGAACAAAACAGAAAAGGGCTATACAACCACATACAAAATAAAATAACAACAGAAATATTTCATTACTCATACAAGTATATTTAATTGGGCACTAGTTTAATTGGTGTTGTGTAAATGTCCCAGTTTTCCCAGTTCTTTTGAAACGTATTCTCCTTGGGTGGTCCTGTGATGGATGACACCATTTTACTTTTGCTCTTTACTAAGAGGTTTTAACCCGTGAAATTTCCGATTTTCTAAACAACAGTGAAGACAGTTGAGACAGTGGCAAATACATCCAAACGATTTTACTCTTAATGGCCATTTCAATGTTTACTTGTACTCTCAGTTTAGTTTATTCTGTACTGCAACTTTAAAGAAACCTTTTTTTGTTGCTTTATTCAGTTTCATCATTCCCACTGAGCAGCTTTCAAATCTGGATGAATTAGGATGATTTATAGACCTTTCTGTGTGTGCATAAAAAGATCAGAGCACCAGAAATAAACCAGCTTCAGGTCAAACTCCAACAGCTTCGGAAAAAAAACGAGAAGGAAGAGAAAATGGGAGAAAGTGGAAGACAAGGGGAGAAAAGAAATGTGACACAGAGGAAAGAACAGAGAGAGAAAAAAGAGAAAACACAGAGGAACCCAGTCTTTAACCCTGCATCCTTACACTGATACAGACACAGGAGTTTATGGGACAGGGCTTAGTGACAGCTCCTTTTTGCGTCATGGCTCTCCAATACTTCCTGTTGTGCTGCTGTGTGAGTGTGTGTGAACGAGGGCCATGACACCTCCAGCCGTGAGATCTAAACACAGATTAGGCTCCAGCCTTACACACACACGTACACACATTTTAAATCATTTCAATACACAAAACGTCCAGGCTGCGCTCCGTAGTCACACATGAAAACTTAACCTTAACTCTCATTAAAAAGCAGCAAAAACTGGAATTATGAGGTTTGCAACTGCTGATCTTTATTTGACTTGCATGTGGTGACAAGTGCAGAAAACTGATGAGCATATTTTGCCTTTTGCTGGCGACCCAGTGTACAATGAATATACAATGTCCGCATACAAACACGCACGCACGCACACACGCCAAGTGCTTGAGTTCACTGGGGGCCTTTGGCTGACTCCTTGATGCCTCTATCAACATCAGATGCTCACGTAGACTCTCTCAACCCTCCTCTGACGCCATCACCCCTCACTCCTCTCCCTCTCACTCCTCCCCTTCACATCTCTTCCCCCATCACTCTTTACTAACCTTTAACTTCTCTCTGCCCCTCTCTTAACCATGGCCCTCGGCTTTCCACTGTCCCTCTGTTTGTGCCTACGAGGGAGAAAGATGCTTCATTGGCTTGTGCATGCTTAGTATTTTCAAAGCGATGACAGTTTAATGGAGCATAAACTAAAGCACAGGGAGAAAATGAAGGGTCCTTCAAGGACAATCAAGAAGATATAATGAACTTTAAAGTACTGCTGTGTGTGCTCATGGTAAAGACTGTACTCTTTGCAGCAGAACGTATTAAAGAGTAAATCAGCACAGATTCCCTCTGGCAGCGGCTGCCAACCTATCCTTCATCATTAACATGAGAGACATGAAAGACATTTTGTTCAGTAGAACATTTTGCATCAATTTCTTTTTTACTCTATAAATCCACTAATGGTCCATGTAACACTAACCAGCTGTAACCAACTCCTGTTAAATGATTCATACGGATCCGTCCATCAGAAGAAACCACTAACTATTTGGGACTGACAGGTTACAGCATTTTACACTTAGTTCATTCCATCAGATAAACGACGGCTGCTGTGATACAAAGCGAAAGCGTTTTTTTTCCTGGTACTGAAAAAAACACAACCAATGTATAAGTGACGTTGCTGAATGTATAAAATAAAAATACATTACGTATATGAGTCTGAGTCACAACAAAATGAAATAGATGGAGGGGAAAAAAAAGGAGTGAATGAGAAGAAATGGGACACTTATGTAACAGCAGAAGGCAGAAGGGACAAATTGACCTTCTTCTGTCTCAGCTGGGCCCTGCGATTTACAAGTTGTGCACTGAAGCTATTAACATGTCTGACATATTGCATTCCATGACCCCAACCATCACAAATAAAGGCCTAACTCTAAACCAAACTCTAACCTGAATGTGACGATGGTTTCAAACCAAAATTCTTCCACACAACCATAGAAAGACTTGTACATACATACACCCAAGCAGAGGCACGTACTGTAGATAGGAGCAGGATTTGTGACGAGTTTGGCACCAGTCATGTTTCAGTATTAAGCATTTGTGCTGTGGAAAGTTGAAGCCTTCAGTCTCAGTGACTTCTCTGGAAGTTGGAGACGTCCTGTGGCGATACCATAGACTGTTTTAAAAGTGGATAATTCCAGGTTTGAACACTTAAGCCACTGCTGAAAAGCCTTAAACCTGTATTCTATCTAATGACCATAAGGGGGTGACTCCACTGGTTGTAAAAATAAGTGAGATTGTATTAAAGTTTAGGAAAATGGCCCTACTCCTCACTTGATTTATTACCTCAGTAAACACTTTAGAGGAAAATAGAGTATAAAGCAGGGTATGCATTAGGGCGTGGCTACTGCGTGATTGAAAGACTGTACCACAGAGCAGGTCAGATCCACCCCTCACTCCTCCTCAGCTCATCCACCCCTCATCCTCCAAATATGGTTTCTTCTGGTTTCAAAAAACTAAAATGGCGATGGACAAATTACAAAGTTGAGCCTTGAAAACAGCAGCTTACAAACCAGTGGGTGATGTTACAGTGGGTTGGCACTTTGTCCAGCTCTTAAACTTTTGAAAAGAGTTGAAAATAACAATAAGCTTTGTTTTTTTTTTTTTTTTTAGAAAGAGAATATCCAACACAATAAACCATAAATGAAGCATTGTGGTGTTAATAGAGACAAATCATCTTGTAAAGCAAAATGTTTGACCACGACCCAACAAAGTCACATCATCACCATTTTTATTTGTTGTTTTATCTGAAAAAAGTCAAAGTGAAAATGCAAAAATGACCTCAGAGGTCATGACTCAGTCATTTTCCATTAGCTCAATTAGCCTTTAACGAATGAGCCAACTCTTCATGGTCATGATATGTGATGCATCGGGATTCAGCTCAACAGAGGACACTTGTTGATCTCATTGATCTGCTTTGCAGAAAGTGCACAAAATCTTTTGAACTTCAGCAAATGGCAAAAGTCAGGGCTCAGTCAGCCAAAGTCAAGTGGGTGTTTGAGAAGAGAACGTACCCATAGCGCTGACATCAGGCAGATATTCCCTGGCTGGACATGGAGCAGTGTCTGTACTGCCACCATGCTTCTCATTCTTGGATTTATAACCTGTATTAACATTTATTTCATCATTTGGCAAACTGCTGTTATCTAGTGACTGTGCATTAGAAACCTATGTCTGAATGCTCTTACCCTGCATTCATTTGTGTTCTTTTGGGCTTTGAAATCGCCTTCAGTGATATTTTGGACAAGCGTAAACAATTTAGGGAAGCCTCTTTCCTGTTTCAACATGAAAGCACAAAACATTGATGAGAAGGAATGGCGTGTGATCAATCCATATCATATGGATTGACCATCAGATGAGGAAGACATCGACTGCTCAATATTTGAGTTAAAAAATTATTAAAACACTCATACTATCTTAAATGACGCATGTATACGAGTGCACATTCCAGCGACCATTCATACATATGTGCGTAACACACACGCCCCCTCACATACCAGTACTGTTTATATCTCCCAGAAGAGCGCTCATCAGTCAGTGAGAGCTTGTGTGCTATCTGATCTGAGGATGAGGCCTCTGGAGGTGCCGGGTGATGTCATTGTTGTGGGAGGGGCCAAACCAGAAATGCTGAGCAATGTAGACAGCGTGAATGTACTTGGTCTGTCTTTACACGTGCCTTTATACACACAACCACAGCCTCGTTCTGTAAGTTATAGTATAAACAATACAATCCTTATTTTTTATGCACTCGTGGATGATTGGTCTTTTATATTTTCTTATATATCATCTAATGAAACAGTCAGCCAAAAATAAAAAGCATCCTGGTCATTGTGGTGCAGTCCAATACTATAGGTCTCCAACACACTAGACCACACAAGGAAGATTTTCAGAAGAAGAGGCAAAGCAAAGGAAAAGCAGGCAAATGTGGAGTCTTGTTGAAAAAACACTTATGAGAAAAAATTTTAAAAAATCTTTATTCCAAGAAGGAGTATGTAGAAAAACTATGACTTATAACCACAGATGAGTGTAGCTCATCACTTACAATAACATCAAAGGAATGTCAATGTTTCAACAGCCTGATTTTTTTTTTTTTTTTTTAAACTTTAAATTTTAAGTTTGAGCTCATTAAGTGAGAGAAACACTTTAATTCAGTATCATTAGGTGAGTTTAATGAGGGCAGTCTTTCATGGGTTTACCTTATAGGTATGGTACGTAGCCCCTGTACAGTACAATCAGGAGCTGTTACATTAGCTTTGGAACATGACTGATTATTTATGATTTTTTTTTTTTTTTTTTTTATGCATGTGTGTTGCAGTGGCCACCCTTTACTCCACATTGGGAGGTCCAGCCATCGCTCATGGGCTGAATGAGACCCAGGTCACCCACATCATCACCAGCAGAGAGCTCCTGGAGACCAGACTTAAGGTGAGAACACACACAAAGATATGCTAAAAATGTATCACTATTCTCCTGTCGATAACAGGAAATAAAGGATACACCTCAGAGGAGGGACATGTGTGTGTACAGGTGTGTGTGGTATATGGACAGTAAATGAGGACCAACAAGTAATGATACTTAAATATATATTTGTCATTATTTAAAGCCCTCATTTACAATGATGTAAAATATACAAATATGTCAATTATTATTAAAACTAAATTATATTGTTAATAATTTAATTATTCATAAATACTATTGATAAATAAAATAAAGACAATAGTCAATTAACATGGGTACAAACAGAAATTTCAAGGTTAGAGATTAATCACCTTTTCAGTGTCCCATGGAAACACTTCTGTTGTCAGTATTTGCAGCGCATGTGTTATTAAATTGATAAAGACGTTGTCGATGTAAATGTGTTTTCTTACGGAGCAGTGCATTGAGCTTTCAGAGCCACTGTGCAGGCATCACCAGTAAAGAACTTCAGAGCAGAGTGATAGACAGTTTTACAGTTGCAGCTAAAGCATTCATGTATAAGATGTCACGATAGTCTAAAACTGATATAAAAAAAGTGGCCTCAAGTCTTTTTCTACAGTACATTGGGATATTATATATTGTATAGAGAGTATTTTGTCTTTATAAAGCCTCTACACTGGGTTATCTGGTTGAACTTATGGCTTTTCCCAATCAGAAAAGCAGAAACTGTTTGTGTTGCTACTCAAGTGTCAGTGGTAGATTATAATATAGATCACAGCTGCAAACAAAAACATTATGAGAGATATTTCCTTTCATCTGAGTCCATAAAGGTTGATAAAGAAAAAGCTAAGCAAACTGCGTTAAGGAGGCTTCACTAATCAAAAGGCTGCCAGTGGTTCCAGACTTTGAAATATCACTAGAACAACAATATTAAGGCAGCAGTTAGGCCGCTGTTATCCATCAGGGAGAATTCAAAACTCTGGAGCAGTCCTGATTAAGGCAGAGGAGAGGAGCAGTGTGTCACCATAGAGATATAAAAATAAAGAGAAGAGCACGTGCCGTGTGTTAGGGGCTGTTTTGGACAGATTCAATCCCCGAAGACAAATGGTACTCTGGCATTACATCTTCCCTTTTATCAAAGTGGGATAAACACAGCTCCCCTGCTCACTCTCACACATCCTCTCTCAGACCAAATACTGATGAGGATGATGTGCATGGGATTCCTGGTTACTTGACAGAGAGGAAATCTGGTTTTCATCTTGTGTTAATGTATACACAACACTTACATGTGTTATGTTGTGTTATGTCTCTGTGTGGGTCAGGCTATCCTAATTGAAGTTCCAAGGCTGCAGCACATCATTGTGGTGGATAACACACCAACCTCATGGCCCGGCTATCCGCGAGGCATCAGTGTCCACAACATGGCTGATGTCCAGAAACTGGGGGCCAAGCCTGAGAATGGTAAGCTTATGTTTGTGTGTTTTGCTGATTTTTATTTGCTTATTTTGGGTTGTGTAATTTGTGGTACTTGTGGAGTTACTACTGCACAATGTTGTTTTAAATCGTCACTATTGTGTCACTTCTAAGCTACATAAAGCAATTCAATTACACACCCTTTATTGTCTCATTAGCTGTGTCCCATTTCAGGGGCTGCAGCCTTCAGAGTAAGCGCTCGACGAAGGTGTGGCTCTTTGTGGCTGTTCTAGACCACGAAGGCCAAATTAAAACGGGGAGGTCTGGTCTATGGAGGATTTTTTCTTTGCGTCACCAGCTGTTCCCGCCCTTACCATTGCATCGCAAATTGTGGCTCCTGTTGCCTAGCAAATTTGACAACATGTACCTATTTTTTTTTTCCCATGAAACCTGAGGTTTCAAGGTCCTCGTTGGTCTTCAAATGCTGCGTCCGAAGGATGTGGGATGCGAATTGGGACAAAGTTGTTGTGCCCTAAATGATAAAACGTCAGAAATTCCAGATATTAAAACTAAGACACTCAACTTAAAATGAATTCATATTGAAGCTGCATTTGTCATTTACTTAGTTATTTTAATTACAAGGTGTGACACAAGTTCAGTTCAGCTCATTGCAATGAAAAAGTTTTGTTCTCTGTAGCTGCTTATTGACTTGATTTCATGATATAATTTAATTTAGGCAGTGTAGTGAGTTGCAAATGTGGAGCTGGACATCTCTGGTATATTAAACTGCTGTAAAGGTGGACATTTTTACATGGGAGTCTTTGGTTATTGACTCAGTTTTGGAGCCAGACTCAAGTGGCCATTTGAAGAACTGCAGTTTTTGCCACTTGACTGACTATACCCTCATGTGTCATCCATGTGGTTTTGGTGGCATAGTTTAAAAGTTAGTAACAGATAATCCCACTGTATATGGGATAGTCGTGCTTAGGTTTTTTACAGGGTTGGGGGTTGGGTGGGGGCAAACTGGTATCAGTGCCATTAGGTCATGTGAATGAGGAAGTGCTCACATCTGTGTTAGATTAAAGGTTGATACGATGCTTATTCAGTTAGTGCATTGGATGGATCCACTCTACCCCCTCTCGCCTTTTGCTGTGGCCCCTTGAACTGACTGACCCAAAACAAGAGAAGTTGGCAGTGTCGTGTGCAGATAAAGTGGGAAGGAAGTAGGCTTAGGATGGGAGGAAGGAGCACTGGGATATCGGGGAGGGTCATGTTTACACATAATACTGTTAACTTCGCATGACATCAGCTCTCAGAGAACACACTCCTACATGCCTCGTATCCGAGTGAGAGGAAAGATAAAGAAGATACTCCAACATGATTTAGGCCCCCTTCCTCTTCATCATGGCTCCCTTCATCCTCTGTTTGGTTTTTCGGGGCCTGCTGTGCTCAGATGTCTTAGTTCTGCTTTTGCTCCACATGATACTAAACAGAGTGGAAAAACAAGAGCAGCCTCTCATTTCCCACATGACTAGCTCACTACTGCTAGACCAGCAAACCCCCAACAGGTTTTGTTTCCCCCTTTAAACTGATGTGGACTTTACTTATTTATTCAGACTGTAGGAGTCATGGATCAGAGAGCACAGGACTCATCACTCTGTCCCCCCTGGTTTTTTATCTGTCCAACTGTCTCCTAGTTATGCATTCTTTGATGTTAAGAAACACACACCACAACTTTTCTTGGTCTTTATTTTAGGTCCCAATTGTTACCTTGCTACCTCATGCAACAACAGCTATGGGAAAAAGGGACATCATATTAGTGCTTTCCCTTAGGCCACGTTAAACTGTTAAGACCGACACCTGGCAATTTTTATAACCCTCTCAAATTGACATTCTGACCTATTCACACCCACTTTGAGATCAGGTGAGTTGAGATGAGAAAACTTTATCACACCAACTCATTAAACTACTTTATTTCAGGCCGGTTTAAGAATAAGCAAGAATTCACACCAAAAACAGCCCTGCATTAAAAACAGTGCAAGAGGCTGCAGCAGTAAAGTAAAGTATAAGTAAAATATAAAGCAAGGTAAGTTTATTTGTATAGCACATTGTCATACACAGAGGTCATTCAATGGAAATAAAAGCATAAAACTAGGGGTAAAAATAATTTCTAATTGAAGTAAATAAAGTCAATAAAGTTATTAAAAGATTGTATGAAGGCAGCGGAGAACAGAGCAGTCAGCCAGTGAATAATTTATATCACAACTCTGTAAAGTTATCACAGCCGTTATTATTTCACCTTTTGTCACAGTGGTGAGGTTAACAGTAGAAATACAGTGGTCACTCCACATAGAAACCAACCAGGAATGTGCGCTTGTGTGTGTGTGTGTGTGTGTGTGTGTGTGTGTGTGTGTGTGTGTGTGTGTGTGTGTGTGTGTGTGTGTGTGTGTGTGTGTGTAATTGGCCAGTGCAGCACCTAGCCTGATGCTAAACGTTTAGCAGCATTCAACTTTCTCTGTGTTGGAAGATTCAGTACTGCAAGGTCATGGAAAACACACATACACACATACACACACACACACACACACACACACACACACTAAGATGACAGCCAGGGCAGAATTAACAGCACCATCATAGAAGTCCTGATAAAAGAGAAAAGACTGAGAAGAGCAAGAGATAAAGGAATAGAAAGAAAAAAGAAAGTGAGAAAAAGACGAGGAGAGAAGAGTACAGGAGTGCAGATTGTGTTTTTGGCCAGCACAGCCAGACGCAAATTCTTCATTGTGCCAAGAAGGGCCTGATTGTTTAATATCACAGCGGATCATTTTCCATCTGTATGGTTGAACTTTGACAAAACTTTTATGGAATCACAGACTGTTAAATCTTTCTTTGGCCTCTGACACATGAAGCTTTGGGCACGTTTATCCTGCTCACATGGAACAAACATAACAGAAGTTGTTACTTTTAGTCCAATAATGAGTCTGTGTGGCCAGTGTGCAAACATGCAAACATTTTTGGGCACGGCTGTTACAGTTTAGTCCGTGTTTTTCTGTGCATATGTGCATGTGTGGACAGCTAATATATAAATACAACATGCACAAATCACAGACTCTCGAAGCCATTACTGTAATGCAGTTCTGTCATGTTCAGCTCACACGTGTGTCCTGTGTTTTCCTCCGTTCACATTACAGCTGCACGTGAACGGAAGCAGCCGCTGCCTTCAGACATTGCGGTCATCATGTACACCAGCGGATCCACAGGCATACCGAAGGGCGTCATGATCTCCCATAGCAACATCATCGCCGGCATCACAGGGATGGCTGAGCGGATACCTAACCTGTGGTAGGCACCATGGGCTCACGTGTAAATAGCTAATACTGTATGTTACAGTATGGTTGTGTGAGTACTTTTTTCCAATTTGTATTGGCTTTGTACTGTACATGCAGCACATTTTCAGCTATGTCTTGTGTTTGTAATCTAGGTAATTTATACTTTAATATCTTTCTCTTCCAAGTTTAAATCACAGATTGTCCAGTTTATACTTTGGTTTTTGTAGTGATTTAACTAATGACATATGACATGTTAATCATTGATGTTTAGAGGTACTTTATGCTAAGCTAAGACAACCAGCTACTTGCTGTAGCTTCCTATTTAACATACAGACACGAGAGAGAGGTGTCTTTTCATGCAGCTCTCAGCAAGACCATGAACGAGTGTGTCCCAAAATGTTGAGCTACTAACCTAAACCATTTGACTGGTGAAGCTTTGTATCAGAGGTAGGCTGGTGAGGAGGTAGTGATGTGTCTGTGGGACTATTGCGAGCAGACTTATACACCAATGACGTTTATTTCTATAAAGGCAGAGCAGGGTGCTGTATGCACCACAATCCATTTATCCCTGAGAGAGTCTCAAGAAGCTCTTTAAATTGCATTATATCAGCACAGTGAGGACATTAATTTCCTCTTATCTGCTGTTTCCAACTCTCCCTTGACTGATCTCCACCGTCTCGGTTTCATGCCGTTGGCTTTAAGATTGTATGATAGGACCATGTTTCAGTATAAAACAAGAAGAATCCCAAATGTATTAGTCAGCCAGCTAGTGCCATGATCCAACACAAAGTATTTACTTTAAAACAAAAGCAGACTCTTCTTTCCGGGGAAGGAGGCAGGGGTGAGAGGAAATGCAGAGGAGAGGGAGTTAGTTGAGTAAGAGTGGCGGGAAAAAAAAATTTCAAGGAAGGGAGGCAGGGTGAGTGGATGAAGGTCAGAGGGGTTATGGATTTTACTATTACAGTCAGATTTTTTGCAAAAATTATGACTTTCCCTGTACATGTTATTTAATATGACAGTGGGAACCTCCTCATCATGTATGCCCTGAATTTCAAACATGTTCCTTTCTTTTCCTGTTTTTTTGTTCACAGCGAGGAGGACACCTACATCGGCTACCTGCCTCTCGCCCATGTGCTGGAGCTCAGTGCAGAGCTCGTATGCATTTCCCACGGCTGCAGGATCGGATACTCTTCACCACAGACTCTTGCTGACCAGGTAAGAAAAACATCACTTCTCACGTCACATCAAACTTCAAGTACATGAGACAAAAAGATTGATACCAGTCCACACAAGTGGAGCTGATGCCTGTTAGCACAAATCCTACAATCAGGTGGAAACAGTTACCCTGGCCCTGTCCAAAAGTTACCAATGTGTCTGAAGGTGAGTAATTACCTTGTTGTACTTCTGTTGCTTAATCCACACAAAACCCAAAGTATAAAAACACCACTTTTTACAGGGCTTTATGTGCAAGTACTGGTTGCTATACATCACTAAATCCTTGTAAAATGATTTGAATTTGTGAGCTGTAGAGGTCAGACTAGAGTCAGACCAACTGTTTCCCCTGTTTCCAGTCATAATGCTTTTCCCAAAATATAAAACCTTTCCTTTATTGTATTGTTTTGTATTATATTATATTATATGTGCACTGTAGCCCCAAATGACAATACAATTGACGTCAGCAGTGTGCAGCACTGGTTGAGACCCATTTTATATGCAGCCTCCATTTTTTTTCTTTTATAGACTCTGTTTAATCTTAGTATAATGCAGCCAGCAAATGTAATGAGATGCCATGACTGTGATGTGAGCAATCATTATTCTGATCTTGCTTCTTTTTCCCACCCACAGTCAACTAAAATCAAGAAAGGAAGCAAGGGAGACACCAGCGTCCTGCAGCCCACCCTGATGGCAGCTGTTCCAGTATGTCAACACAGTACACTCAGCACACCACAATGCACTATAGAGTATCATGTCTGAGTAGTCTCAACATTCAGAGCATCTCTCACTGAGTCACTGTTTCTTAAGTATGTGTTTCAAACATTGCTGTTGGTTTGATCTTGGCCTTGATTGGAAACAGGACACACTGCACACTGTCTTTGTTCATAGTCCAGCTGAGGAGCTGTGACAGAGTCCAGCAGGCCTGGATCTGCAGGATCTGCTTTCTCTGGACTGACTTTGACGTAAATACTTCTTACCTCCTGCCACCGGCCAATGATGCTCTCTATTAGAAAGCCTGGAATTAAAATGGGATATTTGGGGGTTGGCAGGTCCTTCTTGTCTTTGAGGTATATTTTCGAGATCAGTCCATCTCGGCAGTGATGACGGCAGCATGGTCTTAACCTAGCATGGCAGTATTTATTTATTATGAAAGAGCTGAGCAAGTTCCACCCTGCTTAAATGCTTTATTAGTTTTAGAGGGAGTTTACAGTTTGAGGAAATGAAAAGTAGGGCACAGTGTGAGCTGAAAAGTGAACGCTTTCTTTCAGGCTGTTAACAAGAATTTTATCTAACAAGGTGTCCACACAGCCTGGATCATTGTACTCAAAAATATAAGGCTATAATTCATTTTTTCCCCCAGAATAATCCATCAAATGTCTGTGTGCGTGAAAGGCTGTTCTTGTAGTAACAAACCAACAGGGACCCATCACCCAACTGCATTTTCTTTTAGCTCTACAGTGCATTTCAGCATGTTTCAACTCATTCTCAGCAGGTTTTTTGTCCAGTGGACAAAAGGGACTAAAGTTAGCAACTAGCAAGTGAATACAGTGGAGCACTTTGCAGCAAAAAACAGCAGCCTGTTGAGACCAGAACCAGGGGAAAAGGAGTGTGGATGACTTAGATTTACCTGGTGGTCAGAAACCTGACTTTAATCTTGCTCTGTATATGCAGAATGTGGTAAGAAGTTCTCCATATTAACTTTATAACACGATCACGTGTTTGTGTTTTGTTTGTAAATTGTTTCCACTGTGGGTTTAAGGTTTGAGTTATACCTTTATTATGATGGACAGTAGCTACTCAGTTAGCCCTTTTTAGCTAGCTGGCTACAATCATGTCACATAAGTTTCCACTCAATATTTTCAAGCTTCATTAGCTCAAAGTCAGCACTTATACAAACTGCAAAATCCTGATTTAAAAAAAAAAAAAAAAAATTTTTTTATTTAAAGAGCTGTGTAAGAAAAGTGTCCACACCCCTGGTAACTGGACATGAAGAGACATTTGCTCATGTTAGCCAGACTATACAAGGGATAGCTTGAGACCCGAGTCCTTGCTGCTGTATTCTCCCCTTCTCTCACACCATGAGCCCCCCTAGTCCTCCCACCCTCCCTCCACCCCATCTCCCAGTGGTCGTAGTGTAAAGGGCAGAGGGCCCCAGTGTCTGGAACCATTCACAGCTGTAAACAGAACGTGAGAAAGCCCCATGTGGTTATCCCCACGACACACACACACACACACACACATGCACACTAACACGCATGCAAATTGTTTGCTGTGATATGACAACTGGTTGCAGCATGAATCCTGTGTCCACTTCCTCTCTCACTGCATTCACTTCACACACACACGCACACACACATATACACCCACAGGGACCAGCTGGTTTGTATTTTTTATTTTTTTTTTTTTTGTTCTTTGAGCCTTTTTCCCCATTTAACCATGAGTCCAACTTTTGACGACACTCTGCTGATTTGGATGATGAAGAGTTCTTGATATGCAGGTTTCAGTTGACTTCACTGTTTCCTCTTGACAGTCGGAAACTCAAGAAACCAAGTGAAGTCATGCATCTAACTGGGATGTAGCTGGGGAACAAAATAAAAACTGGGCCAAATAAAAAAATTCACTTGTAACTGCTGTATATGTAATATCTTAAGGGTTTCTGGCCAACTCTGCAACTTTACGGATCTTTTCAGCCTCTTTGAGGTCACCGTCACTCATATTCACCAGCATTTTAAGCAAAAAAAGCTCAATTAAACCCATTGCATTACATCTCTAGCATTAAACAAAGAAAAAATCAGTTTCCACTGGTCAAAAAAACTGCTATTACCCACAAACATCTGGCTTTTGTCAGCATTGTAAAAGGCTAAAATTAGACGTGGGTATTTATCAGCCCCAGCTCCGGTATAGATGTAAACACAACACCCGGGTGAACATGCAAGTCTTCCTTTCCTTTTGTAATATCTCAGAGCAAAGACACCACTCAACTATCTATCCATCCATCCATCCATCCATCCATCCATCCATCCATCTATCTATCTATCTATCTATCTATCTATCTATCTATCTATCTATCTATCTATCTATCTATCTATCTATCTATCTATCTGTCTATCTGTCTATCTGTCTATCTGTCTATCTATCTGTCTATCTGTCTATCTATCCGTCTGTATTGTTCTGTCTACTTGATGTTTAAGTACTAGGCAATGGTTTTCTTAAATTTTGGCCATAATCTGGTGATTGTGTTTATATCAGTTTTTTTCTGATTAATGATTGATTAATGCAACTTTAAGGATCCGGTCTTTCTCCAATATCTCTCTTGCCACTTATACTTTTATATTATTTGCACTGTTCTGTCATTTGTTGTCCTTTTCCTGACACTATTGTCTTTACTACTACATATTGAAGAAGTTGACTCCAGTTCTGTTTTGTTTTTTGTTTTTTTGTTTTTTATATATCTTGTGGATTCCATTCGTTTCCCTCTGGTTTTGTAGGTCACCCATTGTAAGTAATCCATTGGGGGAGCCTTGCTGTTATGCAACCAAACTTAAGAACACATATGTGTCCCACATTGTGCTGGACTTCTTGTATCAAGATACAACTGTTCTGTCCTGTAAACGTCCTGTGGCCCAGTTCAATTTGACATTTTGTGATTTATATAACAGGAATATGTGACGTTAAATTAAAAATATCATTAATTGTAGTGAGATGGGATCATGGTAAATACCTTCAGAGCTATAGACCTACTTTTGACTTTCTCTGCATCTCCAGTTTATCTCTGATTCATCCCTCTCTCCGTCCATCAGTCTCAACTGTTGCCTTAGTCTCAGTACATATCTCATCATCTGTCTCTCGCTCTCTCTGTTTCTCTCACCGTCATCCCTGTCAACCCTTCCTGACTGCAGGAGATCATGGATCGTATCTATAAGAACGTGATGACCAAAGTGGAGGAGATGAACTGTCTCCAGCGAACACTCTTCATTTTGGCTTATAACTACAAGTTGGAGCAGTTCACCAAAGGATACAGCACACCTCTATGTGACATGTATGTAGAGATTTGATACAAGTGCACTATCATAAGCGACAGTTAAACCACTGGAAGAGCAGCATGTATTTTTCAAATCCACATACTTTCTCATCCTCCAATATCCTCCCTCCTCCATCCATCCAGGCTGGTGTTCAGGAAAGTTCGCTCTCTGCTGGGAGGTCGGACGCGAGTCCTGCTGTCAGGAGGAGCGCCACTCTCCGCAGCCACACAACGCTTCATGAATGTGTGTTTCTGCTGCCCAGTGGGTCAGGGATATGGCCTGACGGAGACTTGTGGAGCTGGAACCATCAGCGAGTGTAAGTACAGTGACAGTCAGACAGTAGCACACGCTTAGATGGCAAACATAGTGTATATATGTAGAAATGTCCAACAAAATAATGACCCTGAGAGCTGATTCTGAGCTCCAAACACTGTAGCTGAAGTTATTGTATATTATCAGTACATTATCAGCTTATTAAACATGGAGATAAGCTCTTCATCTCTCTTCAAACAGTTTCTTCCAGTAGATAACAATGGTTCTTTGATTTCTAGATGACTGCTAGAAACAATATGAAACACCGTCTCTGACAGTCATTAAGAACAACAGAGAACTCTCTGCATCTATGAGTTGTTTTTTGTTTTTGTTTGTCTTTATAGCAGCGTTAACAGGATGTTCTGTTCTCTTCTGACGCTTCTTCAATACAACTAGATGTTAATTTTTGAAATGATGGTAGATAGACCATAAAGCAGGGAATAAATTAGGGCAGAGAAGGTCAGATCCACCCCTCACTCCTGCTCAGCTCCACCTTCTCCTCCAAATACGTTTTCCTCTGGTTTAACAAAAAAAAAACAAACAAAAAAAAAACAAGTCTGTCGCCATACAAATTACAAACTGGAAGCTTCAAAACCAATGGGTGACGTCACAATGGGTTGTAACATGGATAAGATAAGATGTACCTTTATTTATTCCCCATAGATGAAATTCAAATTTGACAATAGAATACTATTTACAGTAACAATAATAATATTATTGTAGTCTGTTATGTACATGTGCAATATAAAAATATATTGACCCATGTATGTTGTTTATATACAATATGTGCAAAGAGATTTTTTTGGATTGAGTCTTAGACTGGTTGTTGGTCACAACATTCATGGTTCTGAGAGGATGAATCCGCCCCAGACGATTCCCTGACTTTTCCTTTAGCTCCACCATTAGCTTCAAATTTTTTACTTTTAGTGAAATGTCTCAACAACTGTTGGATATAAAGTCGTGAAATCTGTTACAAGCATTCATGTCCCCCTGAGGATAAACTGTTTTAAACAGCTTTAACCTTTGAAGCTAATGACACTCCCATCAGCTGCAAATTGTAGTTTACCTGAGATACTGTGCCCATGATAAGGATTATATCTGCTCAACAATGTCATTGTGAGCATTTGAGTACACTCATGTTAGCATTTAGCTTTATGCCATTGTTACATAGCTGCCATAAAAATTGGACTCATGTTTATCTGCAATAACTCAGTGTGATAGGACAGCAATATATCAACAGTAACTGCTGTTACTCTTAAATTGAAGTATTGAAATTTCCCAAATAAAGATTAATTAACTAGCAACGTTTCATAATACAGAGTAATTATGGGAAGAAAACAGTGGGAGGACTTGAAGAGCAGAGGGGTTGGTGGGGTGTTTTACAGCAGGGATGGGAAAATAGATGAGAGGGAAATAATAAGGAGATATATTGTGCGTGGGTTGTAGCAGTTATCTGAAAAGGAGGAGGCAGTGGTGGGGAAAAATCAACACAAGCAACAAGTCATTGTACTCTGAGGGGCCAGACTGCCTGTTGTGAAACTCCCAAATTAAGGGATGTGAAAATTTGTCCTCATGATGTAAAATTAACGCAAATGCAGAGAATTCATACAGCTTCTCGCACTCAGGGAATTCATTTTTGTATCTGTGCACAAAAGAGTGATCCCCATATCTTATATCTGGGGGCGATGGCGTTCTCCTCTTTTGAACCGTCCAGCTGATCCATCCAGTCGATCAAATAATCCTCCCAGCCGTTCCCAGGCAGACATAAACCGACAGAGTGGCCCACTGCCCGGCTCTGTGCTGCGGTCATTTGAGCCAGGAAAATGCTGCTTTGGATATTCCTTTGGGATGGGGTTTCCATGGCGAGGGAACAAGTGAGGTCACGTTGCTATGGTAACAAATGTCATGCCCTGATGCTCGTGTGCTTGCTGATCATGTGTTGTCTCCTCTAGTGTGGGATTACAGCACTGGGAGAGTGGGAGGGCCGCTGGTTTGCTGTGAAATAAAGCTCAAAGACTGGGTGGAGGGTGAGTGAGGCACACACACACACACACACACAATGATTCACAGGGACGTGCATCCGTGTTGCTTTTCTATCCTGTGAGTCATCTCACTCTGGGCCGGTAGAGCCGGTCGTCCGCCAGTCAGAAGGTCGGTGGTTTGATCCCCAGCTCCTCCAATCTCTATGTTGAAGGGCCCTTGGGCAAAATACTGAACCCCAAAATTGCCCCGCACAGCTTTTGCATCAGTGTTTGTGCGTGTATGGGTGTAATATCTGAACCTGTACGTGCTTTGTAAGTGCAGCCATATCTCATGCACACACACATAAACACTTTACTGAGTTTGCTTGTCCGTCCTACATTCATTTCCACATCTTTCAGACGGCCAGACAGAGTGTCAGAGATCACTGTAGCTGCTTCATAACCTTGTAAGGAAAGCGCACCACTTTTCTCCCCACTCCTGCACAACTTCCATCTTTTTACGTAAGGCACCATAACTCATTTTTATTGCATTCTGTTAAATCTTGATACTTATCAAGTTGATTTTATTGCCTGCTTGGCTCGCGGAGCAGAAATAGAATTTAGAGTAAGCACGTTGTCAGGTTTTTATCTGCAAAAAAAATGTTATGCTGCAAGTATCAGGAGAATTGGATGTTTTCTTTTTCATTTGCTTTGCATCCATTGATGTGAACTTTTTTCTGCTTTCAGGTGTTTACCGGAGCACAGACAGGCCACATCCCCGAGGAGAGATTCTGATTGGTGGACCAAATGTGACCATGGGATACTACAAGAACGAGGCCAAAAACCAAGAAGACTTCTTTGTGGATGAGAACGGGCAGCGGTGGTTCTGCACAGGAGACATTGGAGAGTTTCACGAAGATGGGTGCCTCAAGATAATCGGTGAGGAAAGTTGTGAAGGCGAGACCATAAATATGTGCTCTGGTGGGGGCAGGCTGGTTGAGATGCTGCAACATACAACAAGTACAGCTTCTCAACCCTGTGCCCCACATTCCTGGATTTTATCCAGACAACCTCTGTGCTCCACTTCCATCCATCACTCTGACAGGAAACCGTTTCACAAATCAGATTTTCCCTCATTTCTTGAAATCACTCCACAGTCCTGTTTACTTCAGTCAGCCAACTTTTCTGGTTTATCTTGATGGTACCCATCAGATATACGTCGTTTACAGGATTAAGGGTCCTTCCCCCAGTTTTCCTCCCTTATTTTTTTGAGACATACACACTCAATAGATGGATGTGTCCCTGTTGTGTTTCCAGACCGTAAAAAAGACTTGGTAAAGCTGCAGGCAGGAGAGTACGTCTCCCTGGGAAAGGTGGAGGCCATGCTGAAGAACTGCCCACTGGTCGACAACATCTGTGCCTACGCCAACAGGTGTGTATCTGACTGATCCAATGCATATGTCAGTGTCCACATCATGAAAACCAGCTGGAATAAACCAGATACTTGTAATCACTGTAATCAGTAGCTGTATCTTCGCTTCTAATGATTATGAAAATAAGATAAGATGAAATAATTATTGAGCCGCATTCTGTGTCGCAACAAATTTCACCAGCTCCAATGAAATCCACCCCCATATCCGCTTCCGGCGTACATTTTGGTATATTTTAATAACAAAAGTTGTCCACATAAAAACCATGTGCCTGTACATGAGGCAAGCGCACAGAGTCAAGTGGTAGTGTCAAGGCTGATGCTTAACAATAACTGTTACATAACCACAGCGCTGCTGGATACACTGTGGGAGCAGTGAAGCAGTTTCAGCAATTTTTCTACAGTTGACAGACATTTGAAAAAACTGAAACAATTTATGGTGCAACTGAATAAATAACATTAGTCCTTTCTGTGATAACTAAATACATGAAATGTTCATTTCCTGCAGTGGTTTCATATTACACTTCTTCACTGATCTGCAGGTTCCACTTTGTGCCAATAAAGGAAAGAAAGAAAAAGACAGATAGAAAGAAATGACTCCAACTCTATGCTCCATGTCTATGTATGAATAGTGTTTTCTAACACAGTAGCTATATCAACCTGGTCTTAAGGTGATGGTTGGGGTTATTTGGTGAGGTGCTGATCCAAATGTACTGCAGGTAATACACTGACGATGTATAAATACCTAACACAAATAACCCAAACTCTCCATTTAATATATCATGGCTATGTGGCCATGCAATCATCCATCATTATCTTATTTAAACATAATGGGTTTTCAAACATAAAGTCTAAATTATAAAATAATATGACAACACAGCACACCCTGAGACGTCTGAGGAGATTAGAGCTTCTGTTTCCATCACAGCTGAGTTTACACATGTGGTGCCCCCTGCTCCATTCGATCTGATACCATGAAAACAAGCATGTTTGGCCTTTCTGAACAACGTTATTCTGCCTCTTATAATATATTATATATATATATATGTTTATTCAGTTCTATGTCATAGTGCAACAGATACTGTTGGAGGTTGTGATCTGTTCTCACTCTCTTTAGTCATTCTGCATGTCTTTACAAGGCCAAACATCCCACTTGGCTCCACCAGATGGTTGCTCACGTTTGTGCTCCATCACCTTATTTGGGCGAAGTTCGCCTGCTACAGACCTGGCGTCCCATTCTTACTATCTTTTTCTTTCACTTCGACATCCCACTTCATCTCTCCTTCCCATTCTTCAGCGATGAAACATATGTGATTGGCTTCGTGGTGCCCAATCAGAAGCAGCTGCTGGCTCTGGCTGACCAGTATGGTATCCGAGGCTCATGGGAGGAGCTGTGCAACAACAAGGCCATTGAGGAGCTGGTCCTCAAGGTCATCACGGAGGCTGCACTAGCAGGTAAGAGGGGCTCAAAGCATTGGTCAGCGGTTGAGTGGCACATTGGAGGGAAATCCCTAACAACACCTTCACCTCTGTTGCAGCCCAGCTAGAGCGCTTTGAGATTCCTCGTAAGATCCGACTGAGCCCAGATCCCTGGACCCCTGAGACAGGATTAGTGACTGATGCTTTCAAGCTCAAACGCAAGGAGCTGAAAACACATTACCAGGATGACATTGAGAGAATGTACGGTGGAAAATAACGGCGAGGATCACCATTGTTCCCTCTCAAAGCACAGACCAACACTTGACTCAGAAACATCCTCTGTCACCCCCTCTTCCCTCTATTTTCTACTCCGTCAATAAAAGAGCCACAGTGACATAGATCTGTGGTAAAATATTAATAGAAAGATGCTGCAATTTTCCCCTTTACTGTGCACATTTGAACCTTTTCCACTGTGGAAGCCTTTTGCTTTTGCTTGAATTTGTAACTGAAGTCAAGCTAAAAAAAAAAAAAAACTGTCCACTGCTGCCTTGTCCCTTTTCCCATCCAGGTGTGTGACCTCTCTGTGGAGATCTTATTGTTCCCGATGTGAGTTATGAAACAGATGTTTGTTGTCTGTTGAACTCTTGAGTGCCACAGCAGACACTCAGGTGAGGTTTGTTGCCTTGCTGCTTTGAGGCTCGATCGGTTGTGTTGATCTCAAATTCTTTCTTATACTTTATTTTCATGCTATTTCCAATTTGTTTTTTTACTTCATGGTTTCACTTTCCTTCTCCCAGACCCAACGCTGCTCTTCTCCTGCAGGCCAGGAGATGGTTAACTCTTTTGTTTCTTTTCCTCTTTTTTTTTTTTTTTTTTTGTCTGAATATGTTAAGTTCTGTTAGTGGTTTATTTTTCCTGCCACCCACAGTCAGACGCTCGCAGGACGTCTCTCCCATCAGCACATCTTGATACCAAAAGCACAAAGTCATTTCAGGGCAAACGACAGCAGGTTGGTTTAAAAAAAAAAAAAAAAAAAAAAAAAAATACAGCCATATCTGGTCTAATGATATTTATTTTTTCATTATTAACAAAGAATCTGTTGCTCCTTTTTTTTTTTTTTTTTTTTAGCAAAATGGCAAAAAAATAGGCTTCTCTACAAGGAAAGGAAACAAAGATGCACTGTTGTTTAGTCTATTGAATTTTCCTACAAAGATAGCATATACTTTTCTACGTGCTGTACAAACTGCAGTGCGCACAAGTATGCACATTTACTTGCTTGTATTACAGATGAAATTACTGTGTAATCATTGTCATGTTTGATGAATCATAGTGCAATATGAAAATGTATCATTTCGGTCCAAGTAAGGCAGTGTAAATAAAACCTCCTGCGTGTGCGTGAGTTGGAGAAATCAGCAACATTTTCATACATAACTTCTGTGTGTTTGGCGAACATTTATATTTGCGGGGTTGACATGACCAGCTTTAAACCATTGTTGCATATTTCTTTGTCGTTTGCACGAGTGTGACAGAGTGTGTGACTGATTATGTCCGTTCACGTCACAAGCACAAGCATGGCCCCGGCATCCCTCGCAGTGCCCCCCCCCCCCCCCCGGGCGCCTTTTCTTGTGATTCTGAGTCATGGCTTTATAATTCCTGACTGATTTTTATTTATTTTTTATTTTTTTTCTTCTCCTGAAGTGTGCATATTCTTTACATGTGGAGCTGTGATCAGCAGAAAAAGCACTTGACTTGCTTCTCTATTTTAACTTAAACACTATCACCGTAGCCCATGTTAGGAGCTCCACTTCCCTTGTAACATAAGCGCATCCAACTATTTATTTGTAATTTGCCGTTGGAAAATACTCAAATGAAGTAAATAAAGATTGTGTTTGGTCTACATCCAGGAGTATTTCATTCTTTAATATTTCTACCTCAATCACGGGGTCAAATTAATTAAATTGGCGTCATGAGATGAGAAACTAATGTGACCAAAAGGCAAACAGATGATGGCATTTATTTATGTCTCACTAGTGAAAGAGTGAAATCAGCCTCCACTGATTCAATAATGGTTATGGCTGATTGGAACCTAATCCAATTAAACCACCAATGTTCACCAGTCATTAGCGTTGAGGTGTGAGTTCTGTGTCAGGCCACCTGGGTGCAGTTCAGTCCGACTATTGAATTAAATCAGTCATTTGGAAATCGTATTTTCACAAGGCAGAGAAGGTGCCACCCATATCATCGCACAAAAATCATGAACATAAACCAAAAAGCCGAAGCACCCACTGCCTGTGAGTTTGAAACAGTTGAGGTTGTATACACAATTAGTCCATGATGCTAAACCTATGCTGTTTCCAAAATCTTAGCTTTAACACAGAATCTGCTTTGGTGAAAAAGTAATAAAGAACTAAAAGCTAGCTGCTAAGTGCAGCTGTTGTTTGGTGCAAATGGCAACTGACCATGATTTCAGCCATTGGTTTGTGAGCTTCTGTTTTGAAGCCTCTTGTTTGTAAGTTGGATGTCACCATCTTG
Source organism: Rachycentron canadum (assembly GCA_038496675.1). NCBI lineage: Eukaryota > Metazoa > Chordata > Actinopteri > Carangiformes > Rachycentridae > Rachycentron > Rachycentron canadum. The sequence continues at coordinate 21,966,997 of CM076657.1, forward strand.
GTTTTTTTTTTTGTTTGTTTTTTTTTTTTAAACCAGAAGAAACCATATTTGGAAGAGAGGAGGAGGAGGGGGGGGGGGGGGGGGGGGGTGGATCTAACCTGCTCTGGCAGGTTGCCATTTCTGGTTCAGTCTGACAATCACAGTGCAGCCACTTGAAACTAGAGACTGAGACCATAAACTCATTTATGAGCTAATAAATCAACTGAGAAAAAGGGCCATTTTTACATAGACTTCGATATAAGCTGACTTCTTTTTACAACCAGTGGAGTCGCCCCCTGATGGTCATTAGATAGAGCGTAGGTTTAAGGCTCTTCAGCACTGGCTTCACTTTTCACACCAAGAGTCTACTTCTATGTGCAGTTTATGGTTTGGACCAAATCAAATTATCATTGTTGGGACCAAAACGATCAAACCTCAACAGAACACACAGAACAAACAAACATAACCTAAGTGAGTAATCTAACTTTGAATATGTGTCATAAACTGTTCCTTCAATCTCATTATAAATGCAGGACCTTTACATTTGGTTTTTGTATTCATGTGTTTGTAACTAACATGAAGGACCTGAATATGCCTGCTGGAGATAAAAACATACATTTCCTTTCAGACTATGTGGTGCATCATTCGTAGACTTGACCTATGTGCGGCGGATGAGCATTACTGTAAGAAATCCTTTGTTTTTGACTGGAGTCTGTCATTTCCACCATGCCTTTCTGCAAGTGTGTATCCATGGGCTTCGGGTTCGTTTGCAAGGAAATTGAAAAATCCTGTGAGATGAGAGTGGAGCAGATATATTTACTGTTTGTGCCCACATGCTTGAAGGAAAATAAAGAGATTTTATAGTAGATATGCACATGTAGCCTGTTACACTTTGAGAGTTAGATTTGATTAATTCATTCTTCTTCATCAGTTTCCTCTTAAATGGTTTTTCCCATCACAATCGTTATTCATAAAGTTAGTAATGATAAAATAATTTTTTTATTTTTATTTTTTTTTAATGCTTTCATGAGATTCCCCCCAGGGATGTCGTTTTTTAAAAAAAAAAAAAAAAAAAAAAAGTCCCTTCAGGGCTTCCATAGAGACAGGACTCATCTCACGATCAGTCCCTGTCATGTGACTAATGATCACCATCCAGGGTCTCTGTATAAATACCTTCATCCATGTCATAGTGCAGCCAAACTCCACAAGAGCCGCAAGAAGAAGAGCCAAGCTGAAAAGGTTCACATGAGACTTTACTCCTCAGTTTGGTAAGTTGGAAAATCCATACACTGTCAGAAATGTTTGCAGACTGTTACCACTGGTGCCTCAACTAGTTCATTTTACTAACTTTTTAAAGCCATTTTATTTTAAAGAAAAAGTACATAAATACCAATTTCAGAGATAAAAAAAATATCATAAACACAAAACTTCAAAATAAACTCATTAATGTGTTCTTTCATATGTAAAAGAACAGGAAGTTTAAGTAGTTTTAGTGAATTTACGAATATAGTCTGTGCGTTAAAGTTGCACTTTAACAGATTAATACTATTTTGCACTATTCTCTCTTTCCTTTGCAATAATTTACAGCTATTTTATTTTTATTTTATTTTTGTTTATCCAAATGACGCCTGTGATGAAATATCATCCTCAGTTACGTACGAAGAGGCTGAAAAACTTGCGTGAAACCTCACAGCTACTGAACTTGCACCAAACTTTTCTTCTCATTTGGATCCTGAACCTGTGCGTAAAGCGCGCGTAAAAGTTTGGGGTCGGAATCTCTACGCGGTCATATTTATGGATGTGTTTGTGTTTCTTTTTCAGCGCAGCTTTAAGAAAACATGGAGCATCTGGAAAACTCCACATCACCCAGAGGCTTCTCCGTGCACACACAGAGCAGCGTGAGCTCCCAGGTGGACAAGAGCGACGGGAACGCATACTTGTACATACTGATAGTCATGTCTTTCTACGGAATCTTCCTCAGCGCCATAATGCTGGGCTACTTCCGCTCCAAGCGGAGGGAGAAGAGGAGGACCAACATCTTCACGCGCCTGGTGCACGAGGAGGAGCAGCGCGAGTGGGGCGCGCTGCCCGCCAAGCACAGCCTCGTCTTCCCGGTCGCCGTCACCGGGTTGCGCTCGTTGGAGGTGTCCCTGCCTTTCTGCGGTAACCACGGCAACCACTTTGCGCACCTCCACCACGAGGGCGCGCTGCCGTCGCCGCTGGCGTGCGCGCTGTGCACGGAGCTGAGCAGCATCAGCTCCCTCTGCTCCTCCGCGGACACGCGCCTCGCCATCGAGGAGGAGTCGGACAGCGGCACAGCGGAGGGACCGGAGGAGAACACGAAGGCAGGATCCGAGAACAGCGGCGACGACTCGGGCTGAGCTCCGCCCCTGGAAACGGTGTCTCAGCCCTGCGCGGTGGAGAAATCCGACCACAGAGGCCTCAGCCATCACAACCCCCCCAAAATCAACAAGATCATGTCGAGTTCTCCTGGGAAGAGTCAAACACGACTCTGTGGCCAATGAGAAATGTTTCAGATCTTAGTCCAGGCCGCATTTGGCCATATTGGAACTTTTTTAACTCTCCATTTTAACTGATATCAGTGGTGAGATTGACATTTCTGACCACACTGCTCTTTTTTTTGGGGGGGGGGGGGGTAATTTATAACTTATCAATCAATACATAGTGAATGTAAAAGTTCAGCTCAATTCAGTGCAACTTTATATATCCCTGCAGGGACAATAATATGCTGCGGCTCAGCAACCAGGTCAACACACACTAAATAGGACAGGAAAGATAAAACAGAGCTCAAACAATAAAAGACTCTGTTTAAAAACCACACGTCAATGACTATAAATCAATATAAAAAAACAACCAAAAATGACAGATGTACAG
>CM076657.1:21974870-21999647 GCA_038496675.1 Rachycentron canadum
TTGAGCAAATTATAAAGCAAAGTCTCAGCAATTCCAGTGATGCAGCAGACCTGCGTCACTCGGCCTCTTACCAGGGCTGATAGTCATTATTAGGGAACAATCTGAAAATCTATGTAAGAAATAACTTCATTTGCCTGCCTGACAGAGTCAAGATTACTGATAGCTTAATGATGCTGTAATTATATTTGAGTATAGCTAAATGAAGCATAATATCCCTTAAATTCATATTTTAAGGGTTTAAATCATTTAAACTCAGTCTCATTCTGCTATTTTTGGAAATCTAATTTATTGCAGCTTGCTCTTCATGGTCAAAAATGGTTCTGGCACCTTTGACTCATCTTCCTTTCTCACCTGATTGGGATGTGGAGCATGCAGTAGCTCGCAGCCTCCGCAAAGTAAGAGCATGGCCCTTTTGAAGCAGACGTCGAAAATGCTCTGACCGTGTGATCCTCATGTCCGAGACCATCAGAGCCTCTGACCATCTCACAGAGCTGCTCATTACATTGTGTTTGTCCAGTGTGCCGGTAGATTCTCACACAATCTAACCTTGACAGAATTAGCCCAAGACAAGAGACGTGTAGCCTCTAACACATTGTCAGGTTGTGTGCTGACCTCATGCTCTTTTTTTTTTTTTTTTCAACCATTTCCTTATCCAGAAACACACACATACACACACACTCACACGCACAAGTGGCAGCACCAACAAAAGAAAAAGCAAATAGGCTTCAATGTTTGTCTGTCCACAAATTCACTGTGCGTCTTTCAGAGTCTGGCTAGCCTTGATTTCCTGTGCACAAACAGCAGTCAACAGTCAACCTTTTACTAATGATTGTTACTATAGAAACCTGAGCTAATTTACATCTGTGTAGCAGGTCTAGAAGGATCACCGCTGCAAGTCAAGAAAGAGGGGAGTCTCCAAAGCACTGAACAGATAGTAGATGAGGTTACAGACTGATGTGTGGTTCATTTCATCCTCATGCTGGTTGTAAATTGAGTTGACGTACAAATAAAATTTGTCTCTGTAGATTTAGACCAACAGGTTTTATCAGGTTGTTGATATTTGGATTTTTTTAAATTTTTGTTAAAGCTGCTCAATCAACATTTTTATACTAACAATGGATCAAATGCCACAGTGCCACAGAAACAGGCAATTTCTGACTAACATGTTTGTCATTCCAGCTTTAGAAGACAACATGTCAACCATTCATTTTCAGATGGGATAAAAACAAAGCTGAAAGGAGTAAATATACAACTTTAAATTAATGCTGATGTTCCTTTACTGCATCAATGTTTACAGCAAGTGTCACTGGCCCAAATCATCAAAAACACAATTAATGCAGGTTTAAGTAAAAGTCAAAAGTTATTTTCAAGGACTAGCTTGTAGGATTTAAAGGAATTCAAGGAAAGGCAGAAATGAAATATAATATTTAAAATTCAGTTTCCATTTATGTCATGGCATTATTACCTGAAACTATAATGAGTTTCTACAGTAGCCCAGAGCGGACAAACCAAACACTTGCTTTACCTTACCTGAAAACCACTGTAGGTTCAAGTAGACACCTGGAAAGGGACGAGTGCTACTGCTGAGGGAATGAATTAAGATTGACATGTTGGGAAATATCCTCACTTACTCTCTTGTCAAGGGTTAAAGGATTGATAACACAGTAGCTAGTTACATTTGTCCAATATGAGTATGTGAGTCCATGCACTCTTTTAATTTGTAGGGTTAAGGGTTAATTGTGTAGAGCTGTATTTAGCTGTTAATTGTTTTGCTCAGGTTTTGGAGTTGGTATCAGGATGACACTATATTTTGTTGAGTCAATGAAAAATTTAGAAGGCAAACTCTTGCAAAAAAGTTCACAAGAAGGAAGGAATAGACATAATGATGTACTATTCCTTATATAGTTAGATAATCTAGTCAGAAAAAATAGGAGTATTTTCCATCATTGCATTCGTAATTGTTCCGAAAACCCCACACACTCTCCTCAGAAGTACCTAACACATGTGATGTCTCCCTTTGAAATACAGTGACACCCACTTTTAACAAGAATCTGACTAATGTGAAACACCGGGGGTGTGTGGACATGGTCACACATGTGACTTCAAACCAGGCGCAGCGAGTCTTATACACCCAGGTCTGAAAACTCGGGGCCACGGCTTTGTTAGCGCCGTGTGTGGAGCTTCATTAAGTCGGTGGGAAGCGTCGCCCCTTCCCGCCGGTTTTGCCTGGATCACTACTAATGAGCACAGTCACACTTCACAGTCAAGCCGAGGAAAAGGCTCTGAGTCCCAACGTTGGCCCACGTTTCAATCCTTCTCTTAAACGTGCAAGATGTGGCTTTTTCTGCTGGGTTTTTAACGCACCTGTCTAATGAATGGCATATTGAGCCACACTGGTTAATTACACGCCGGAGGAGCCGTCCCCCTATAGGCCTGTTACTGCGGCAACAATACACCAATGCAGGACCGATTGGAGTTAGACAAAAACGGTGCATCTTAGCTCTGGTCGTTCGTGTGACTGAACAGACCCGGCGTGGCCAACGCCGCTGCACAGTTTGATCCATGTGGGAATGAAGTCGCCCTGTGGAGGGATGTAATTCCTGCAATGCTGCAACAGCTCTTTCCATCAGCTTCCAAATCACACCTCGTCTGGAGAAGTCTAATTGTGCATTAACTGCCATATGGTGTGAGTAACTGTAAGATACAGTTTCAATCTGCACAGGCTGAGAATCTAATAAAACTAGTTCATGTGGAAACATAGTGACTGATAACGCCACATGGCTGGTTCGCAGTTTATTAGCTCAAAGCATGTTACACCACTGTTTACATTTTTTGTACTTAAGTGGAAGAAAAAAATGCTACTCTGCTAAGGTTAAGAGTTGAAATAAAAGTTGGATAAACAGTTACTGTTTTATCTTTTCCTGGGATTTCAACTGTATCACGTGTTCTTCTGCTCAGTTGTTGACATGTGTGAATCAGTTCATCTATCCCTTATTTATCCCTTAGTTCAAGAGACTTTTTTTTCATCTCCAATTTCCAATTATTCAGAGTTTATCCCTATTTGACTGCTTAATTCCAGGTTAATTTCTGATTAATTCCAGGTTAATTTCAGGTCCATGTATCTATTGCCACTGCATATTTCAAAGTAGCGCTCTGAAGCAGTAGAGGCCACCACATCCTGATTTTTAGTCTCCAGCATTCATCAGTCTCCAAAAAACACTGGGTCCTTCATGTTTTCAATCCATCTCGACAGAATCTCTCACCCACCCACAGGATACATGCTCATATTATACTCCACACCCCCAAGTTTGAAGCTGTCAACCACAGAAGACGTAAAACTATTTGACTATCTGACAGGAAAACTGAGCTGGAAATATTTCCTTCACTGAACTTAATAAAATAATGAAGGACTTTGTAGACTCACTGAAGGTAAATGATGAACTGTGGAGTAAATAAAGCTGAAATCCTTGTATTTGGGAAAATCTAATCTTTATTCTGTGAAATATTTCAATCACACAATCGAATCTTGTCGTTGTCCTGAGTCAGTGCGTCGAAACTGATCTATATTCTGTGACTGTTTCTCATTAACACAAGTTCACGTATCGTTATCTTGTGCCTAATTAACACCAGGCAGGCGGCTGCCTTCAACACTGAGCTGCTGATGTTGTAACTGGCTGTTTGGGGACTAACTACATAACAACAGTGTGAACGGTGGCTGAGTGGAGGCAGACTGTTTGTGTGCCTGGGTGGATCTGCAGAGCAGTTATTCAAACTAATGAACAAGGGGTGTGCAGAGGTTTGTGTGTGTGTGTGCGTGTGTGCGTCTGAGGCAGTGTTGTGGGTAATAAACAAAGCAGAGAAAGATGTGTACAAGCCGGCCATTTTATTTAACCTCTGCGACTCGCACAAAGACTCATTCAGATGGTGCTGAAATTACACAAAACCTCAAAGACATAAACCAGCTCCTGTCGTGTGAAGAAGATAAAACAACAAAGGACCTGAGCTGTTTGTACACCAACGCACAATCACCCAATTACACATTTTCTCCCTATTAACATTCTTCTTTTTGTCCATTGTGAGCAGAGCAGCAGAGATTTAAAGCTGCACTTAAATCATTTTTATGTATATTAACAATTGATAAAATCTTTAAGTGTAATCATGCAATTGTAAGCATCTTTTATAATGACAACTTTACACTGAAACACTTTCTCTAAAGTGGTTAAAAACAACAAAAACAATCAGAAAAAACAAAACAAAAAAACAATTTATGCCGATTTAAAGTGCAAACTTATTCACCAAACAACTTTTTAAGGGAGTTCACAGACAAATTTCCAGAGACGGTATAAAATTATGAGAGTTTTGCTAAAGTTGTGGCACCATCACAATCAGTCGTGATGTTTCGATAAAACCTGCTTAATATTATTGTAAGTATTTAGTTTTGGGAAAGTAAGGTGAGGTGAATCTTATTGTCTCATTACATGTCTTATCTTTATCTTATTAGATAAAGAAAGTAAAGTTGTGGAACTGAATATATTACTTGTGCAAATAGCGTTCAGTGACGTGAACGCTGTCACCTTCTCTAGCACCAAGAATGGGAGTCATTCGGTGTAAATTAAATACACGAGGCAGGTAGAGATAATTGGACGCAAGGAAAATTATTTCAAACTAAACAAAACAGGAAATCATAAATTTTAAGTCCAGACAATCATTTTAGGAGCAGATAATGAAAATGAAATTGTGTTGAGTTACTAACTTTATGCAAAAATAATAAGAAGAAGAAGATAAAATTCAAAGAGCTAAAAAGTCTGGAAAGGTTTTTCTTCCTGTAAATTTCCACCAGGAGCATGATGGGAGTCTACAAACACACCTTCTGTCTTCAGATTTGAGAGGGTGTTATAAAGTCTTCCTGCGTATGATCGACACCCTTCTATTTCCTTTTTTTTTCAAACCACAAAAGAAGAAATAGTCCCTTTGAAAACGTTGGATCCCACAGAGGTCTGAGTGACCGGGACATTGTTTCTGAAAGGAAATGTTGCTTTTGAGACCTTACGTCATTTTTTTTATGCCGAGCGCCACAAATGAAATTCTGTTCACCCTCATTGTATTGAGGAGGTGGCAGAAGTCTCAGAAGTGGCACTATCAGCATGAAGAGATATCACAAATGATCCTCTACAGCTGCCTTTGAAGTCTTCTGTGAGTTTGCTGTTTGGTCCTCAAAAGATATATTTTGGACGGAGAATCGCTTTAAAACCTGAGTTTCCAGGTAATGAATGGATTGCAGCCGTGGCGACGCCCCAATACAACTGTTGCACCTTCAAAGTAAAACTCAGGAGACACTTAAAAAGCCTTTCCAGTCCCGGGAGATGTGCTGTGATGACCACAGCAACCTGACAATTTCCAGACTTTGAGACCCAATCTGATCCACCTCCACCACCTTGCCCCCTTTTAGAGTTTACAGCGACCTCTACCAACACGAGGCTCCAACTCGATTCCCTGAACAGTTTAGGTGTAGCTCAAACTTTCAGTATTTCTCCACCTATAATGAGAACAGGCAATATCCAACCTTCACCTCCTCAGTTACAGAATAGTCAACAACTTTAGTCTTCAAGTCGAAGCCTTGGGAATGTTATATAATTGTTCTGTATCAATAGCAACCTTATGAAACCGCAACTGTTTGATTCTCTGTAAACAGCAGAGAAAGAAAAAGTCAGCCTCTTTTTCACCTCGTTTTACACCATCATCACTTTCTGGAAAAGGCCAACGCTTGATAAAGGCAAGTGTCAAGGCTCCTGCTTGACTTGAACTATTACTGCCGCACTTCCAGTGAAGCGTCAACATAAAAGGATCCAGTATGAAGGTCTTCTTTTGTCAGTAAGCTACTATATTATTTCTCAGACACGAAAAAATTCGCAATGGAAGCACTTAAAATAGTTGAAGTTGTAGTTGGACTCTAAACACTGATTCAGGGTGAATTGTGTCTGGGTCCTGCAAGAAACCGGTGCCGGTTCAAGTCCATAAACTGAGTCAGATGAAGTGTTGGCACGGGAATGTGGAGGTTGTGTGATTTACAGCTGTGGCTCTCAAACTTTTTCACATCTTAGATCATCTGATAAAACTTTTTCCCAGGGTCCTGGATCAGACTGGACTTTGGATTTTAGATGTTTTATTATAAAAAGTGTGCGATGAGAGTCATTGTATTACTGATGGATATAATTATAGTGCAAAATAAATGATTCCCTTTTTTTGTTGGGGACCCACAGGGTCGCCTGCAAGGACCTCTGGAGGTCCCTGGACCCCACTTTGAGAACCACTGATTAAAGGAGCTGAAGACATTTTATTGACTGACTTCTAGTGTCACAAAAAATGCAGTTAACATTTATATCTAAAAATGAACTAATATTTAATTATGAGTAATTATGAGTCTTTGAATCACTGATAAAAATATTATTTTGTGCTGAAAACATAGTCACTTTTCTAAGTGTGTTATGATTTGAAAAAGAAAATCATATTGTGATTATTTTGACAGATATTGTGACTGAGACTGAGAGTTGCTGTTTTTTATTTTCACTGAAAAAACATTTATAAACGATGATAATGTGATATTTGTTGGGTCTTGTATCAACATGTTCCTTTATGTCTAGAGAATATGATTTGTTGGCCGGGGCGTCTCTGCAGCATCACAACATTTATGATGCAAACAATGCACAAAAAGGTTTTCATACATTTTACCTTTGTCAAAAAAACCCACAAAAACCAAAATTGCAGCTCCTGCAATTTGGATGTTGCACTTGTGGCCATTTTGCGATTTCTATTATATTTTGATTCATTTTGCAGCTATAGCGTGAAGACATTTAGTCCTGAGTGTGTGTGTGGCTGTGCACGTGGGTGAGTGTGTGCATCAACCAAGCCAATGACATTACATATTAACCGTCCTCGGGAGGACGTCCATCTATAGAAGCACCGTCTTTGGTCTCCGTGGATACCAGCTGTGCACCTCAGCAGAGTGGAGGAGAGCCTGGGGATGATACACGAGAGCAGTGTGTGTGTGTGTGTGTGTGTGTGTGTGTGCGCTTTTTAACATCACTATGTAATAGTCAGAGGGCAATATTTAAAAGCACAAGCTTCTGTAGAGCACACACACACACACACACACACACACACACACACACACACACACACCCTTCTCCCCTCACAGTCTCTCTCTCTGTGTCTCTGTCCAGTGACTCAGTATAATTGGAGTCATTTTTCTCTCTCTGTGATCGAACTCTTTGTGTGGGCATCAACACGACATGACACGAAAAGACTGGTTCTCTGGTGCCGAGGGGGATAATTGAATTCACAGTAAACCTCTGTCAACACACCTCAGATAATTCAGTTGGTTTGACAACCTCCCACTGTGAATTCCTTCCACCTCAATGTGTGTATGTGTGCATGTGTGTGTGTGTGTGTGTGTGTGTGTGTGTGTGGGTGGGTGGGTGTGTGTGGACTCTGGGCTGTTTGGTGCGAGGGGAGACGTAAAATAAAAAGATGAAGTGGCTAATGAAGAGAGATATCAGCTGAGTATTTCAGCTGTTTGTGCCCTGCTGCCGTCTGATGGGTGACAGGGGAGAGGAAACAGAGATTCTTACAGTCAAGTCTGCCGGGGGCGGTTTGTTAGATAAATGATTTCCTGACTAGTTCAAATATCCTGAGGAATATTGGTTTAGTACGTCCAGTCTTTTTACATCAAAGTCTGTTTGTGTGATTTTCACTAATCTGCTCACTCTGCCCAACTTTTATTTAAGACTCCACTGATCTGATTATATTCATTTCTCAGTCAGTCATAAGTTATCACGCCCCGGCAGCTCTCGCGGATTAGTCGCCTGTTGAGTGTGCGCTGTGAGCGTGTGTTTGTCAGCTCTGTCATGCTGCAAACAACATCCTGCTAAATGACAAAGCAGCCAAGCAGTCGTGACGTAGCTCGGACACAGAGCCCAGACTTCCTGTGTGAATGTCTCTTGGTGCTGTAGAACCATCCAGTCACTTCTTTTTAGCCACGTTAGCTTCATGGCTTCGGGGATGGCAGCATCAGTCAGTCCCACATTTGGTCCTGAATCAAATTTTTCAACCACCAGTGGATTGACTTCAACCAGGCCACAAAGAAATGATGTTTGTATATAACTAAATTGAAAAGGAAATGTGTTTGGTATGAAATGTAATATTCCAAAATGAAGGGACCATTAAGGGCCCTTTTCCCCTTAGTGGCCCCAAGCATTTGCATCCTCCTTAATTGCACTTCCTACAAAATGCAGTTTAGATTTTTAGAGATGTGGTGAACTAGACAACCTTTGCCGTACCTGCTAACCATCAGCATGTTAGTGTTGTTTTTGTGAGCCAGCTGCCTTGTTGACGTTTGCATTTAGCTCAAAGTACAGTCTCACGTGGATTTTAGTTTGTTTAGGTTAATTAACCTGCATTGAAATATTATTATAAAGGCAACACTGACATTTGACGTAGAGATCTTAGCGTGTAGTTTATGGACCACTATCATTCATATAGATGCATGTTTCTGACAGCCGGACTAATGGAAATCCAATATTTACAAATACGTGGCTCTTGAGCTGCTGAATGCATCACTGTGTTCACTAGCTAGTCGCTAACTTTGTGTGTGAGTTGGAGCTTGGTTTATCTGAGCTTTACACTTCCTGCTGCTGCGTATCAAACCTCCGCTGGGAGCAGGGAGAGTGAATCAGAGCGGTGTCGTCATGAACTGCAAAAACAGACCCTTTATTCATTCAGTCAGAATAAAAAATATTGATAAAAGGTCGCTTTAAGAGAAGAAGAAATATATCGGGAATATTGGGAACATGTAAAAATTATGCAGGGTAACGAGGGCAGTCAGTAATAGCAGAGACTGTTTCATAAGCATAAGCCCTCCTCTAAATAGAAATGAAATGTCCCCGAGCACAATAGTGAGGCCTGCTCCTCTGAGGTTGTGATAAGAGAGACAATGAAGTGCAGCATCAGTTTGATGTGTTTTTATAACCAGTGTTGTAAAACAAGCAGTAAGTAACTGGATCACAGAGCGGAGACAGTCTGGAGGGGACGGTGCAAGGACCCGAATGCTTTGTGTTCTCCCTCAGAAACAAATCAACACAGAGGCACAACTTTGCATCATGTGCAAATGCAGAGATGTGATTTCACGTGCACACACAGGCACACAAACACACACACACACACTTTTTCGTTCACTCATGCAAACCTGACCTATGAGTCATTCTGGCTGTACTTCCAGACGCCCCTCCCTCTCTCTCCCTCCCTTACCCACTGGAAGTCAGAGAATCATGCAGCAGACAGCCGCAGTCTTGATGCTGCTTCCTGTCTCTCTCTCTCTGGGCACTTAGCAACCGCTAGGCTCAGGCCGAGTTTAACCAGCAATTAAAGGAGCAATTCGTCATCGCTCACCATCACTGGGATGGTGCAGGAGTGGATACGCCAAGAGAAAAAGCTTTGAAAAATGACCCACAAACACTGAATGTGAACGTGGATTTCAGTCAATTGTGTTTCCACCGTGAAGGGAGGGACTAATCTGTGAAATCGGCTGCAAAAGTATTTAATTAGGAGCTGCGCAGTCTTTGGTTGGAATGAGTCATGGCTTTATGGGGGAATTGAAATTGCTCTGTCTGTTTCCTGAATGGATCATCTGCAGTGAAGTTATTGTTGACTGCAAGTTGTAAAGAAAAAGACACCTGTTTGCATGTCTCTGGGCCAATCATTTAGAAATCAATCAGCTTGGTGTGAGCTGCGGGGGGTCCTGTTACGGAAGATACGAAACGCCCGAATGAAAATGAAAATAAAGTGAAATACAACACACATTGTTACAGTATATGTATTTCTTTTTCATGCATTTAAATGAAAAACACATTTAAAGGACAATCATTTAATGCAACATTTTACATTGCAAGACTTGTAGCTCTTTGCCCTCACTCCAGCTAGCATTAGCTGTTTACTGCAGGCTAGCATTAGCTATGTCTCAACACTATGTTGAATTTTTCTTTATTTCTTCTTTTCTTCTTTCTTTATTTTTAGCTAGATTTTGATTTCCCTGTTCGCACAGTCCCAGTGCAAGTCTGAATGTCTGAATTCATGCCAACGTTTATTTACTTGGTAGTTTTGCATAAATAACTGTTATGTAATAAATGTCCCTGCAGAATCAAGCCTGGGACATTGTAGTTACTGACCAAAAAAGACCCAATATTTAGCTGTCGTTGCTGTGTAACAACATAAAAAGACAGAGGAAGTGCAATCTTGAAACTTTTTAAGTCAAATGCATTTTAACAGCTTCTAATCACGAACATGTGATCGCTTATTAAGTGGTCTAAGTGTCAAACTGATGCAGCTGTTATTCCCATATGAAAGCAGACTGCAGCACATCACACAGTGAATTCTAAACAGGAAGTGTCACAGCTGTGAACGTAATATGTCTTAGCCAGGTCTGGAGGGAAGACAAACACCAGCAGACTTCAGGGTGTGTTATAGAGGACAGGTGCTGCTGCAGAATGACAATTCAAACCAAAACTGTTTTTGCTGCATTTCATAAACAGAGAAGAAGAGAGACCAATTGACAGTGACATGCAATTTCAAAAAAGGAGATGTTGGGATCACAAGTCGTCCAACTTGAACGAACATATAGGTCACTGATCTCTGATACGACTGTAATGTATGACTATCAACTGCAGGCACACTGGCCCTCCATCGTCATGGTAACAATGCTATGACCTGTACGAACAACAACACACTGTCATTGTCATGGTAACAATAGTACAACCCATTAAACTACCCTAGTAGCAGACATACTGGGCCTTTATTGTCATGGTAACAATAACATGACACCCAGGAACGTACCATCTGCAGGTGTACTGGTCCGTTATCGTCATGGTAACAGTTGTATTTCCTGTGGGAACGTACCACATCTTGGGTACTAAAAAGCTGAATCCAAAACGATGAGCAAATAAAAACTGCCTTATTTTAGATTTGTAATAATATAACAAGGCATTTTAAATTAATCAGTAATTTATTTAGCTTGAGAAGTAACAGAGATTTTGAATGAGAATATTATAACACTATCTTTATAACCTAAATATATACAGTTGTTTTATGCATACGTGAGTCATAGGTTACGCTTATACAGTATTTGGTCATTTCTTCTTGGTGTTACTGGTATAGGTGACAACATAATCATAACATCAAACCAAGTCAGAGATGCAACAAATAAACAAACAAACTTGTAGACTGACAAAACGGCCCCTACGCCCCCTCTGATCCTCTGAAAACACTGTTTATTTGTTGCAGGGACATTTTTTTGGATACCTTATTGTTGGAGATATTGTGGTTGGGTGGGGTCATGTTGAAAACTGAAACCTCCTGACATCCATCACCAGTTTGCGTCTAGTGGAGGTGAGAGCCTGAGGTCACAGGCGGTTTTGTTGAGTGTCACATTGGATAAAGAACCTGTGATCTTTAGATATTGCAGAGAAATTTGTTGACCACTTGCCGTGCCCCTGGGGTGTTGAGGATGTTGGAAAAGCACAAGCTGAAGAGAAAATATTGAAAAGATATTTGGGTCTTGTGTGTGGGAAATCACACCTGTCAGCCAGAGGCGTAAACAGTAGTAGCCATGTTTACTGGAGGTGGCGTTTGACCTTTATGACGTGAGTGGTGTTGTTGGGAGGTCCCTGACAGAAGCTTTATGTTTACCAGCCCTGACAGCTGGTATTGTTTTCATCTATGAGTCTGTGTCTGTGTCATTATGGCAAATGTTGGTCCTGGAGACACCGACTGTAACAGGAAGTACTAATTACAGACGTGGTTTTTTAGTAATTTGGCAGCTGTCCGTCCCTCTGTGACGTCACCCCATTGGTTTGTGAGCTGCCGTTTTGAAGCCTCGAGTTTGTAAATTGGCCGTTGCCATTTTGGCCTTTTTGAAACCGGATGAAATCATATTTGGAGGAAAAGGTGGAGCTGAGGAGGAGTGAAGGGTGGATCTGACCTGCTCTGTGGTACAGTCTGTCAATCACACAGTAGCCACACCCTAATACATCCTCCTTGCTTTATGGTCTATTTTCCTCCAAATTCAACCATAATTTAAAAAGGTGCACAACATGTTGTATTGAAGACTTGAAACTAGACCATAAACTCATTAGGAAAACATTTAATTAGGTAATAAATCAAGTGAGAAGTAAGGACATTTTCACATAGACTTCAATACAATTGGACTTCTTCTTACAACCAGTCGCCCCCTGATGGTCATTAGGTAGAATGAAGGCTCTTTACGATTGGCCAGCAGCTCCAGCCAACGTTACCTGAGCTTCACGTTGTCTTGAAATAAACACTCATTAGACCTCTTCAAGATTATGTTACAATAAAATCAGGAAAAAATTCAGCTCATACTTCACATTATATTACAAGAACTAACTAACTGTGCACTGCGATGCCAGAACAACACAGGTTCATTTACCAGAATGGTGACTTTATCTTTAGTCTTTTAATACAATATGTGTGAAACCATCGAGTATGCTACGTATTTAAGTCAACCAACCAGCTCATAGTGCTAACATCGGATTTATTCTTAGCTACAGAAAGAAAAATTGCTACAATAGAGATAATGTATGAAATAGAGCAGATAGATAGATATAAATGCAATTATAATTAAATGTAAAAGGAAAAACTGTAGTTGCTGGTTATATTTTAAATAAAATTTTAAATTGTGTTCCTGTGTCAGAGACTGCTTTATCAGCCTGTTGAGATTACACCTAAAGAATTGCAGCACCTCATGATCAGAGATGTGTGTTTGACTTTCATGGAACAATCATATCAGATACCTGCAGATGTACCAGGCTGCAGAGCGAGTACATGACGCCTGAGGCCATGGTGGTCTGTGTTCTCAATAGGCCTTTGGTGATCAGACACAGAGGTTAGACTTTGATCTCTGCAGACATGTACAACTAGTTCACTATATATTTTTCTATGATAGCTTAACTTGGAGCTTTTCTGTTTCGGTTGTCTGCCAAGATTTGTTGAGTACGTTAGAAAAATACCAGGAGATTCCTGCACTCTGCTGTTTTATTCAATGCATTTATTGCATCAGTACATCAAGTTAGTGTTTCTTCACGGATTAGACATATCTTTGCAGTGGGAGCGCTGGGATCAAGAGGAGAATCAATAGCTAGAAGCAACAGATAGCAGATCCGAGGTGAATTTATAAAGTGGAATAAAAAAGGAAGATTGTTGCAGCTGGTCAAAAAGTACAAAAAGGCTGAAATGGGAACGTTTCACTCCGGAATAAAGACGAGATGATTGTAGCTACTGTTTCTGCAGACTTGGCTTATTATGACCGATAGTAACATGTCATTGTCGGACGACCTCTAGAGGCCAAAACAGGAGCAAAAGAGGAAGTTAGGTGACGTTGTATAGGGCTTTGTTTATTTTAAAGCAATGTTGTCAATGTTAATTCTTTTCTTTCTGAAGTTAGCATGCTAACCAGCTAGCTCCAGCCCGTCCTGTCAGTTTCTGACTCAGTGTAACGCTGCTCAGACGGTGTAGTATAACCTCTTGGTGTGCTATTTCAGGAGATGCTCCTATTTTAACAGATATCAGAGGGTAGTGAAAAATATGTGGTTGCTCAGGTTGGAAGACTGGTATGTTGCCTCGTGTCAATGTGCCATGGTAACATCGACGCCATTTTCCTCACTCTTTCCACCCTTTCCCACAAGTTCAGTGATTTCCTCCATGTCTGCTGCACGTACTAATTCATCCCTGTGCTGAGAAACAGATGAATCATTGACAGTGTGAAAGCCGGAGATCGATCAGTTACGGTATTTAAGTTTGAAGAGAAGCTGAGTTTTTAGTTTCCATCAAGAGCAAGAAAAAAGGGAAAATGGAAAGGGCAGGGTGAACAAGATGAAATATCTGACCTGACAAGCTGGTGGAAATCTATTTCTTATTGACCATTTGATAACATCAATGTCTCCTATGATAAAATAACCTGCCAAATGATACAGTATGTAACATTTCTGCACATTTAGTGTAGCAGCTGTCAACCTTTTTGACTTGAATTTAAAGAACATCTAGTCTCACGGTCCAGCAAAGCTAAGTGGATAACGCCTGACCTCCACTTCACGATACAAAAGCAAAAGGAGAAACAAATCAACAACATAACTAACATGGCATGCAGACCAACTTTAGCCCTGTGTGAGTGGAGCCGGTCTGACAGTGCTGTCCCCACCAATGCAGCCCTCTGCATTGTTTTAATACAAGGCTATTTTCGTTTTTCCCATGAGAAGTTTGTGCGAAAAGTCCATCGACCACATCAGCAAGCAAAAGTGCAAAAGGCCTGGAAGGCGGAGTGAAAATCATCTTGTCAGAGAGAGGGCAATGGTGTTATGTTGTTTAAATATGGGGATAAGGCAGCGCATTTTCTCACAGTCTCTCCTGAAAGACATTTGTAATGTTGCACTTGGTTGTTCAAGCGAAGAATGAGACTTCAGTAGTTCTGTAAGGAAAGTAAAAATAGTGCCAGAGCGAGAAGTTCAAACTCTACTCCCCTACACAGATGACTGATCACAGGGGGAAATGCATGAACGTTGGATTTTGGAAAGTTACAGACATTACTGGATGCTGCCTTCCCCTATGGAAAGGTGTTGGGGGAAGAGTCAACATTACCAGCAGCTCGGTGATGTAGACAAATGAGAGGCTGGCTCTAAAATTAAGTCCATCTCCATGGACTCCCATGATAGCACACATGTTAATGTTAGCATTTAGCTCAGAGTGCTGTCTAAGCATTGCCCTTAGACTGTTCACAGAGATGGACGCAGGCTTCCTGACGTCACCCAAAGTGAGCTGCTCCTACAAATGACTTTGCCAATTGGCACTAATTAAAGTGAAGTTGAGGCTGATGTGGATTGTCATTTTGCAGATGTAAAATTCCTCCAACAATTAATATTTGAAAAAATGTAAACCTTTGTTGATATTTTCTGTATTTTAGTTTGGGCCAAAGTGGTCGACATAACAACAACATACTTGTGCCGTGGCAGGAAATCCATTAGATGATGTATTTGTTTAATAGAAAATAAGAAATGTTTTTTTCCTTTCCCATAAAAATCCTCTTGCAAGCCCATAGAAAATGAACCACTATCACTCATCTGATTTTTGAATTGCACTTCTACTTGAATGTTTGAATTATAGAATAAAGATGTGCAACATCAGCTCCTTCCACATAAAGTGAAGCTTCTCAGCCAGCGTATTTGTGTTTGTTGTAGTATCGTCAATGTGTGTCAGAGTTTCACTGATGTTTTTCAAGCGGTATGTGCTCTGTGGGTTCCCCTGGTGTCTAATTGGTAACCACTCCGTCCCTGGAGCAGAGGGTAAATTCCCTACAAGCCGACCATGAAGACAGGGAGCTCAAACTGGAGCTCTGGCTTTATCCCTGCAGATCCTCAAAACAGTCAGCAACAGTCACAAATCCTCTGTGATGCCAGGGCTCATCCTCTCCTTTCTGTCTCCTCTTTCTCCTCCATGTAAATGTTAAATAGTTATGCAATATAGTTTATTTTAGAAACCTCCCGTTTAGCCCCCTGCCCCTTTACAAGTATCCATGCTGTCCTCTAATGTGTCGCAGCAGAAAGAGGCTGTTTCTCAGTAATCCTGGTGGGGTAGCGGAGGGAGGGAGGGAGGGAGGGAGGGGTAGGTTTATTTTTGTCTCTCAGAAGGAGGTAAACAACAAATATTCCCAACACAACATCTGCTCTGTGGCTTTAAGATGGAGAAATGAGGCAGAGGCCTCATTCAAAAGGAGCAACATCAAAGTCCAGGACCTGGAAAAGGCAACGAGAGGCAACACGCAACATTATTGTATTTCATAAGCAACTCAGCTGTTTATGTTCCTTAAACAAAAGTCAATGATACTGACAGTGCAACTTGGCAGCAGGAATATAAGAACAAATGCTAATACTTTAAACCGAGGACAGAGAATGTGCCCCCTTTTTTTAATAATCTCATCAGACAACTTCTCTTTAGCTGTGTTTTTTTTTTTTTTTAACTTCCCTCTTTTTCTGGGTCTCATCAGGTGCCCCAGGCGAGAAAAGCAAGAGAGAAAAGAGAGATGTGGAATACATCAGAGAAGGGAGATCATGCACCATCGTACCATTAATGTGATGAAGCCACGTTGCTGTATGTGTCGTGACAGCCCTGATGAAGTGGATAGGTGGTGAACGAGAGAAAGAACATTGTCTCTTAGAAACCATCAGGCATTTTTCTATATAAAGGTTTAAGTTTACTTCACAGTCATCTCTTGCTACAGCAGAGACCCAATGAGGTTTAATAATATATAAGTAAACGTGAAATTAAAAAATAATCATATGAATTGTATAAAATACAGAAATTAATCTTAAATTATCTAAATTTTGATTAACACTCAAAGTCATTACTATAAACTTTACTTTCATTAGTTTATCTTTTATTTATTTTGAAGTCTGATTTAAAAAGTGACATTTATTTTGTGTCGTTTTAGTTTGTTATGTCATTCTTCATGACTTTCACCAATCAACCCCTTCCCCTTCAGCCCATCCAGCCTCTTTTAAACTAGCTAGTATCAACAACTTTGAAAGCTTTAGCTCCTGTTAGCTTGAGCAACAAAAGGGATAGTAGTTTTGAGTCAAGCAACTAAAGGCTGCTGCTGTAAATAAACACAAAACAGAGCGTCTCAGGATGAAACTGTGAAATGTAAGTATGCGTTGTAAAGGTAAAGGTTGGAAAAGCTGAAGACACAAAGCTTCTAAAAAAAAATCCTCCATGGACCAGACCGTCTCCTTTCAGTTTAGCCTTTGCTACGAAGAACCACAACTTTCATCTTCCGAAGGATGAACTGAGATACAGCTGCTGGCTCCACATGTTGATGCCTTTAATACCATGTTGGAGAAGTCTGTAATTTCTGGTACTGACAATATTTTACTTGGTGAAAAAAGGTGTTGGCTACAAATGAAGCTCTGCTATATGTCACACCCAAATGATCTATAATTATCATCAAGAACATTTTTGTTATGATGTTTGTGGATGAAAATAATCATCAGGTCAAGGTTGATTGATTGAACAATGTGTTCACATTGTTATTTATGTCATGATGTATATTTTCATATCCAGGTTTGAAAATGTGCCATTTCCTGATGTACTGGAGCTCTGAACTGCTGTTATCTCCATCACACCTGTGAAAATATCCCTTCGAAGTCCCCCTCGAATCGTTTCTCTCCTGTTTTGAATTTAAACGTGCTAAAGATCCTGCCAATTTCATTTTCATTTCATAAACAGCCAAAGTGGTCTGATTGTTTCTGCTGTATTCTCCTCGCAAAGCATCAGCAAACCCGATGACTCATCCTGCTGTGGCTACACAAATCAGAAAAACAGAAACACACAACATGAGAATGGATTTCAGCGTGGTTATATAAATGGTCAAATATCAAAATTAGCACTCCAGAGTCTTTTAATGGCTGTTGCATAAAAACATGTCATAAATGGCAGGCTTTGTGTTCTTCCTTTGATCTCTCTCTCTCTCATTTTCTCTTAGTAGCAAACAATCAGTTTCCTGTAGCCGTGAACCTGCCAGACAGGTGTGAGGGCTGTAAACACACATTTTCAGAAATGAATGACTTCATTGTTTTTATCATTTCGGGGAAAGGCAACAAATGTGGTGGGGGGCATGTTGTATATCTGCCCTGGTGCGCTATAAATGCCTTGGAGAGGCTGTGACCCAATCTGGTGCAACATCTCACATTTCACAAAAGAGAGAAGAAAAAAGACAAATGCATCACACCTATTCCCAGACACACACACATGATCGACCAGAGGAGAGAGAAATGAGGCTGACGTCAAACCCTGTAAACCCATTCACAACCTTTCCCACTCCCTCCTTCCCTCCTTGTCTCCCTACATTGTGTCTGCCAAGCTTCTGACAACCTGAGTTAAGGAGCAGAATTATTGGCTGTCAAGCCCAGTGGTAATGAATGGGGAGCAGCCGGTCAGTCACCAGGGGGCAGATGCAGAGAGAGAGGAGGCAAAGAGGGGAGAGGAGATGATGCCCTCGAACAGCAGAGGTGGGTGTTTGTCTGTAACAAGCACTTATGGTTACAGACTCTCCATGGGCTTTGATGTGGCTGAGATTTATTCATTTCTGCAGGAAATAAAGCAGCTTTAGTGTTTTAAAGTCCTGAGCAACTTATTTTATGCTCCTACTGGTTTTAGTCCAGACTTGGAAGTTGCATCTGACAGTATGAGCCAGATTTGGGCTGTGAAACTGGGCGTACACTGGGCCAGAAGTTAGCCAGCAAGGTAGCATGTCCATTTTAAAAAAAAAAAAAAATTAAAAAAAAGGTGATGTCACATGCTTCTGTGGACCAATCATATGAAGCGACTGACGGTTGAGGGATCACACCAGGACCACAAACAGACATTTTGTGGGGCAGGTGCTCAAGTCTCATAAATTCCCTCTTATAATTATCACACGAAGTTACTTTACTCCAATAGACAGATGTTGACTTCTCATCAGATTTCAACAAAAACAGGAGTCTTCAGCATTGAACACGCAACAGCAAAGAAAACAAAGCCACACACTGCTGCTTCAGGGAGATATAGAAGGAATGCAGTTATTGTTTGTGAAGTGGTTTTAGATGAGAACTGACGCCAAGGGGAAAATGAAAAAAAACTTTAATAGGAAATTAGAAAAAGAAATAGAAATAGGTATTTAAAAAAGGAAAAGTCTCAAGTCAGATGCCAAAAGGTGCAAGGCCCCTATTCAATAAGGCAAGATGCAAGAAGATGAGGTAAAGAAGGAGTTGGAGGAGTTAGGAGAGGAGGTGATCTCAGAGGAGATTCATGAAGATGCAGAGGGATGCTCCTGCTCTGATATCAGTCAGTCTGGACTGAGATGTCCTTGTGTTCAGGGATGAAGATGTCAGATGACATTTCTTGGAGGAAGGCAGAGGGTGAGATGGAGCATAAACCTGTGTGATGGGTGCAGACCCAGAAGTCACTCTGAAGGCAGTGACTTCAATTTGATTTGGGCGGCCGTAGGCAGCCAGCAGAGGACGACGAGTAGCGGAGCGACATGTCCTCTTTTAAGACCCAGTCCCAGTGGAGGGGGATAGTTGAGTTTTGGAGAATTTATCTCAAGCTTTAAATGCCTGTTTTACCATCCAAGATAAACCTGATGACGTTATCATCGGTTATTTCTCTCCAGAGCCACAGATGACATTGTACAGATGTTCGATAATCCCCTGTAAGACTGAAACCATCTACTTTTACTTACATGTAAACCCAGCATCATGTTCACACTCAAATCCAGAAGTCACGCTTCTATTCCCTCATGGTGTATTTACCAAATTAGTGATTGTAATGGCTTTGGGTTATTACAGCATTTTATTGCAGGATGTGCCCATTGACAGCAGAAAATCACACCATCAACTGTGAGTGTGCACAAAGCACAGTGGGGACTTAAATCCATCCATTACTGGAAAAGAAAAGAGAAGAGAAGAACAGAAAAACAACTTAATCACAACTCAAGGCCCATGTTCTCTTTCACCAGGATGAACTCTGATCCAAGTTCGATTAAAAGTGCAGCACTAAGAGTCGACTTTTCTAAAGTTTTATCATCTCGCTTTGGTTTTTATGTTTAAACTCAAATCAAAAAGGCGAGAACCCAAACAAGAGTCAAACCAGCCCTTTAACAAACCTTATAATGAGACTGTGCCCGAAGTGAAAGTAAATGCACCACTTCCTGTGCTGGATAAAGTTTCAGATTCACCATCTTACGAAAAGTGTGACCCAGACAGTCACACTACACTTCTCTGCAAATACGTCCAGAGGGGAAACTAGTAATTGCCAGTAAGAAACTTCTCATATGACCTGAGAAAAAACATTTTTTTTAGTGGAAAGGCAGTGGAAATGGGGGTGGAACTGAGCTGTAATTGGTTTCTGTTTACCAGTAATCCTGCCACAGACACAGCCACAAGCAATTAGCCAGACAGCTCAGGCTTTATCAGTACAAAACTGGCACTGTGTGTGTGCATGGATGTATGGATGTGTGTGTGTGAGTCATAAGGGAGAGTGTAATTAGGTTGAAGGAGACGTGAGATTAAAATCAGCTCCTTTGTCCCGGTTTTCTTTGGGTCTCCTGGTCCGAGAACATGTGATATGACAACATTAGAGAGGCAGACTTTATCTAATAAAGGTTATGCTCACCATCGCCTTTCAGGAATAATAAGAAAAAAAGACAGCAATACAAATAATTTTTTTGTAATTCCCTATCTACAAGTTGTGCATGTGAGCCTTGAGAGCTGCTTAATGACGCAGGAGGAAACGATCCTTTAAATGTGTCAGAACATTTTCAGGTGCCACAAAGACAATGATGCCACGAAATGAGAAAGATCACAAACCCGCTGAATCTCAGACAAGCAGGTCAGTGGAGGACAGCCTGAACTCAAATCAGATACAGCAACATGGGGCTTTATGAATGGAACTGCAAGTAAACACACACACACACACACTGATCCATACTACACAAGATTTGACAGGCAGCCAAAAATAGAGACCACAGTGCGCCTGGCTGACGAAAGTGCTCTCTTTTCCCTTTCTCCCTCACTCACACACACACACACACACACACACACACACTCCTCTGCAGTCCCTCTGTCACCCCGCCCGCCTCAGACTTTGGCGGAGTCCATATGTGAGTCATCGGTGGACTTTAACTGTCTCTGTCCCTCAGTGCCGCAGCAGAGACAAAACAGCAGTGAGCACTACACTGCTGCATGACACACAACAAAATGAGGCACAAGCATCATTTACTGATTGTTCAGCAGCGGTTCGACATCACTGACTCAAGAGGGAAATACAGGGAATTACCTGAGTTTAAGCAGCTTTACTTCTATCACTCACCACCTTGTATTAGACTCATGAACTCCATCACATACAGACTGTTTCAGCAGCCGCATCAGTCATTCAGTCACTGCTCCTAAATTTAGCCCCGTTATGAATTTATTCATTTCACCACGAGCTGCGACAGAAGCCGTTAAGCAGCCGATGAGACGGGGTGAGATGAGCTGAGCTGCCGCCAAACTATTTTAGTTCATATTCAAAGAGCGAAGCAGTTTTGTTTGGCTGACTCAAATTACCAGCGCGTGAGAGTGTGCGCGTGTGTCTCTGTGTGTGTGTAGGCACGCGCGCGCGCGCGCGCCCGGGTTGCGTATTTCCTCGCTCAGTGACGCACGAGTCAGGTGCCCCCTCTAATAGCACGAGGAGCTGTCCGCGGTGCTGAAACCAGACTCGGTGCGAGGCAGAGAGATGCTCAGCTCGCTCACGACCCTGCGCAGAAACTAACCACCAAGGTAAGACCGGGGTTGTTGTCCACGGCAGGGGCCACATCACACCACGCCGCTGCAGATAGCGGTTCTGCCGGGCTTCGCCTGCAGACCGAGGCTTTTCTGCTTTTTCTTCTTCGGTCACTCACGGGCACCAACCTGATGCACCGCCACAGATGTTGAGGCGAAGAGGTTGCGTTGTGCTGAGCGCCGCGTTTCTTTGTTCCAATTTCGCTTCGTGTTGTTTTGAAGTGATCGCGGTTCGGCCTTCATTTTTTCTCTCAAATATTCTTTTTCTTAAATGGAAAAAAAAAATATTAAAGGATTAGTATAGAGTTCAATTAAATTCAGACAGAAAAACGAAGGAGAAAGTAAACAAAATGACAGCAGTTCGTGATGCTTCATTCCCCTATGCATGCATACATTAACATACATAGCATAGTCTCTCTCTCTCTATATATATATATATATATTAACATAAAGTAATTTGGCTGGCGCTTTTAAACGTATATATATGTAAACTACTATTATCTATCTTTAGCTATAATATAATAACCTTGATTTTTGCATCAAAACAAACAATTAAATCCATTTTACTCTTGTTTATTAAAGCCCAGTCAGACTTCATCCCACTGGAGAGCAGCCTGAGATGAAGCATGGGAAACGGTGATAATTGGACTTTGGAGGTTTCCAGCGGTTAAAGGAGAGGTGGGAACATCAGCCTTACCGGGTTACCTTGACAACGGGGCCGTGACTCACGGAGAGCAGCAATTTGACGACTAATGAGATTTGCACGGGAGCCGCTGAATGCCGCTGCCGTTAATGCTGGCAAACAGCAGGAATTATTATTATTATTATTATTATTATTATTATTATTAGAGGGCCGTAGGTTCGATTCCCGGGTCCCCCGAACTGCGTAGAGTCAGAGAAGGTATCTGACATGAAACAGATGCCTTATCAAATACGCAGATGATGATCTGCTGTGGCGACCCCTCATGGGAGCAGCTGAAAGACATCTTCATCGTCGTTATTGTTAGTTCTAGTAGTAGCTAATGGTGGTAATAATAACTAGACTAATAATAAGAAGAAGAAGAAGAAGAAGAACAATGGGTTTATTCAACTTTTTCAGGCAGTTCAGACATTGAACAGAACTGATGTAAAGATAGATTTTGGTTTCATCTGGTTTACATCGGAGCAGATTGTCAGTGGTTCAGATTTTCAAGATGATCTTTTGGCTTTGAATCCATACAAGTGTCTGTGATGCCGTCGTCAGACAGACATTTAAAATGATGAAAGGAGCAGACGCCGTATGAGAAATGACAGAGCGGTAACCGTTGAGAACCTGTTAGCTTAATGTGTAAAGGTCAGTGCTGACATGTGCATCTTTGTCTTCCCTCTGCAGGCGACACCATGCCCTCACTCTCCGAGACCTGCACAACAAGCAAACTCTTCCTCGTCTCTTTCACCAACCTCCTCTTAGCTCTTCACCTCCTAAGTTCCTCCTGTGTTCATGGGGCCTCACTCAGACAGCACAAACTGCAGACAAGCGAGTCAGACTCCCAGAGAGGAAATGTCCACCAAACTCCCAACGTTGACATGCTCAAAGCCTTGGAGTACATCGAGAGCCTCCGTCAGAGAACAGACTCCCCACAGCATGACCCTCTCTCTGCAGGGTACGATGCCAGCCGCATGGATGATGCTGAGAAGCTGCGCATGATGCTGAGACTGGCTTCTAACCCTGTGCAGAATAAAGATGAGGATGAGGAAGGGGAGGGCAGGGAGGATAAGAGTGAAGAGCTGCTCCAAGCTGTGCTCAGCACCCTCCAGCAGACGGAAAAGGCGTCCAAACCAGATTCACTTCGCCCCAGTGCAGAAGGAGAAGGCCTGAGGGACGGCGTGTATCCCAGGGTGCAGCAGAAGCAACATGGCATCATGCTCCACAAGAAGCTGCCACTGATGTTTGAGGATGAGGAAGAGGGCGAGGGGGGTGAGGAAGAGGAGGATGAAGGGCGGGATCCGGAGCATGAGAGCCACTTCAAACGCACCAATGAGAACGTGGAGGAGAAGTACACGCCTCAGAATCTGGCAACGCTGCAATCTGTCTTTGACGAGCTGGACAAGTTGACCAGTGCAAAGACCATGCATAAACGGCAAAATGAGGATGATGACATGGAGGATGAGGAGGATGAGGAAGATGACAACATGTTTAATGTGAGGAATGCGGCATACGATGACCTACACGGGGACCTTGAATTCGACTGGGGTCCGCTACAAGAACAGCAAGAGGATGATGAAGAGGAAGAGGAGAGGGACAACAAACATGAGGCAGACCAAAGACTTGATTATGGTGACGACAATGATGACGAAGACAATGAGAATGACGAAGAGGAAGATTATGAAGCTTACCCATTCAAGAGGTCGAAAGATCCAGATGATGTTGCCAACCTGGTGGACTACTACCTTCTGAAAGTGCTGGAGAAAACTGAAGAGGAAGAGCATAAACGAGAGATAGAGGAAGAGGAGGAGGAGGAGGAGAAGAAGAGGGCTGAGAGGAGGGTGGCTCAGGAGCAGTATAGAGATAATATACTTCCACGAACCATCTACGAGTTCATTCAGATCTCCCAAAAGTACCAGATCCCACCTGAAGACCTGATGGACATGCTCAAAACTGGAGAAATGACGAATCAAGACAGGTCACGAAAGATCAACAAATTAACCAGAGCACAAAACAAGCTGTCTCAGATATCCTCAAAGAAGACTCACAAGGTTCCCGAAGCTACATTCTACAGCAGACGCCTGCCTGACAGTCAGAAATCCCCAGAGGAGCTGAGGACAGAGGAAATCCTCAAAATCCTGGGGTTAGGGGGCACCGAGGACCGAGCTCCCGCCAGGAAGCAGAAGCTGTTCAAAAGCTCGCTGTCACGACTTCACACTCTGCCTGCGGGGCGTTTGGGAGAATCCACTCCCACTCAACGGCGCCTTCCCGGCACATTAAAGGACGACTATGACAACACCATGGCTGAGGATGAACTGGCGGCGTATTTGGCCGCTCAGATGCCGGCACAGTATCTGAACCCAGCGTACGGCAAGGCGAGCCAAAAGCGGGACGAGGCTGGACAGAGCGTGACGGGCTCTTTTGAACAGGCCATCCAGGACTATTTTGATCACGTGGACTCGGATAAGAGCCTGAATGAAAAGAGACAGTCAGAGGGTGGTGAGAGGAGCGGGGACACACAGATGCAGGGCTTTGAAAACGAGGCAGTGATGAAACTACTGAGCTACCTGAACCCAGAAACTGAAGACAGTGATGCCGATGAGAAAACTGTCTGAAGAATATAAATATATATATATATCTATATATATATATAGATATATCTATATATAGATATATATA